>JARHVA010000291.1:2360000-2737500 GCA_037957365.1 Torreya grandis | reverse complement strand
TAGTATTTTCTTTTATTCCATGATTTTTTTCTTTTTATGTTTTCATTTTTTTTCTTTTTCCTAATTATAAAATTTCTAAATCACTTTTGGTATTTATGTATTTTCTTTTTTTTTCTAAATAAGATTCAATTACTTTATTTCACAATAATATGACTTAAAAATAATTAATCACCTAAATTAAATAATCATAATGACTTTTTCATAATATGAATAATGTGAGATCAATTACATTCCGTCATAAAAAATGGTAAATCACACATCATTATTCAAACTAAATTAAAATAACCACAATGCAAATCCCACAAGATTAATTCCACATAATCATTAACTAAGCTAATACACAATTAGTATTTATAATTAATTATATAAATTCATATAATCACCAAAATATACTAAGGATAACCATTCAACAATGCATATAACATGTAATAACTAATGTGGTGTGTGTAGGGTTCTAGACATTCGTATGTCATCCCCCAACATCTCCATCTATGTCACCCTATCCAACGATGCTCTTCTTCCATCGTGCACTAAGGGATGAGTCTCTCTTGCATAAAACTCACATCAAGAAGGTAGTTATACCATAACATTATGACATATATATCATAAAATACTACTAAAACAATAAATCAACATGATCATAATGCAAAGGATATACAATACAGTTAACTCATAGTGATGTAATCATGAAATCAAAGCAATATTCAACTATCCCATAACAACATATAACTCATAGCTTAGTTAATGATCACCAAATAAAATTACCAATTAGAAATATACATGGGTAATCAAATAAGTTTGCTTAGTGAGGAATCCATATGTAACATCCTTCCCCCTAAAGCTAGTTAGTATCCCAATGACACTTATTCAAACATATGTTTTTAATTAACAAAATTATTTAGTAGAAAAATAACATTGTATGAAATACCAAATCAAGCAAATAAATGTGGAAATTTCTTGTAGAACTCATCATAGTCCTCCCAAGTACCTCTATCCTTAGATTATTGGTCCCACAAGACCTTACACTATGACATCTCTCAATTTTGCAAATAAAGCTTGTGAGTGTCAATTAATTTTATTGGTTTTACCATGACCACCCTAGGATCCAAAACCTACTAATAATAGTCTACTAATCCCATGAAACTCCTTACCTCATGCACATTATTTGGTGCCAGTCTCTCCATAATGGATCTTATCTTTACTAGTCTACTAAAATTCCATCCAAAGAGATAATATATCTCAGATATTACACTCTTTTATAAAAAAAAAATGTGTACTTAGAAAATTTTCCATATAAATTGTGCTTTCACAACCATTGTAGAACCAATTCTCAATGCTGAAGATGCTCTTCTTCTTTCCTAAAGTTTATAACAATGTCATCAAGAAATATTTAAAAAATGATCTAGATAATATCTAAACTAATATCACATAAACCACGAGGTTGAATATTTTTCCCACTAAGTACGGGTCCATAATCATTCTATTAATCTCAAAAAATCATTAGTTTTTACTGGTTTGTTATGACTTATTCCAAAGTCTTAACTTAGCTTAGGATTTTGGTAAGTTAATTTAAATAAATATAAATAGGGGAAGATTCTTTTTATAAAGACACCCTCGTAAATAAATTAAGTTAGATTTATTTAGTTATTTTATATTTGTGTTAATAAATCAAACTAACTTATGGGTTGCATTCCCATAAATAGTTGGTTGTAGGAATTAATTGGTTTTTACTAGTATGAGGTGAAAACTATATATTATTGTATGGATTTGCAAAAAGGGTTAATGGAGTATTAGCACCCTTTATGTGTAATTGATTTTTTTAGATTAATAAAATACTTATAGACACACACTCATTAGGCATAAGATTCAACCTAGTGGTTTATGTGATATCATAAACACACTATTCATGAGATTTATGAATGTTGTCAGAGCATTTGTCAACCCAAATGGTAACACTGTGAATTCATAGCACCCATAATGAGTTTTAAATTACATATTTGGAATATCCTCATCCCTTATTCTTAGATGATGGTATCCTACTCTAATATCAATCTTAGAAAAGATCATTGCTCCTCGTATTTGATTGAAAAGATATTCTATACAAGGTAATAGATACCTATTTTTGATAGTTTCCTTATTCAACATTTTATAGTCTATGAAAAGTACCATACTTATTATTTACAAAGATAATTAGTGCACCTCATGGTGACACACTTGGCTTGGTCAACTCTTTTGACAATAATTCTTGAATTTGAGCATTCAATTCAACCAACTCAGTGGTTGTTATCTTGTATGGTGCCTTAGACTATGGTTTCGGTCCAAGTATGATATCGATAGAAATAAAACTCACTTTTAGGAGGCAATCCTATTCATTATTTCAAAAACACATCATTAAAATTCCTAAATAATGGATAATATTTGAGAGATGGTTCCATAGATTCCTCCATTTCACTTATCTTGAGGATAAATGTTTGGCTCCCTTTTCCTTGGACCCTTTTGAGTTGCATTACATAAAGCTATCTAAGCCTCAACTCTCTTTTCTCACCTTGATTTTTTTTTTATTATTAAAATCATATAGAAACTTAACCCTCTTTAGATAGCAGCCAACTTTGGATTTATGCTTCATAATCTAGTTGAATCATAGGATCACATCATATGACCCTAGTGGTGATACATATAGATCCACTACCATTGTGAATTAGGGTAACATAATCTATAATTAAACTAAACATTTTTCAACCATGACTTTTGAATCATTCTCATATTGTACCAACCATGTATTTGACATTAATCCAAATATTCTAAATAACTTAATCAGAATTTTAGGAGCTATAAAACATTCTATATCCCTTGTATCTATCAAAATAGAAACTAGATGTTCAAACAAAATACCTGACAACTATATGGGTGAGGATCTAAATTCATCTTACCAATTATCAACCATCACATGAATATGCTACTAAAAATTCCCTACTAAAGGGTAGTAACTTTATTCTTTGACTTATCTTGAGTACACTCATGAGCATAATGGTTATTTACGTAAATGAATAAACCTCTAGGTGGTCCTTTCTTATCAGCCTATTAGTTTCCCATGAAACCACCTTTGAAACCATTTCCCAATTTATTATTTCTTGAACCATTATTAAATTTTGTATTTTGATCTTTGAATTGCTTCCTAGAGTCTCCACTCCTCTATTTCTATTTCTTATTTTTGAAAGTTGGTTTACAACTTATGAACTTCTTCTTAAACTTGTCCCTAGCCTATGCAAGAGACTTCAACTTTTTTTCCTATTTGACTACATTATCAAAGACCTAATTCATGGTAAAAGGTCCATGAATTTCCACCTCTCCATCGATCTAAGGTTTTAATATCATGATGAACTTCTTGATTTTGAATCTCTCATCTACCTAGTACTGAGGTACATACTTCAAAAGTTTGGTGAACTATTCCAAATACTCATTCACTAATAAGTCTCCCTACTTCAGATTATATAAATATGTAATATTTTGATCAAAATATAATTTTGGAAGCCATAAACTATTCCCATGTAGTGGTGGTCAAGTTAAGATTCATTTACAACTTATTATTGGCCCATCATGTAGCTGCTTCACCATCTAATTGATAAGCTTCCCAAACTAATTTAGTAATCTCTAAGTAGTTTTGAAATTTTAAATAATTCTCTATTTTAATCAACCATTCTTTAGTTCCATCATCCAAAATAGTTCCATCAAATTTAGGTGGTTTCACCTTTTTCATATCTCTAGCCAAATCTATAGATACCCATGCTCTCACATCCTAAGGGTTGTATTACTCAATGGGGTGCTCTTTAGGTTCTTCCTAATGTTTTTCCTCTTCATGGACATGAAACTCCTACTCTAGGGCTATAATTCTATCCTTGGTCTCATTCATGGCTTCAAGATCTAATCTAACTTTACAGCTTGCTTAGTGGTAAATCAATTAAGATCAAATAGAGGGTTACTATCATTAAAATTTGGTGGACCCTTTCTAGATACTCTAGATTTAAGCATCTCCTTTCTTATAAATATAAAGATAAAAAAAATTAGTGGACTCATTTAGTACTAGATTTTGATCCATAGATCTGATACGACATGTAACATCCCTATTGGGATCCATTAAAAAATATATGATTTTTTAAAAATTTAAAACAATGCATTCTTTCATTAGATTATACCATGATAATATAATTAGTGATATAGATAAAAATAATCCAAGTATGATAAATATAAAATAAGCATGTGACATCCATCCATCACTAATCACTATCATCATATAAAACAAAACATAATTAAATATATAAATTATTACAGATATCTAGCCACAGATGGTACAAACATATAACCACTACTATTAATGTTCAATAAGTAAATAATTAAATCTCATCAAGGATAATTTTTTAATAATAATAAATACAATATAATGTACAAGATACAAGATACATGGCTTCACAAAGTATGAGTTCCCCAAACTCTAGTATCTATGGAAATCTCAAGTGTCATCTCTAAATGAGTAATGTTGTGGGTAGAGAGAGCACCATCTGAACACTTTTTAACACCAACCAAGAACCATAAAAACCCCATAAAATCCCTCATTAGGGAATGACCTTCCATTCACAGATGAGTAGATAGTGATGGTATGGGAGTCTAGAGAGATAAACTTGTACCCATGTGTTGTATGATTTCTAAGAACATGTAGTGTACCATACATAAATCTATTCTAACATGATATCACACAAACATGTAAATCATACATATGAAATGACAATGTCTAACTAACATTACTTTGACCAAAAATTTTAATAGTCATTGACCTGTAAGATTAGTCAATTTTAAACACACCACTTGATTGGATTACCTTCATATGGCATTGGTACTACTAGTAAGCTAGTGAAGTCTATCTCACTACTTACTTATTACCAAAAGTGTGAGATTTGGTTAACATGAATATAACCAATAGTTTCATACATATTAATTCCTATTTATAGGAATAAAATATGCTAAAAATAAGAATAATCAAAATGCACACATTTATTTCATCAAATGTATGAATAAATCACCACTATATTATTTTTCACATAAATAAAAATAAGCAATACAAATACAATTCATATCATATGGGTATTTTTAACAATCCAAGATACACCTTATTGAAGGAGGTTGTCCAAACATAATTCAAACTTGGACTAACATTAGAATGGCCTAAAGGCTTTGGGTGACCTTATACTAGACGAAACCTCTAGATTATGGGGCTAACTCCCCTGGTACATCACTTATGATCAATTTACTAAAACCTATTTGTTTGGGGTGAAAAGGGTTAACAAGTTCATAAAAAACCCCACTTTAAGGGGTGGTGATACACTTAAATGATTCATCCACTCAATCTTATACTCCTAATAACACTAATGAACCAAGAATGGAATAAACTAGTATATCCAAAGCTATTAAGTAAAAATATTTCATATTAAAGTCTTGATTAATGACTATAACTTATAGGTGAAGGGAGAGAGGCCTATCTTGAGGCACTTTCAATTATATTACACTCCAAACATGATAATCAAACTTTGACACTTCACATAACCCATATAATATAACTAATCAATATATAGGTTTGATAAGGATAGGCTAAGGGAATATTTATACCTCTTATACATATCTAAACAAGCATAAACACACTATAAGTCAATAATGGATTAGGTACCATAGTTTATTCATTAGTTCAAGAGCTCTATCAAGTACAAAACCTAGCAGATTTTTGTCATACCTAGGTGAGGGATTTAAAACTAGGCCTTTTAACCTAAATAAATATAAGTATATCAAGAGAAAAAAAGGAGAGTCACATGGAAGAGAGAGGAAAAAAGGTTATTAATGACCATCATTAACTCATACATTAATTTATTTACAAATAGTCCTACAAAAATCTCTCCATGTTTGATGATCTTGTATGATATTTGAATGAATTGTTGGGCATTGAAATAAGGCGGTGGAAGATATGGTTAACTTATTCAACCTCATTTTAAATAATGTTATGCACTAGTAGTTACATATTTATGAGGTGTAATTAGGTTATGATAAACATATAACAACTTGGACCAAGTTAAGAGAATGACTCTTTCCACCTTTAAGACCATAAAATATGCATTAATTTCCACTTAAGGGTCAATTATGAATTGATTACCACTTAAGGGTTAGTTATGCATTAATTTATAGTTAAAGGTCATTTATGCATTGATTTCCACTTAAGTGTTAGTTATGCATTGATTACTCTACATTAACTCATTCATCATCCCTCTATGCTAACTTTAATGTCTCTTTGTTAACCAAATAGGTCTACTAGGCCAATTAGGCCTAATAGCCTAACTTTGTGTGTTTTTATGGCCATTAAATCTTGAATAAAAATTTAAAAACCTATGAACTAGTTTTTTAAGGACCAAATCAATGTTACACACCATGATATAGGTCTCCTTGAGCAAAAAACACCTACAACCTTGGCAAACTAGGTAATTAGGTCACCTTGTCATTCACATTTTTAGACTAGATGATTATAAGATAATCATAGAGGCATGTATAGGTATATCATTAGACATCCAATGTTTTTAAAAATTGAAACAAGTTCCAAACAAATATCTCTAATGATTGGCATCTTCCTAAACTACTTTGTACCTCTCTTTCTACACTTTTCCCCCCAAAAACACTATTTTTTCATAGGTCTGTACATTTTGGAACAACACAACACCATGGTTAGGACCATATCTATGTTTAATTTATGATTAAAGTGTTTATAGGGCGATTCATGGGTTTTGGATGCAATAATATTCACTTTTCTCAAGACTTGTCTATAGTAGGGTTTAGGGAGTATTTTGGAAGTCCACCATCTTAAGGATGGTTCATAAAGTAAAAAAATTCAAAACAAAACTTAGTTCCATGGATATTTATTAAATATATCCCTTCAAATTTATTTACAATATTTTATTCCCATGAAAAAGGTGTGTCAATATATGTACATAAGGAAGTGTGCTTGTAGTCTTCTACATGTAATTTGGAGATGTTATCAGTCTTAGGAATGGTTCATAAACCTCAGATACTCAATAAAAATATTTTATACATTAATTTAAATTAAATATGGGTCCTCAAATATTTATAAGATAATTTGGTCCAAGTCTCCTTGTGGTGAAAGATCCAAACATCTAAAATGAGGGGTCCAACTACTGCATAGACTACATAGTTTGAATAGGTCTTAAAAACTAGAATAGCCATAATATCTATATTAATATGATTTAAACACATATAATAAGACTTAAAAAAAAATCAAAACCTTCTCATGGTCTCTTTTTTATAAGGATAGTCTACTCATGCTTCTATGGTGGTATGGGTCTTCTAGGCCTCAAAATTGGTTTCTAGGCCTAGAAGGCTTGAACTAAGTTTTGGAGGTTTGAGAAACCCATATTTGAGTTTAGGTTTAAATATAATAATATTTTATTTATTACAATTATTTTAAACCTTTTACAACTACCCTCAAATTCTCAAAACCCTACTCTATTCCTTTACCTCATGACTGTGCCTGTAGGTTACTCTGCCAGTCTATGTGTTTAGAGAATGCAGAGGTCTGCATGGTTCTTACTCACTAAAATTAAAGGTTAATGGATTTTTAACTCCTAAAATATGATAATGTGGTAATAAAATTATTTGTATACCCCAATTTCACCTTATGCTCTATATACCTTTGATTCCTCCACCCTAGGGTTTCTTGGCAGTCATATCTTCTTAAACCCTAGGTGACTGAGCTTAGTGCATTTTATTGCTTAACCTAAGTTTATAACCATAATTGAAAATTAATATACCTTATAAAACTAATATCAAGTATATGACACTTCAAAGAAACCTTAAAATAATAAGAAATTCTTAAGATTATGCACATAGGCCTACTTTGGGTCTATCTTCTTTAGTTAGCCCTTAAGGGAATTTAACATGAAACCCTAACTATTTTATACCTCAAATATCATGTGAAGTAACTTAAAATAATATTTAATTCTCTCAAAACCCATTAAAAATTCTAATTTATCTACTTTGGCTTCAAACCTTCAATCTTTCACTTGGTCTCCTTAATGACTATCAACGAACTATGGAAGTTCTATGATAGAAAAATAGCTATTTATAATATTGAAATGACTTTGAGGATAGAATAATAATATTTACCCACTTAAAATTAATAATTTTACAAAATTTAAGTCTTAAATACACTTGTAAATTCTGCAAAACTACAAACTCTTACAAAACTAGCTTTTAAGCATTGACTATGAGCGTTGACTGTGTAGATGCATGTTAGTTGTATCTTTTAGGTATATTAGGATTGATATGAACATTATGAATTATTTTAATAATTTAATTAATTTTAATTCTCTCACTCACCTTGTTTCCTATTTAGGTCTAAGCATGATTTACCTCCTAAGTAGGACTGTAGGTTACCTATTAGGGTCATTTGACTATACTTTAGAATTTAGAACTTACCTTCTCTACCAATAGCCTTGTATATTGATTAAATGTCATGTCCCCTTTTTCTGGGACATTGACAGTCTTGATGATTAGCCTATTACACGACCTTCGTAGGCTAATAGGATGGATAGAGGGTCATAATGGAGCTTTGGATTGACTTTGATTCACAGGGTTTCTACATTTGATTTTCATTCAGGTTATTTCAGACATATTTGGCCAGGGCTCCTACTTTTTAGGGATATTTGATATGCAGTGGAGCACCTTTATTTTGGTATGGTCATGTGCGAAATCACTCCCTGATTCACCTGCTTCGATCGGTTTGAGGATCCGACATATATTGAGGGAGATATTAATATTTGATTGATTTAATCAAATATTAATTAATTGGTCTCATTAATAATTAATTATTAATTATTAATTATTTGGTCTAATTTTAAATTAGAAACCCTAATGCTAATTTAAGAAAACCCTAATTAGGGCAAGCATATCTTTTGAGGGTATAAGGGTTTCACATGGAGGCCATTGTTGATTATGCATAGATTATTGATTATTGAAAATTGAAGAAATTCTTCTGTGAAGACTGAGCCAAGGGTTCCAGGATTCCATTGCAGTGGAGAACTTTCCCTCTTCATTGTGTGTGATTTAGAGGCTGTGAGATATCAACTGATTTATCGCCAAATTGAGAGATAGCTTCATTCAGAAGTTATCACAGAATTCCAGGGTTGAGAGATAACTTCACACAGAAGTTTATCACAGAGCTTTCCAGGTATTTCTTGATTTAGTTCATGTTTTTGTTTCAATAAATTATACAGAGAGAGATCTACGATATTAGATACAATAGATTTCCAGATCAGGGATCAACAGACAGGTTGTGCTGAGTTGGCGGCCGTACTAAATCCGTACAGGTCCGTACAGATCCGATCAGGCACTGACATCGGCAGAGAGAGGGCTTATAGCGACCGACATCGGTCGACTGAGGACCGATGTCGGCAGAAAGCCGACCGGTAGAGACCGACGTCGGTGAGATATCGACCGACGACGGCGTCTGTGTGTCGACACAGAAAGGCCGAGACCCTTCCAGATTCAGATTTCACTCCCAGATTTGCAAAACACAGGGTTTTAAGACCAGACTGTAATATTCTTTAATTTGTATGCCAGAGACTCAATTGTGTAATCATCCAGAAGAACCAGTAATGAGATCTTGATTTGTTATTAAGAGATTATACTGTGATTTGTTTATGCTTATTTGAATATATTCTGCAAGTTTATATTGTGATCAGAGTTTTTAGAGTTTATATATTCCCTATTTGAAGGGGATATCACAGTGGTATCAGAGCTTTTTTGTGCAGATAAGAGAGCCCCTAAGTAAGGGACATCACAGTGGTATCAGAGCTTTTGTGCAGATAAGAGAGCCCCTAAGTAAGGGACATCACAGTGGTATCAGAGCTAAATTCCTGCCATCCTGTTGGGCACATCAGATCTAATGTCTTGCCATCCTGTTGGGTAGTTTGGGTAGATTGAATCAGCGAAGGATCATGATGCCTTCATATACTCAGAAACAGTGGGACAATGATATGAAGAAGCTGGAACACAGTTTGAAGCAGTTGGATGAAACCCAGAAGAGGATGAATGAAATTCTTTCATATCCTACATCCAAAAACAAACCCGCACGGTATATGACAGCGAAGGAGTGGGAGTTAGTACCACCTCGAATTCAGAAGTTGTTGCCTTTTGATTGCTTTGTTAAGCATAGGAGAGAGCACTACAGATCACTTCGACGAAAGAGTAGCATGTCCCATGATTATTATGATTATGAGATAGGAGATAGTGAAGATGAGGATGAGTTTGATGCTTGCACTCAGAGTGTACAGGGGTGCTCAGATGTTAGTGCACTGAGGGTTGATGATCTCTCAGTTATGACGAAGATTGTAGAAGAGTCCTAGGATCCGATTATTGCAGATGATACTCAGGAGATTGCAGTGGACAGTTTTGAGGACTTAGTTTCACCGGTTGTTTCTTTCCATATGGAAGAATTAGACAGTGATGCTACAGTTGTTGATACTCCGTCTGTTGATATGAGCTTCGGTATTGATTTACAGAGTATGGATGATCATTTGTATATTGAGGTGGTTGGTGATGAGTACATTCCTGCAGTTTTTGCTGAGGAGCACGTTGATGAGGCTGATACACATGTTCAGGATTTGGCAGTACCTGATTCTGAGGAGTTTGAGATACCAATGGAGTCGAGTCTCCAGATTGATTATTCTCACACAGATGACAGTGTGGTACAGTTGGTTGTGCCACCTTTACCGAGAGATCAGTTGGGGTGTGTGGGGGAGTATGTTGATGCTTCCACATATAATTTCTACTGCACTGAACCATTTATGGAGTATTTGCTGAATAGTGCAGGTGTTCGTCTGGACTCACATAAGATGACAGACGGTATTCTTGATCCGAGGTGCTAGTGCTATTAGCAGATTGGGTGAGGGGATTTTACGAACCCTTTCTACTATGTTACCTTACAGGGATGTTGAGGTATTGTTTGTTGAGCCGAGATTGGAGCCATCCGTTGAGTCCCAGTTTGGCAATAGTGTGCCAGTAGCAGAGTTTGGGGGTTATTACCAGCATCATACGGTGAGGTATGCTCCTTATTTTTCTTTGCATTTAGAGATTAGTTTTGGTGTCAATGACTCAGGGACCCATGATTGTCATATCCACGGTCCAGTTGGGTGTGGGTATCAGTTAGACAGGGACTTGAATTTTGACAGAGTGGATGTTTTAGTTGGCTTGAGTTCCATAGTGTGGTTTCTTCTACCGGCATCTACAGTTGGTCTTCAGATAGTTGTTTGGGTGTCGAGTGTAGTTTATCAGTTGCTGATTCTGATACTGTTGATGCTATTGCTGTTGATGATTTATTCACATAGGTTGATTGGTGACATGATGAATGTTACATAATTGTTTCCTTGGGATCCAGGTGGATCGAGTAGTTCATTGTTCCGAGATTGCTTGGGGACAAGAAATTTTCGGAGGGGCGGATTGTCATGTCCCCTTTTTCTGGGACATTGACAGTCTTGATGATTAGCCTATTACACGACCTTCGTAGGCTAATAGGATGGATAGAGGGTCATAATGGAGCTTGGATTGACTTTGATTCACAGGGTTTCTACATTTGATTTTCATTCAGGTTATTTCAGACATATTTGGCCAGGGCTCCTACTTTTTAGGGATATTTGATATGCAACGGAGCACCTTTATTTTGGTATGGTCATGTGCGAAATCACTCCCTGATTCACCTGCTTCGATCGGTTTGAGGATCTGACATATATTGAGGGAGATATTAATATTTGATTGATTTAATCAAATATTAATTAATTGGTCTCATTAATAATTAATTATTAATTATTAATTATTTGGTCTAATTTTAAATTAGAAACCCTAATGCTAATTTAAGAAAACCCTAATTAGGGCAAGCATATCTTTTGAGGGTATAAGGGTTTCACATGGAGGCCATTGTTGATTATGCATAGATTATTGATTATTGAAAATTGAAGAAATTCTTCTGTGAAGACTGAGCCAAGGGTTCCAGGATTCCATTGCAGTGGAGAACGTTCCCTCTTCATTGTGTGTGATTTAGAGGCTGTGAGATATCAACTGATTTATCGCCAAATTGAGAGATAGCTTCATTCAAAAGTTATCACAGAATTCCAGGGTTGAGAGATAACTTCACACAGAAGTTTATCACAGAGCTTTCCAGGTATTTCTTGATTTAGTTCATGTTTTTGTTTCAATAAATTATACAGAGAGAGATCTGCGGTATTAGATACAATAGATTTCCAGATCAGGGATCAACAGACAGGTTGTGCTGAGTTGGCGGCCGTACTAAGTCCGTACAGGTCCGTACAGATCCGATCAGGCACCGACATCGACAGAGAGAGGGCTTATAGCGACCGACATCGGTCGACTGAGGACCGACGTCGGCAGAAAGCTGACCAGCAGAGACCGATGTCGGCGAGATATCGACCGACGACGGTGTCTGTGTGTCGACACAGAAAGGCCGAGACCCTTCCAGATTCAAATTTCACTCCCAAATTTGCAAAACACAGGGTTTTAAGACCAGACTGTAATATTCTTTAATTTGTATGCCAGAGACTCAATTGTGTAATCATCCAGAAGAACCAGTAATGAGATCTTGATTTGTTATTAAGAGATTATACTGTGATTTGTTTATGCTTATTTGAATATATTCTGCAAGTTTATATTGTGATCAGAGTTTTTAGAGTTTATATATTCCCTATTTGAAGGGGATATCACAGTGGTATCAGAGCTTTTTTGTGCAGATAAGAGAGCCCCTAAGTAAGGGACATCACAGTGGTATCAGAGCTTTTGTGCAGATAAGAGAGCCCCTAAGTAAGGGACATCACATTAAATATCTCACTTATCTCTAAAAATTCTTAAAAATTTATACCTATTCATTAATATTAGATTCCCACCCTCTTAATTTTAGTCCACTTGGATTGTATGGTAATTTAATGCTGATTTGATAAAAAAGAAGACCGACAGGCTTGGGCTTGTAGGTCACTTTTGACCATATAGGTCACCAAGCCACTTATAAAACCTTTAAATATTTTAACATTTTAAACTAATAGGTTATTTCCATTATCACCATTTCAATGATCCACATAGCATATATCAAGCACAAGGTCACCTTGATCTCATTTATCTCACTGAGCATGATTGTAATCATATGAATGTAGGTGGAGGTTTATGTATTTTGTATGGATAGAAGTGAAATTTAGATGTTAAAAGACCTTAAGAATGTCACAATCATTACTCAAAATGTTTTTAAAACCTAATGATATTGTAAACCCCATATACCTTCTCAAATACTATAGATAGTCTGATTGTAAGTTTACCTTGGCTATAGGTGAAGATTTACTAAGACTATGTCATTGGCCTTAAAATTCACATTAACACTCTAACCCTACATAGGTCCAATAAATTGTTTTAATTTTCTATTTATATCTTAATATATTCAAAAACTTCACTATCTTCCCATCTTATCTTGAAAATGGACTTGTAGATATGGATTAAAAATATGGTTAGATCAAGCATTAGTCAATAAAACTCAAGAAAAATGCATAAGAACATAAAAAATTAAGTCAACTCTTTCGACAAGTTTTTTTAAATTAAAATTAATGTCTAATAAAATAAATCAAACATAATACCTTCCCAAGAGCATCCCATCACCCAAATGCGACTCAAAACATGTTTTTCCCCTTGATTTGGTACTCAATTCTTCATTAATGATGCAAGGAAAATCTCCTCCATCATCTCTTGTGCATGAATGAAACTAGGATCACGATATTTGAATCAATTTTATGCATATCTTGAAGCTATCCTATTAAAAATTAAGCATAATAAACCCCACATAAAAAAAGTTTGTGGAGAGAATTATGCATAATAAGTTTACATAAGTGAAGCTTAAAAATGGTGGTCTTGACCCTCCTATTTACATATTTTTTAATTTGATCAAAATAAACCATGACCATCCATCTTTAGATCAAGATGTGTCACAATGAAGTAATCAAATTTTAGAGATAATATCCATAAATATCCTCATAAATATTTAGGAAGAAGGGGCCTTAAAGAGGCATGAGAGGCATTAAACCTGATATTTGTTACATTTATGGCTTATGAATGCCACCCCACAAATGATGTCATTTGATGATGTATATATTAAGAATCAATTTAAAACTAAAATATATTCAATAAATTCCATGTATTTTCCACTTAAGCTCTTGATTTGGATTAATTTACCTAAGTGAGATTAATCAAAATTTATGCAATTATTTGAAAATTGGTTGCACACTATTAATCAAATTGGTCAGAATGTCATATTACTAGGTTATAATTTGACTGGATTGGAATTGGAAGATGTTAGTTGTATATAGACCGATATCCCATTTAGGACATTGTCAACATGAAATAACACATGCACATGTCATGTGCTTCTGAATTAGAAGAAAAGAGTGATCCAAAGCATCAAATTGCATTTTCATCATTTTGATTCAAAATTATTTGAGAAAAGTTAATAATCACATAAAATGAATTACCCCATTTAGGGATACATTATCTTAAATGAACATTTTTATATGACAAGATCTAATGATTTAGAGTGTTTAAGTGATTTTGGCCCAAATTATGCATTTTCACAAATTTTGAGTAAGATTGATAATTTCAACAAAATAGTGTTAAGAATTGAATGTCTACATTTTGCCCTTGTTTGAGAAGGCATAGCAAGACATTTAGGTGAAATAACATATTTTAAAATAAAATATTTTTCAAGTATAAATTGGAAGGGAATGACCCATGTTGCCTCCTCAAGAGGACATACAAAGATGAAAGGGAAGGATGAACTCTAGAAAAGAGAGAGAAAGTGAGATTAACTCATAGATGAGATTAAATACATATTGAAATAATGCTTGCATACATTGATTCTAAATGATAAAAATATAATTATAATATAATGAACCCCAAGGATGGGGTAAATATGAAGGATAAAATCCAAAAAAATAATAAAAAGTAAGTGACATTCTTTGAACACACTCAAAGCTAGGGTGCAAACTGCATGCTTAAGGAATAATCAATATCGAGATAAGTTACACACTATGCTATTTCTATAATGAGGGGAAAATTCCATATATATTATAATTATAATAAAAAGGAGAATGTTACTCTAGAGAAAGTAAATACTAATGACACAATAGAGCAAATTTGATCAGCTGATAAAATAATTTTGCCCCAGTAGGCCTGATTTAGATTTGTGATTATTTCAAATGTTATGCCCTATTAGGGAAAATTGGCAAGCATAAATCAAGGATATAACCTACTGCATAGATTAAAAATGAATGGGCACAAATATAGAGGTGATGGTTTAATGACTAAAAAATCCATAGAAAACTAGGCATACAAGGATGCACAAAGTGATGAAAGAGATGAACAAAAGAATAAAGGTGGTCAAGCTAAATTGAGATAGGTCATGTATCCAAGTGATGCCTAAATAGTCCAAATATACCTCAAGCTAATGTATTTCACCCAAAAGTGGGAGAAGATGGAATGAGGAATGAAGAATAGAATAAAACAGACCACTATTTAATTATACTCATGATGTATGCCAAGAGATGCATGTCTTGCATAGATTCAGGTGCGAGATAGGCCATTGATACCTTATTTCATTGGTGCAATTTAAATTTGATATGTGGATCTGCATTGAATTTGAGACTTAGATCCTAAATACTAGGTGTTTGCTATAGCAAAATGAAATTATGCATCATAAGTATGAGTAACCTATAATGACATTACATTTTAATTGTGATGAGCCTGTTTAAATGTGAATATTTATAATTAAGGATAATGATAATAACTACCAATAATAGAGTTATAACTATTTACATCTAAATAAAAACACAATAAAATAAATAAAAACAAAACATAAATATACCCAAATGAAAATCAAGATAGGAACAATCAAGATTTGAAGTAGACACAAGAATGTACCAAAAACAAATCAAGAACAACTAAATAAACAACATGAGAATCAAGATATGAAAAATCAAGATTTGAAATAGACACAAGAATGTACCAAAAATAAATCAAGAACAACTAAATAAACAACATGAAATCAAGATACGAATATCAAGATCCATGTGTACTATCAAGATGTTCTTGATAAACAAATAAAAAAAATAAGACCAAACAACAAAATAAAAGACCAAGAATATACAAGAATAAAAAAAAAATGAAAATAAGGGAATAAACAACAAAACAAAATAAATGAAGAGAAAATAAAGCACAACAAAACAAGAATAAAAATCAAATAAACACACACAAACAAGAGTTAGTCAAAATGTTAGTGTGGTTTTAAAATAATTGTTCAAGCATGTGTAGTAGAGGTATTATTTTATAAAATCAAAAAAAATAAGGATATATAGTTTCCCCTAAATGATAGGGAAACAACACAAAAAAAAAAAATGGTGAAAAATAAGAAAAGGAAGGGGGTGGCTGAGCTGAATCTAGATATACAAGACAAGTGGATGCTACCTACATAATTCTATGGATGTAAGATCTAACATGAACTTTAGGCCAAATGTATTTATCACAGGGAATGGGATAGAATAAAAATGATGATAGGAAAATATGATTAATTTTTTAGATGAAAATGGGATCACAAAATGGTGAGAGCATTAAAATCAATTCTTGAAAAAATGTCAAGAGTGTGGGATGATTACTTGTAAAACAACAAGAGCGTGAAGATCAAAATAAAAGGTTCAGATAATGTTTTTATTATTTTTATTGATCATTTTATAATTCTTTTGTTTTTATGGGATAAGCAATATAAATTAAATATTTACAATATGTCCAAGGAACTACTTAGTTGAGGAGATGCACATCCATAGGTAAGCATTTAAATAACAACTAAACTAGCTACAATGGTCCATGCTCACAAATTAGTGACAATGAGGATATAATTAAGGAAAAAATACCTACCAAATAGTAGAAAAATGATAATATAACAATATGTAGGATGAGATATCTCTAAAGGACCATTCAATAGGCAAAAATCTTGAGCTGAAGATGTATCCATGCACACTTGTTTGTAGAAGAAGCTACAAAATACTATCCTAATTTAACTTTTTATATAATTAGCATTGAATGTGTTCATGATCTAAAACTCAAAATTTTTGATTGAAAAATATTTTAAGAACATAAAAATAACATAGTAACAATGAATTTTCTGAGAAGAGATGTTTTATTACTCAAGATCATAATATAACTATATGTTTATCTTTGGGAAGAGAAGTCTGATTTCCATTTCAGGTTAAATATTAATTTATACATTATTTTAAATTATTATGAGGATTTGGAAGGTCATCAATATCTATGGATATTAAGTGGTTCAAGTTTCACGATTTAAAACAATATAGAATTTGAGGAATTATTATTTTTAGAAACTTACTATTTTTAGACTGCACTACTAAAATTGAAATTTGGGGCACTTCCATTGGGTTTTCTAGGGTCAAAAACCATTGATAAAATCTCAATTCCATCTCACTACATTATCCTCATTCTTATATTTCTAACGGTTCAAACGGTGAGTCAATTGGAGCTATGGTGCAAAAGTTATGGCTCTCAGATGTTTCATCATCAATTGGGGTAGAACTGTCACCCAAATTATTGTCTGGATCAGTTAATAATGCCTATGAGTCATAATTAGGATCGTAATTGGTCAAGAGATAAAATATGTCCAAGTTAAAACAACTCAAGGTATGAAAATAATATGGTTCTAAATAGAATAGTCTAGATTAAATAGGGTCCAAAAGAGGATGCTCCAGGGTGGGATAAAATAAATCAAGCTAGAATATAAATGATCCAAAGTGCCAATGGTCTAAATTTTCAACTATCTAGAGTCATAAAAGAATTTGTTTCTCAAAATAATGGTCTAGGGTAGGTCAAAATGAATATGTTCCAAAAGAGGAAGGTCTAGGATATACTGGTAGGATAAAATAACTTCAAAATAAGTTTCCCCCAAGTAAGGGGTCTTGTAGACAATGGTTCAAATTAATGTCAAGCATAGAAATACTTGAGATGCATAATTTTCATGGGCTCTAAAATTTATTTGCCACTTGGATTATCCAGTTGGTATGCCATGATCCATAATTTGTTGTGATAACATAAGGTCTAAGCTAATTGTGTTGGAACCTACCCTTTTTCTTACGTTCATCATTTGTGTTCTTCTAGTTCTTTTTCAAGACCAAATCACCAATTTCAAACTCTTGAGGGAGAATTAAATTTTTATATTTTCTCCATAATATATTTTGATAGGCTTATAAATTTTCTAGGGAAACTAAATGCTTACCATCAAAAAGTTATAGTTCTTGCAACCTTGAGATTCTATAATCTTCATCATCTTCAATATTCTCTAAATAAACTCATAATGAAGCCAACTCAATCTCAAATAGGATAATATCTTATGTGCCATAAACAAGGGAGTATGAAGTGGCTCCTATGGGGGTTTAATGATTGGTATGATGAGCCCAAAGGGTAGGAAAGATTTAATAGTGCTAACTATGGCCAATATAATTGATAATTTTCTTGAGTATGGATACAATGGTTTTGTTTGATGCCTCAAATTTTATGTTACCTTGGGGGTTATATGGTATGGATTTCTTATACTCAATTTTGAATTTTGCATAAAGTTATTTAACATCTTTATTTACAAATGATCCACCATTATTAGATATAATGTGTGTTGGGATTCCATATCAATAGATGATATAGTAATGTATAAACTTGAAAATCTACCTATCAATGATGTAAGTGAGAAGAATGGCCTCTATCCACTTAGTAAAATACTCATTAAAAGTTGAAATATGTTTATGGCCATTAAAATATGTTGGGTTTATTTTCCCGATTAGATTGAGTCCCCATGTAGAAAATGGCCATGGTTTAGTAATCGACTATAGTAGCAAGGAAGGTATGTGTATCAAATTTTCATGTTGTTGATAAGGAACACACTTCTTCACATAATTACAAGAATATATCTCCATTTTAGGCCAATAGAAACCTATTTTGAGGAGTTTTATCTAAGACTACATTGCTGGTGTGGGCCCCATATGTTCCTTCATGAACCTCCTTAAGCTCTAGCTTGGATTTTACCGAAGATAAAAAATGAAGTAGCATTCCATCATAGCCTTTGCTATAAAGCATGTTTCCAAGGAGGTTATAATGAATTTTGAAATGAAGGAATAATTTTGAATGTTTTTAGAAAGGTTAGGTAGAAAAACATGATCAAGTAAATAATTATAAAAATATTGATACCAAGGCAATTTAGGTGGGGGATTGGGACCAGGAATGGCACATATCCTTTTTGAATTTGGAAAAACATGTGTAGGCTAAAGAATATTTTCAATGATAAATTGATATTCTTTATCATTGCTATCAATTTATATCATGGACCTAATTATTTCCATTGCATTAGCAGATCTATTGTTGGCTCTTGATACTTGTTCAAACTGTAGAGATTTAAAATGAGCTTTGAGATTATCCATAATATACTAGTATGGTATAATGTTGTCATCTCTAGTTTGATACTAATATATGATTTGATTTATGATCATTTGGGAATCACCATGGACCATTAAGTGTTGAATATCCCACTACACTATAAGTTGAAGTCTTGTAAAAAGTACTTCATACTTGACCATATTATTGGTATAATGAAAATTAATGTGAAATTCTTTGGGAATAAAATCCCCTTATGGTGTAATTAAAATTATGTCAGCTCTAGATCAATGAGAAGGGAAGAAAGCATCAAAATATAGTTTCCATTTTTTAGGTTCATGCTGCACTTCATCTACTGTCATGATGGAATCATCTAAAAAGTTGAATTTGAGTGGTTGAGTGTCTATAACAGGGGCTTCTACGATTTGATCAGTAATAACCTACCCCTTAATAGCTTTTTGATTTTGATACTCAACTTCAAATTCACTTATGATCATGACCCATTTGGCCATACAACCTATGAAAGGTGCTTTGGATAATGAAAATTTGAGAGGATGTGCTTTAGTAATAATAATAATTTTTTTGTTCAACATATAATGTCATAAATTTTAGGAAGTGAACACAATAGTTAAACATGCATTCTCAAAAGGTATATAATTATGTTCATAATCCACCAATGTGTAGCTTAAATAATAAATTGCATTTTCTTTAACTTGATAATCATGTTGGGCCAAAAGTGTCCCCAGTGCATGTTAAATAGTTAAAATGTGAATAAGAAATGGTTGTCTAGGTATTGGACATCTCAAAATTGGTAGGTTGGCCAAATATGTTATGATCTTCATAAATGATAATTGGCACTCATTATCCCATTGAAAAGTGTCCCCTTTCTTCAAGAGATGTATAAATGGATAGCACTTATCTGCCAGTTGAGAAATGAACTTGCAGATATACTAGATCTTTCCTTATAGGCTTTAGAGCTATTTAAGATTTGAAGGTGGAGGTATTTCAATAATAGATTTAAACTTAATAGGGTAAACTTTAATCCTTATTTGTGATACAATAAAATCTAATAATTTTCTTGAAGTGATGCTAAAGACACATTTATTAGGATTCAGGTGGAATTTATATTCACAAAGTCTCTCAAAGATTCTTTATAGAATGTCAAGATATCTAGCACGTGTTGTTGATTTATCTAGGATGTCATCAACATAGTCTTCAACAATATAATGCATCATGTCATGGGAGATGAAATTCATGGCATGTTGATAAGTGGATCTAATGTTCTTCAATATAAATGGTATGACTTGATAATAAAATGCTCCCCATAGTGTGGTGAATGCAGTTTTATGATAGTCTTCTTGAGCTATCTTGATCTAATTGTATCTAGAATATCCATCCATGAGGGACACCATCTCATACCCAATAGTGGAATTGATAATCATGTCAATGTTGGGTAGAGGAAAATCATATTTGGGGCATACTTTCTTGATGTCTCTGAAATTAGTAAAAATACATATACCCTACGGTTTTTTGCTAATGAAAACTATGTTTGATATCTATTCGGAATAGTCTAGTGGTCTAATGAATCCTTCTCCTAATAACTTCTGCAATTTGGCTTTTACCAAAATATCAATGCATAGATACATCTTCCTCAATTTTTGTTTGATTGAATTGACATCTAGATGAACAAAAAGGTGATGCACAACTAATTTAGGGTCTAAACATAGCATGTTTAAATATGCCCATGCAAAAATATCAATAAAATCTATCAAAATGGATATAACGTGATCTCATTCTACTTCATTAAAGGAGGCTCCAAGTTAAAAAATTTGGGGATCCTCATATGTTCCCAAGCTCACTTCAACACTATTTCTATAAGAAGTGTAGAACCATCTTCAAGAATAGTAGGTAATGTGTGATCATGATCAACTTGTTCTACTACTGTTTCTTATTGTTCCTCCTAAAACTCTAGATAATGTAACTATAGACACCTAAAACTGGCCACCAATGGAATATAATTGAAATTCAGACCAATACTTACCAACCATTGCAAATTAGGCTTAATAATCATTGAAAATCTCAAATTTACTTATGCATCATTCATCAAAGCTCAAAATTTCATTGAGACATCCCTAATTGGGATATCCTAATGTAAACAACAAAAACCTCTCATAGATTCATCTCTAATTATCCTGTAGCATCATAACATGAAATTTGGCCTATAGACCTATTAAATGAGGCAAGTGCACACATAAAATAAAATCTTGAAAATGTTAAAAATCCTAAGTGTAATTAATTAACAAGCTAAACCAAATTGAATTCCTAGTTGAATTATTGATGTATAATTATTGAGATTCTGAAAAAGGAAATTTAAAAATATGAAATATCTTATCTTTTCATGATTACCTTTTGTGAGTTGTCAAGCCTTTGAAAATATCTCACCCATACCTATTCATTGAAAATCATTAATTCTTGACAATTTTTAACTCTATTGGGGTTAATTAACTCACTTAGGTTAGGTTCAAACCCATTCCATATTTAAACTACAATTTAACTTACCTTGAGTTTGGGTTAGTTCCTAAGCATATAAATACAAGCATTTGCCTCTTCATTTGGAGAGCTTGGATATTGTAGAGTTATAATGCAGGTTTTTACATAAGATTCATGAAAATAATGTTATAATGTCATAATATTAAACCAAGACATCAAGAAAGCACCAAATATATCAAGATAACTATGATGTTAAGGAAAGGAGTAACAAATAATCCTTTACGAAATATTTCTTGAGCACAAATCAAATAAGCCTCAAATAAATCACTTAGAAATATCATGTAAGGTAAGGATTGTTGTTATCCACCTAAAATATAAGATTATAGATGTTATAATGTTAGTGTTTTGATTTCATTTTTTTGTGTTACCAACACTTGATGTAACCTCCTCTTTGTTGTCAAATTCTTATGATAAAAAATGGCACGCTTGATGGGACAATGATTTATTCATTTCTTGCTTGATTTGTACTCAAAAAATATCTGGTAATGGAGTATTCTTTGCTCTTTATCTCCTTAGCACCATGGATGAATTGATATGTATTTTTCTCTCTTGATGGCTTGGTTCAATATTTTGGAATTATAACATTATTTTCATGAGTCTTATGCAAAAACTTGCATTATAACTCTACAATATCCAAGCTCTCCAAATGAAGAGGTAGATGCTTATATTTATAGGCTTAGGAACTTTCCCCAACTCAAGGTGAGTTAAAGTGTATTTTAAACATATAATGGGTTCAAACCTAACCTAAGTGAGTTAATTAACCCTAATAGAGTTAAAATATGTCAAGAATTAATGATTTGGAATGAATAGGAATGGGTGAGATATTTTCAAATGCTTGACAACTCAAAAAAGGTATTCATGAAAAGCTAGGATATTTCATATTTCTGAATTTACTTGTTTATAATTTCATTAATTGCATATGGATAATTCAACTAGGCATTTAATTTAGTTTAGCTTGTTACTTAATTATTCTTAGGATTTTTAGCATTTTCAAGATTTAATTTTATGTGTGCACTTTCTCCATTTAATAGGTCTATAGGTCTATTTTATTCTTTTTAAGAAATTAGGTGTTTAATTCCTAAGTAATTAAATGGTCTAAGTAATATAAATTAGTAAATATATATACTTTAATTAACTAATAATTTGTGTAAATAGATAGTATTTTTACCTTTTCTAAATATAGTAGGAAAGTTAGAGAAAATAAAAGTTAGCTTATTCTAGTTGATCCAAACTGAGATAGGGCTTGATACTAGAAGAACAAGACTAGAAAAAAATATGGAATAAGTTCTTGAACTTTGTTTATAAATTGGGTAAGAGCACCAAAAGTGGACACCCTACTATTTAATGTTATTGTCCTGAGGTTGAAAGCTTTTTGGGTTATGTCTAACATGTTAGTGTTACCCTATCTGTGAAACTTTAAGGTCTAGAAGCATGTGGAGCTCACTATGTGTCTAATTCAATATTTAAAACCCTTAGGATCTTTTGATGCTTGAACTTCAATTAAAACTTAGGGATAGAAGAGAAGGGGTTAGTGTGTAAAAGATACCCCGAATGCACTTCACACCTTGTATGTGGGCATGTTGCCTATATACCAATACTCTAAAGAGGGATCAAGCTAAAGTAGTTCTCCCATTGAAGTGATTTGTATAATAATGTGTGATTTATGAAAATAGATGTGAAACTATATGTACTTTGGATGAACAAGGGCTAGTATGAGTGCTTGAATAGGCTTGAAATGATCTTGGAAGATTGTATGCAGAGAATAAGGAAGAGTGTTTTAGTGTAATTTCTTGTATTCTTTGTTATTTATTTTAAATGAGTACCAACCCATATAAATGGAATTTTAATGGCCTTTTATAGGGTAATTAATGATCATGGGTTAGATGAACTAATATTAGCTGATAGGGAAAAAGATAAGGATTCAAATAAATCAGACTATTTAAGGTAAAAATAAACTTAGACACCAACACTAAAAATAAGACACCCTGAGTTTTGGTGCTCTTGTCCAAGTTGGTGCTATTATCCTAAGGGGATGAGACCTAGAGGGATAGATCTAGGTCTAAGAGGGCTACCTAGGTCTCAAAAATCTCAGTCTAGAAAGCTACAAATGATTGGGAATCAGTGAGCAAAAAAGGGTTTTGTGAGCAAAAAAGAGGACCTATAGGTTGGGTGCTATTATCCATTCCTAAGTCATCCAAATTTTTATTTTATATGAATACATTTTCCCCCCATTTATTATAGTGATGCAACAAAGTGAAATACTAGGATAAAGGAAAAATAGAAAGCATACCTAAACTTACCTATAAAGAGAAGCTCATGAAGCTGTGCGTTACTACATGTGCATAGAGAGAGCATGCTATGAAGTGTGAATCTAAAAATGAAAACATAAATTGGATAAATTATTACTAGATACACTATATCTAAAATAAGAAAACACAAAGTTAAGTAAGATAAAGAGAAAGGAATGAAACACCTTGCCAGTTACATGAACTAATACAAAACCTGTTGTGATGTTAGATTGTGTTGAGTATGTGTTGAATCAAGATTAATGGCATGAATGGATTTGAGTACTCAATTACTTATAATGTATCTCAAAAATGAAAATCTTGGCCCTTTGGTTTCATCATTGCTAACTATGTGAAGTTAATGAATCATGCATGTGTTAATTTGATGTCTAGACTGTGTATCCAATCCCTCTAAATAGGTGGCTCAAGAATATAAAGGCTAGCCCTTTGGCTCCATAATTACCCCATGAATTGAATCTATGAAGTGATACTACTATAGAATATATGTCATATGAGATGGATCATGAAGGCCATGGATGTGCTAGAAATATTGACAATGTGGTGTGGATAGCCAAATGTGTGCTAGAAACTAGCTCACTCTTGGCCATTTCAAAAGATGGTCATTAGGCTTGTATGAAATCCACTCCAAAATGATGTACTAAGATTATATAAAATCCAAATCAGGAACTTAGGTGCTCAAAAATTTAAAATTATATGAAATTTTAACTTTAATGTGATGTCAACCACTTGTAGATGGAGTAAGGCATGCAACTACTAAGAATGCTTAATATAAATTGAAACTCAGAAATAAAAGAAAATCAATGTGCCACACACATTTCCCCCAATCACTGATGTATGGAACATGGATTTTGATCTAGAAGGTATGCCAACTACCTAATATGAACTATAAGTGAGAACCATCATGTTGTGCATGATAACCCCCTATATCTAAGAAAATTATGTTGAAACTGTCGAATCTAACTAATTTGAAAGTGCAAAAACTATCCCTAAACTAAATTTTTTGCCTATTTATAGAAACCATAAGTATTTTTATGCCTATATAGGAGAACTAAAATATGGACACCCTTATATTTGGTGTTGTTATCCATTTTTAACACTATTGTTCGATGTGAAAACTGACTATTGATTTAAAAATGTCACTATTTTTCTACTCTAATTTGACTAGTTTGACATCTAGATTTCATGTTGAGTGCTATAAATGCTATTGTTTTGACTATTAGGAGGTTTGATCTCTTTGATAAAACCCCTATTTGATCCCCCCTACTCTAAGGGTAGGAATGATGAACCAACAATTACTACCCTCAAAAGAAAAGAGTCCTACAAGTGTGTTAAGTGGTATAGATTTATGATATACCATTTATATTCGAAAAGATATATTTGGATATAACAATTTTTTTATTGTGAGATTATTAGATCAACAGGGGTATGCCTAAAAGATATAACAATGTGAAAGCATGCATAACATATTGAACTAGAAATGCTAGATGTTAGTTGTTTAGTTGTTAGTTGGAGGTATGGAGCATGATGTCCATCATGGCATCCAAGAAATAAAGGTAAATTCATGATATGGATCATGGAATTGCACATAATGAGAAGCAAACAATCAATCAAGTATCAAGAAAGAATCTTACAAGGATGGCTAAGGGGCCATGCAAACAAGGGACATGTACACATGTCACTCAAACTAGAAGACAACTATGGAAGGCATGTTCAAATGCTACATACACATAAAAATGAACAAACAAAGTTGGCACAAGGTCCATTTGAATATAGAAGAGTACAAACATAGGACATTGGCAAATGTCCTAAGTCACACACAAATAAAATCAAAGGACATTGGAAAATGTACTAAGGCATAAGTAGGAGACAAGATGGAATGGGAAATGCAATAACACAAGCTAAGAAATAATCAGAGTAATCATGTAATAGCAAGAAATATATAAGCACATCTAACTAATCAAATCAAAATTGAGATTATACAAAACATGTGTAGTTCAAGACTAGATATATGCTAAGAGATACACAAGTGTTAAATACTAGTGAAATATTGATATAGTATTCTATGTAAGCTATAAAGTAATGTACATCAGTATGATAACTTAGATTTTGTGGTGTAATAATGACATAAATTGGATGGTATAGTCATGTAGAAGATGCCCCCATTGGGTGTATATAACAATGTGTGTCTCATCTATAGAATTAGGAATACCCCCTCAATGGGTAGAATGAAGCAATCAAGGAGCTGGATGTCACTACATACACTTAAATAAGATCAAGTAAAGCATGGTAATGTATAAAATTGACATACAATAGCATGAAATAGTGAATGTAAGTCCTATCATGATAACATTAATGTAAAGCATGGATAATGCATACAATCAAAATATTTTTGATATATTAGAATGTTTTTATGTTTTGTATTATTTTTGTATTTTATTGATATAAGATATGTACATGGAATAATGGGAAAAAAAGATACTAACCAATTAGTCTTAGATGAGATTCCCTATCATGGTGTCCTATATCAAATAACAAAATCATGCATGATCATGAGGCACAGGTGTATGTTTGAGATTGGGAAGTTAAAAGCTGTGTGGATTGTAATTGCTTTAAAATCTCTCAAGTGGAAGCCACATGTGGGGTCCCCCTTTAACTCTGAGAAGTGAATACAACTATAGGGATCTTAGGGACCTATATGAAAGTAGAATGGGCTCGATAAATAGGTGCTCTCTATGTAGCTATATGAGACCTCAATGTAACTAATCTAAGTGTGAATACTGTCGCTGGAAGTTATCTAGAATCCTAAAACTATAGGGGTGTATGAACCCTTTATACAGGTGATAGATGTCACAACTATGGATGGATCTAAAGTGGAATCTATACTTAAACTAGAGGAGAAACTAAAACTGGTGGAAGAACTAAAGCTATTTACTGTAAGCTGGTAGATGGATCTAAAGTGGGGAGTGGTGACTCATAAGGAAATCTACCAACTGTGATAACTTGATTATCATGAATGAAATTCATGCTTCTGTAAACTATAAAGGGTAATTCCCTAAGGTTTTGAATCTATGGTTAACCAAGTAATATGTTATAAACTCCTACACTAGGAACTATAGTGAATGGTGTTGCCACATATATAGGACCAACTTGTAGTGGAAGTACTATCTTACCCAATGAACTCTGAATATGCCCACTAAAACCATTGATAAATGTGTCTATTGGGGTGATATCCCAATTTGAATAACCCAAATGTTGAAGTAATGTGAAGGTGTACATGTTAAGACTAGAACCATTGTCAATGAGTAAACTAAAAATAGGTTGATTATGAATATGTGATCTGATAAAAAATGCATTATAGCATGTATTATATTCCATAATTTGTTGATCTAAAAAATATATCAAAGGCTTGGCTAGAACTCTAGACTCATACACACCTATCATACCTCTCAAAGGATGTGCCTCAACTGAAGGTGCTTGGTATGTAGCTGGTGGAGGATGTGTATGGTATGTATGATGAACACCTTATGTGTCCTCTTTCTCATATTTTTAATTTTGTGAAAATGGATTTGAAAATATTTTCAAATCTTTATCTTGTGTTGGATTTATATTTGGAGGCTCAACTAAAGTTCCCATATCAAGTAGATTATCATCTACCAATTCCTATATCTTATGTCACAAACTAATGTATCTATTTGTTGTGTGCCCTAGTGCCCTATGAAAATCACAAAATGCATGTTGATCATATCCCTGTAGAGGAGGCTTTGTTGGATCTATATCTTGGATAGGTGGGAGAGTGATGATGTTACATTATTAAAACTACTGTAAAACCTTCGTTGGAAAAATTGGTAGATTGGAAAATGTACAATGAGGAGGTGTTGTTAAAACCACACATTGAGGGGGATCTAAAGTTACATTGACTATTGGTCGGTTCTGATTCTTGTTATCACTAATTTTGACCTTGTATGGGTTTTTTCTATTAATCTTGTTGGTTGTGTCTATGATACTTGAATACTTAAGTTTGCCCATTGAAATTATTTTGACTTCTCTTCCCTTGAGTGTATGACATAATTTTATGAAGGAAGAGAATATTTTAAACATAATATATTCATGCAATGCTGGTATAAATCTCTATTTGAATATGTCATGTAGCTCTTGATCAACCATGGGACTAGTTAATTTAGCCAAAATAGTCTTGTATCTAAGAACATAATTTGTGAGGGGCTCATTTGACCTTTGTTTCTACTGTGTAATATGTGCATATGAAACTTTATCACCAATGTTGATACTAAAATGTGTGAGGAACATGTTCACTAAAGGATTGAAGGCTATGACCGACTGATTTGGTAGACTATAAAACCATTATAAAGCATAATCCTTTAGGCTTCATAGAAATATCTTGGTTAGTAGCCAGTCATTGGGTATATAATCCAAGCATGTTGTGTGAAAATATCTCATATGTGTCTCTAGATCACCCTTACCATCATAAAGAGTAAGCTTGGATTGAATAAAACCTTGTGGTAAGGATGTAGAAGTAATATGATGTGTGCATGGTGTATGTAAAAGAGCAAAAGAATCCAAATCCTACATAGGTCTAGTGGTACCTTTCTTGAGATGTTACACCTTAGATTGAAGAGATCATATCTCTTTCACAAGGGCCATGACATTAGGAGATAGGGATGTACTAGCTAGAACTGGTGGCATAGAAGAATGTTGGGCTACTATAGGGGTTGGTTGAGACATAATTGCCCCTGTAGTGCCATTAATAACTAGTTGTTCTATGGTTTGAGAAGATTTCCCATTAGTTACTTTTTGTTGATCTTCTTTTATAATTCTAAACATGTCATCTTACATATCTGGGTATTTGGTTAAGAGTTCTTGAAGTTCTCTTTTATCAATTTCATTAAAACTAGTATATTGAGCCATTGATAGGTTAAGAAAACAATTTGAAATGTTTTACAATATGTTGTAATAGGCAATGTGATAGAAAGGGAAAGTACTAAATATAAGAAACATAAAGTCAAAAAAAATAGTGATTTAGAATTTGTGCAAAAATGCATACTGAGCTACCACACATGTAAGGTGATACCTCAAAAATTAAGAAGGTGTTAGTATATGAAACTAAATATTTTTTTGAAATACTTGTACAAAATACTATGAGTGTTTGATTTTTGAATCATTTTTTTGAGTTTGATATGCAACTAAATTTTCTAAAAATGATGCAAAAAGTACTAAAAAATAACTGAGAATGTATTTGATGCAACTAGGATTTTGAAATATTTTTTTCAAAATTAGTACAATAATTTGAAAAATTTAGACAAACTTTATAGAATTTTGCTTGCAAATTTTAGGAAAAATCAAAAAATATTTTTAAAATTAGCAATATATTTTTCCTAGTGTGTTGAATGTGTTTGTATGCAAAAAGGACTTAGTATGTGAAAGTTAGGGTTTGAACAAAATATGTGATATTTTTGTAATGAATTGATATATTTATGATTTTTAAATTTAGGAAAAATCAATAAATTATGGTAAAAAATAAAAAATAATTATCTCTAGAGTTTCTAGGGTTTTTGTGTGAAAGTTTGAAGTCAAGTTCACCAAATGTTTTATTCTTTTTAAGAAATTAGGTGTTTAATTCCTAAGTAAATAAAGGGTCTGAGAAATATAAATCAGTAAATAGATATGATTTAATTAACCTATTTATTTGTGTAAATAGATAGTGTTTTTACCTTTTATAAATATAGCAAAAAAGTGAGAGAAAATAGAACTTAGCTTATTTTGGTTGATCTAGACTGAGACAAGGCTTGATACTAGAGGAGCAAGACTAGAAAATAGGCTAGAAAATGTTCCTAAACTTTGTATCTAAATTGAATAGGAGCACCAAAAGTGGATACCCTATTATCTAGCACTATAGTCCTATTTTGGTGCTGTTATTCTGAGGTTGAAAGCTTTTTGAGTTCTATCTAATAGGTCAATGTTACCCTATCTATGAAATTTTGAGGCCTAGAAGCCTATGGAACTCACTGTGTGTTTGATTCAATATTTAAAACCCTTAGGATGTCTTGGTGCTTTAAATTTAAATGAAACTTAGCGAAATAAGAGAAGGGGTTAGTGTGTAAAGGATATGCTAGATGCACTTCACACTCCGTGTGTGGGCACACTACCTACATACCAATACTTTGAAGATGGATCATGCTAATGTAGTTCTCCCATTGAAGTGATTGGTGTAATAATGTGTGATTTATGTAACTAGATGCAAAAATAGATGCATTTTTTATGATCAAGGGATGGTATGAGTGCTTGAATAAGCTTGAAATGATCTTAGAAGGATGTATGCAAATAATAAGGAAGAGTGCTTGAGTGTACTTTCTTGTATTCTTGCTTCTTTCCTATAAATGAGTGTCAACCCCTCTAAATGGAGTTTGAATGGCCTTTTATAGGGTAATTAATGATCATGGGTTAGATGAAATTATATTAGGATGATAGGAAAACAAATATGGATTTGAGGAAATCTAACCTTTTGAGGTAAAAATAAACTTGGACAACAGTGTTGAAAACAAGACACCCCAAGTTCCAATGCTCTTATCCAAGTTGGGTGCTATTGTCCTAAGGGGATGAGACCTAGGAGGATAGATCTAGGCTTGAGAGGGCTACTTGGGTCTCAAAAAGCTTAGTCTAAAAAGCTACAAATGATTAGGAATTAGAGAAAGACTAATCAAGAAGGCTTGTGTGAGCAAGAAAGAGGACCTATAGGTTGGTTGCTATTAGCCATGCCTAAGTCAACCAATTTCACATTTTATATGACTACAAGGATAAATTGCATGTTATGATGTCATAAAATTCTTAGAGATGGATCTATGAGAGGTTTTTATTGCTTATGGTAGGATAACCCAATTAGGAAATCTCAATGAGATTATGAGATTTGAAAAATGATGCATAATCAAATTTGAGACATTTGATGATTTTTAGGATTAATTAGAAATGGTTGATAAGAAATGGTTTTAATTCTAATCAGAGGTCATTAATGGCCAATTTTATGTGTCTACAGTTTTCCACTATTTGGGAAGGCATTACAAGCTATAATCTTAGTAATGTCTTCTCAAAGAATGAAAAGGTCCTATATGCTTACAACTTCAATGACAATGGATGAATTTTAGGTGCCCCCTCAAGAGAGTGGTTGGAAAAAGGGTCAATAATTGATCCCCCAAAAGGAGGAAACAAGTGGACCAAAAAGATGAAATGATGGGGTGGAAAAGACTGATTTGCTTAGAGGTGTTTATAATTAGTGGCATATAGAGTTGCCCCAGTTAGGCCAAAACAATAGGGCAATTTTACCATAGGTATTTATAATCATCAACATAGGTGGGATGAAAAAAGATAATGATTTTCCCAAACGCAATTATAATCTTTAAAAAAGCCTTAGGGTAACAAGAGACTATTTTATCCAAATGCGATTATAATCAATGAAAGAAAAAATAATGATTTACCCCTACATGGTTATAATCATTGGTAGGATAAAAACATACCCCAGTTAGGAAGAAGAAAGAGAATGATTTGCCCAAAGGTAGTTAGAATCATTGGTAATGTAAGTGGGACAATATATAATGATTTTCCCAGAGGCGGTTATAATCATTATACCCTAATTATGGTAAACATGATATGGAATATGATGGACAATTGGGATAGAGAATAAATATGAATTTGGGCAACCTATGAGAAGGGAGATGTTCATCTGAACTAGCAAGGGAGAATTTTTTTTCATTGGTTTATTACTCTATTTAGGATATGATTTGGATTAGATCAAGACTATTAATGGTGCCAAGGAGATATCATTATTACATTACCATGTAGACTAGTAGAGCTATTTTTTTCTGTAGCACATGATGGTAGGCATCATGATAGAATACCATGATAACTTGTCTAAAATATGCAAAAGGATTGATATGTGATCCAACAAATAATTGAAGATAATGCACCAAAGATAAAAACCATGATGACAATGTTGACACATGAATATGGATGGATATGAGAATAATGCACAAGAAATCACCCAATGAATGCATGTAGACTGAATGAAGGCATAACAATAAAGCAAAAAATAGGTTAACAAACAAACAAATAAAACATGAAGAAAATAAAAGATAAAACAAAACAAAGAGAAGATAATGAAACAAAACAAATAATGGTTAATCAAAATGTTAAGACCAACAACATAAAATAAACAAGATGATGAACATTGCCCCTAGACCAGAGGAGATAATGAAATTAAAAAAAAAAAAAAAATGAGGGAATAGAAGAAAAGGAAGGAGGTGGTCAAGCTGTCTCTAGATACACTAGGAAAGTGGATGCTACCAATATAGTACTATGGATGTGATATCCAACAAAAAAATTAGGCCAAATGTAGTTCTCCCAGGAAATGGGATAGAAGAAAATCATGAGAAAAAAGCATTATTTTATTATAGAATAATATGGAAATGAGCTCACAAAATGGAGAAAGCATGGGATGTAGAGCCAAAAAGGATGGGGAAACTAAATGAAAAGTGGTTTTTTTGTGACTTAGTAAGGGTTCTCAGAATCTTTAAGGCAAAGAAGTGGTCAATGTTTTTAGATTTTCTAAGTATCGATTTTACAAATGTTTTTAGAATTTTTGGAGCATCACAAATCAATGGAGAATGATGAGATACTAAATTGTCCAAGCTCTAAAAATGGTGAGAGAATTCAAACTTAGATTACTTTAAAAATGGTGAGAGCATGGATAAGGGTTCTCACAAAATGATGAGAGCATATAAAAGGGTGACTGAGCTAAACTCAATATGAATCAAACACTACCTACATAGTCCCAAGATGAGACCTCAATTCACTATAGTTTTTCCTCATAGTGGAGGAATCTAACTAGTATAGTAGCTAATTCAAACAAAATAGGCAAAGTTTACAAATGACATATTATGACATAGGCATGGCAAGGTGGTACTTCAAGGCATGATAAACAAGTTTTGCCCCAAATTTTCCCATAGGTGGTTATAATTAGGAAATAATGACATAGGTAAATGATACTAATTTACCCACAAGTGGTTAAATTAGTAGCATAACTATGGGGCAATGGTTTTCTTGGTTATAATCAAGCCCACTTGGTATAGAATATAACAAGAAATGAAAGATGTAACTACCAAACCACTGTCATACTACTCCAAAAATATGGTTTTTATCTAAAATACTTGAAATAATTACTAAAACTTGATCAAAATATTTATGCTGAAAGTAGCTATGAAACCAATGGAACATAACCAAGGTCAAATAGTCTAGGTTGGGAGATTAAAAACAAATCCATCGATATAAAATGTATGGTAGAATGGTATGATATAATGTTAAAGTGATAAAATGATATGGTATAAGGAATAAAGTTGATATTATGGTGAAATTAAATCAATCCTCATAGATAATATACCAAGTCTCTCAAGTGAAGTAATGCTTGAGGTGTATAATGTTCATTAGCTCATCAAGTTCATCCTTGTTTGGTGTAGTGAACCTGTATGCTCTAGTGCCATAGTTTGAAATAATGATGAATGGACCTCTTCAATTGGGTTTGAACTTACCTTTGTGTTTCTTCTCTACCATGGTATTCTTTTAGTTTTATTTAATAATAAGATCACCAAGCTCAAATTCTCTATGTATAATACAGGAATTGTAGTGGCCATGGAGTTAGTTCTTGTATGCTTGTAGTTTATTAACTACAGCCAAATCTTTCTCATCAACTCCAATTCTTGTAGGTGAGCTGCTCAATAGTCTTCATCATCTAGGACATGCTTTAAAGAGATGCACAAAGAAGGTAATTCAACCTCAATGGGAAGAATAGCCTCAGTGCCATAAACAAGTGAGTATGGAGTGGCTCCTTTTAGAGTGTGGTGATTGGTATGGTATGCCCAGAGGGAATGTAATATTTGGAGTTTCTAATCATGGTTGACATCATTAAAAATATTCTCAAAAAAATTGACAATGGTTTTTTTAGATGATTTTTCTTGGATGTTATCTTATAGGTAATATGCCATGGAAAACTATTGTTTAATCTTGTACTTGGAACATAGTGATTCAACATCCTTATTCTTGAATGATCTAACACTATCAGATATAATGTTGGAGGGCATACCATAATGATAAATGAGATGGTTAAATATGAATTTAGAAATTTGCTTTCTAGTCATATAAGTAAGGGGTATAACTTTAACCCACTTAGTGAAGTATTCAGTGGCAGTAATGATATGCTTATGGCCATCAGATGATGTGGGTTTTATCTTCCCAATGAGATTGAGGCCTAATGTAGAAAATGGCCATGGTGCAAGTATTGGTTTCAAAGTCTTGGTTGGGGCGTGAATCATATTGGCATGTCATTGAAATTTATCACATATTTTCACATAAACAATTGCATTTACATCTATCATTGGCTAATAGTACCCAGTACACAAGAGATTTTTTTCTAGGACTAACCCACTAGTGTGGTTTACACATACTCCTTAAACTTTTCATAGTGCTAATGTAGATTATGCTGAAGTTAAATAATCAAGTAGAGTTCTACCAAAATTAGGGTAGTATAGGGTTGATCCAAATAAGGTATAATGTGCATCATGGTGGACAAAGGATTTAAATTCTTTGAGGGATAGGTTTAGTGGAATCATTTGGTCATGGAGATAAGTGTAAATGTATAAATACAAAATAGAATTAGGACCAATAATATCATAGATCATTATGATAGTTGAATGTTCATGAGTTAATGCTAGTATATTTTTAATGATAAATTGGTATTCTTTGGCCATATCTATATATCAAATCAAAGATCCAATGGTGCTCATGGCATATATGATTATATTACTAGCCCTTGGTATATGTTCAAATTGTACATCAACAATCTACTATTTGAGAGTGTCAACCATGGCCTTGTATGGTACTAACTTGTCATCTTTGGTCTAAAAATGGTCTATAATTTGATTGATGATTAACGAAGAATCACCATAAACCTTTAGATAATGTATGCTCCATTATAATACCTATTAGATCCCTAAAATGAGTGATTCATATTTAGACATGTTGCTGGTACAAAGAAAGTTAATCTTGAATGAATTAGGGATTAGATCCACTTATGGTATAATTAATAAAAGACCTCCCCCCGATCCATGTGCTATGAATGATCCATCAAAATATAGATTTTAGTGATACTAAAGAGGTGTTTCAATGATGGTCATAATGGATTCATCTGAGAATTAGAAAGTTATTAGCTCTGTATCTATAAGGGGTGCTTTAGTAAATTGATTTGCAAGAACTTATCCCTTGATATATTTTTTGTTGACATACTTTATCTCAAAATCACTAAGAAGCATGATCTATTTGGCCATGCAGCCTCTTAAAGCTATTTTAGATAGTTTATACTTGAGCATGTCTACTTTAAAAATAACCATGGTCTTGTTGTTTAACATGTAATGGCATAGTTTCTAAGCTATAAAGACCATATCTAAATAAGATTTTTCAATGGGCATATAATTATGCTCATATGCAATTAGTGTATGGCTTAAACAGTACATGGCATGATCTTTTCTATTATCATCAAATATGAGTTAGAAGTGCCCCTAGGGATTTGTCCATAGTTGACAAATATAGTAAGAATGGATTTCTTGGGATGGGGGGTGACAAAACAAGTAGATGTGATAAATAGTCCTTCAATTGTGTAAATATTTATGTCATTAATCATCCTAATAAAATTTTACCCCTTTCTTCAAGATGTGTGTAAATGGGTAGCACTTATTGACCAATTGAAAAATGAAGAATCTAATAGATTGTATTTTGCCCTACAAACTATGGAGCTACTTCAAATTATTTAGTGGTGGCATTTGAGTTATGGATTGTACTTTGGCTAGATTGAATTAAATGCCTCAATGAGACAAAATGAAGACAATAAATTTGCCTAAATTAACTTCTAAAACACACTTGTTAATGTTGAACCAGACTTTGTAATCCTATAATCACTCAAATATCTTATTTAGAGCTATTAGATGATTGACCATGGTCTTTGATTTACCTAGTATGCCATCAATGTAGTCTTCAACAATATCATGCATAATATCATGAAATATGATGGGCATGGATAATTTTTAGGTGGCCTCTACATTTTTGAGACCAAATGGCATAACCTAATAATATAATGTTCCCCATGGAGTGGTGAATACTATTTTATGTTGGTCTTCTAACACGATTCAGATCTACTTATAGCTTGAGAATCTATCCATCAGTGAAAGAATTTCATCACTTGTTATGGAGTTGATAATCATATCAATGTTAGGCAGAGGAAAGTCATCTTTGGGGTAGGATTTATGTCTCTAAAATTAGTGCAGATCTTGATTCCTTCTGGCTTCTTGTTGACTAGTAAAACCTTCAATATCCACTTAGAATAATCAATTGGTTGAATACATCTCACTTCCAATATCTTTTCCAACTCTTTCTTCACTAATAAAATAATGTGAGGATGCATCTTACGTAATTTTTAAATAGGTTTAGCATCAATATTTACCATAAGGTGGTGTACAACTAAGGTGAGGTCCAAACCAAGAATTTTAGAATATGTCTAGGATAATATATCAACATACTCCCTCAAAAGGGATGTAAAGACTTCATATTCCTCCTTAGTGAAGGGTGTGCCTAATTTGATCTATATCAATTCATATGGAGTCTCAATGTTGACTTCTATCATTTACTTCATAAGGAGATTCAAACCATCTTCAATAAGTGTTATAAATGATTTGAACTATCTTGTAATGGCAAAGTCCTCTGTTAGTATTGGCTCTTCAATTTATCCTAGGCATGATGAATAAAAATACCCTAATGATAGGGATGGCCATGTGAAAAATATTATTGGAAATTCTTGGATGATTTAATCAAAATCCTACTATTCTTTAAGATTGAACTCAGAACCTTAGGCAAATTTTTCATTGGTGGTCTCCTGAACTATGTTCGAGGAAGGTTGAACACCCTCATCTAATGGTGCCTAAAACAAGATTTCACCACTAGATTGGCCTTTATATTTAATATTTCCCTTATCAAAAATCACCTCAAAGAGGTTTTTAATTTGGGACCTCAATGTTTTATTTAATTTTTTATGGCTAAGGATGTTCACCCTCTCCAAAATAGGTTGCAATATCTAGTTTGATTGAGATCCCTTATTTATGGTCTCCCAATGAAACACTATCCCTAAGGCCTAAAAAATCATATAAGGACTCATAATTCTAAACTCATCAGATGGCACTATTGATTTTTGTTGGTCCTAATCTATAAGTTGGGGATAATATAATGGAAGTGGATTATGGAAAATAACTGGCTGAAGGGTATAAATGGCATTAGTGTCAAAAAAATTGGTATGGAATAGGTCATCAAAAGGGATATGATCAAGATTTACTTTTTTATTTCCATCATCATCACTATTCATTGGCATTAACATAAAAATAATTTACATGGGGTCACTCCTAGGTGGTTTAAATTTGAGTCAATGGGTTCCTTTGTACCAAGTGGCAAAATTTGGCCCAATTATACCTTGTTGATTTAGCCCAAGGCCTCCTCCTTCATAGCCATGCCTATCCATGATTTTATTTTAAATATGATACTTGGTATTTATGTAACAATAAGCTAGTTTGTCATTATATAACTAAGATTCATTGTTTGTAAGAGGGTCTTATTCTTGGCTAGAGGCTAGTATGAAAATGATAGGCACCAGACTATGTAGTTTAGTTTTGCCCTTTCTTTGTGATTCCATGTAAGTTATTTTGGATTTAGGTCTTCCATAGGACTTGGGGTTATATAGCATCTTGTCAATGTGGAATATATCATGGGTAAAATATTCTCTTGGCCTATTAGTTGAGATAGTATAATGATTAGAGATTTTAGGAGGCAACTTATGGGAAAGTGAATCAATGATATCAGGGTCAATGTAGTTGGCCTTTGGTGAATAAATAAGTATTTATTCTCCCTTGCCTTTCTTGGCAACTAGATTAAATCTATAATGATAGTTATAGCTTTCGTCCTCAGCCTCTAAATGGTTGCAATGCTCGTATGGCTAAAAATATCCTTCAATAATAACTTCCATGCCTGAATGGGAGAACTTGATACATTGGTGTAATGTTGACGAAATTGCATGAATATCTTGTATCCAAGGTCTACCCAAAAGCATATTATATAAAAAATCAAGGACTAACACATGTCATAGTGTATCTTGGGTCAAGGGCCCAATGTTAACTAGTAATTTGATGGTGCCATGTGATTCCTACTCTTTAATATCATAGGCCTTGATTGTGATCATTTTTGGTTGGAAATTGGAAATAGTATACCCAATGAGTTTTATGAGCTTTAGAGACAATATTTAAACCTAATCCATTATCTATGATAAAATGCTTCACTTTATGCATGTTATGACAACTTTGATATATAATGGATTATTATTTAGTAGGCCAAGGATAACATATCACTTTGCTCAAAGGTTAATTGTTGGCATGGAACTAGGTGTCCAACCAAAGCTTAAAATCTGTCTATAAATATGTCATTGGGAACTTTAGATTGGCCAATGAATTCTATCAATATGTTCTTTTAAATGGTGGATGTATGCAACAAATCCAAAATGAAGATTTATGTGGGCATATTTAATAATTATTACATAATATCAAACATATTTTATTATACAATGGTAAATGGAATATTTGGAGCCAAAATAGTTGGTTGGATGGGTGGAGTGGTAGATGGCTATGAGCCTAAGATGGTAATCTTCAACCACCAAGTTGTTCTTTCATATTCAAGATTAGATATAAGATGATTATTGCTAACACATGATGATGGAAGGGGACCAAATAGGATAAGTCTTGGTTGTTGATGTACTTATGCATGGCCACAAGCTAATTATGAGTTATCAATATAAGGTCTAAAAATGGGAATCCTTCCTTGTTGGTATACCTGTATGTGGTCTTAGGTCAAAGAAGGATCACTATCATGGGTTGGTTGAGTGGGAATGATTAGAAATGGTTTTGTTTGATTGATATTTGGTCTCAAATTGATGGAGATGGTGGAAACATGACCTCCTACAATATGGCCTACAACCTTGTTATAATCATCTATAACTGCATGGTAGGTATATTGGTTATTGGAATCATTATGGCCTTGTTTCCATCCATTCATTTGACATTGTTATTGGTTTTATTACTAGTTTTGTTGGTTCTATTTTGGTTATTGATATTTTTTTTATTGTGTTGGCCATTATTATTACTATTGTTGATTACTATATTGTGGAAAGGGATTATGAGAAATGTCCATATTTTGATTGGATGTCAAATCTCCATGATTTAATGTCATCTCTCCATTTTCTAATGTATTTTCAATCAAATATTTAATTTATGCACAATGACATAAATTATGGCCATTAACCTAAGATACTCTCAAATTCATTTTACTTGTACTAGTATGGATAGTCAATGTCCTTAGGATAATGCTTCAGAATAAGCCATTTAATTAGATTAGTTATGGAAAGATTTCAAATCATAGATTCAATGGGTTTTCTAAGGTCACTAAAAATTAGATGAGTAGGTATAATTTTAATTGGAGGAGGGGTTTGTAAAGTCAAAGGTTGTTGTGTTTATTATGGTAGTCTAGGCTACTATAATTGTTGCATTTTTTGAATAGGTTTATGGTTAGGCATAATTTACACATGCAACATAGGTTAAGTAGATGGTGTTTGTACCATTTGGACATGTCATGACTCAGTTAATCCATTCTAAAAAACATTATTATTACAAATACTTGGGTTTATTATAATTATTAGCCTAGGCTTATTATAATACTTGCACTTGGACTTGGTTCTGATTTTGGCCATTCTTCTAGTTTTGATTTTGGTTCTGATTTGATAAGGTAATTTTAATGATTCCTTTGTTAATAAGGGCTATTTAGATCAAAAAAACTTTATCAATTATTTATTTAAAATTATATGTACATTGTAGCTCCAAATGATAAGATATCTCACTATGTAAATTTTTGGTAAACACAACTAGTTATTTGTCTAGTAGACTGTGGGTAAATTGGTTTGCAAGGGATCTCCATCATGTAAATAACTTGTGAATATTTCACCATATTTTTATTTGGCTTACATCAAATCTACCAATGAAATCTCATAGTCAATATTGTAGGAGAAATTTTACACAATTTTTTTAGAAAGATCAACAAAATCAAATATTGAATTCTTAGGTAATTTTAGGAACCATTCCACTGCTTGTTTTACTAGGCTTATTAGGAGAAATAGTAAATGGTATATGTCGCTATAGGCCACTAGTTTTCAATCAACAAATAATTCCATCAAGTGGGCCTTGGGATCACCTTTCCCTTTTTACTTGTAAAACTTTGGTGATTTGTACCCTAGAGAAAATCATATTTAGAAAACCTCCATGTTGAAGGGGTAAGAACATATGTCATGTAACTTGAACTTATTGGTTTGTTTTCCCACTTAGATGGTGGTAATTGTATCCTTCATTTATTGTAGTTCTTGCACTAGGAAACTAGTGGGAACATTGGCTTGAGATGGAGGCTAGGCAATCACAAGTGGATTACTTTGATTGGGGTATAGTGGATGCATTTGTTGGGGAACATTGGTTTGGTTTGAGAATGGAAAAGGAAAATGCATATGTGAATTAGGGTGTGATTATTTAAATTTCATGTGTTGTATAATATTTTGGTTGGGATTTGGTTTATGAGCTTAAATTTGGGGAAATTGAGGCTAAGATGGAGGGATATGGCCATACTATTCCTGCTAAGATTGAATAGGGACTTGCTGCCAACTAGTCATACATTGATAATTGAGGGGGAAATTTGAACCAAGACCTTATCATTGAACTTATTGCACATTAAGAATGAAAGGAAATTATTGCCTAACTGGTACTTATGGAATATTGAAACCTCTTGGTTGCATGAATCCTTATTGGGAAGTAGATGCTTGTTGAAAATTTAGTATTTATCACTGACCAATACTTGTACATTATTTATTAGACATTTTTTGGTTTTGCATTGGCATGTTGGTCTATGACTAAAGAGGTATGTTCATCACTACCTGGTGAGGTAGAGCATTGATTTCTCCCTATTGAGGTGGCACAATGTTTTTCCTCTGCTATGTGGGTACATTGGATTATACCTATTATTGTGGACTATTATTCATCACTTATTGTGTTAGAGTAACATTCATCACATTTAGTTGAGCCATAACATTGGTCATTACTTTACTACTTAATCCTTACGGTTGGGTGCTAGAAGAAGTATATAATCGAGGATTAGAGGTAGTTGGTTGAGGTTAGGAGTTATAAGTTCCTACCCCTTGTATTTGTGATCCAATCATGGTGTTGACTAAAGGCAAATTTTATTGAAGACTATTTGTTTATGGGTTTACACCACTTTGGTATAGATTAGACATGGATTGCACATTTTCCACTATGTTTGGATCACTATCTTGTGTTAAAGCAGAAGACACTTGTTCAATGTTAGGGGTGTTGAACATGTCTTTGACCAAAGTGATTTACATTAATGGGTCTATACCCTCAATTTATTAGCCTTTTAACTCAATTAAGACTCATGTTGAAGGAGCTAACTTAATAAGAGGAGCTTTTGACATGGTCATATCATTGAAGTTACATGCTAAGTTTAAATATGTCTGATATGCTATCTGCATTTATATGAAGTGGTCCTATATGAGGCCCTTCCTTGTGAAAAGCATATAAGGGTCTTGATACATCGTTGACACTATAATATGAGGATTGCTATCAAATGCCTATCTAATGTTTTGATTATAAGACATATTTTAAGGCACTCTTACTAGACTTGGAAAGTTTTTGTGGAGAAAGAATGTAAGAAAATTAGCTCCTAATTTCATGGCTCTAATTAAGACTTCATCCTTGTTCATAATCAAGTGAAAATAAAACAAGTATGGGCCATAGGCTGATGGAATTATAACATAGTATGATTGGTATTGGACTTGTTCTACAGCTAAAGGTACACTAGCTAAATATTGGGCCATTTATTCTTGGTCCTGCTCTAAGTATGGAGGCATGCTGACCAAATAATGGGCCAAAGGATCTTGACTCTATTCCTCCATTTGAGTGTTGTAAGGTGGATAAGGATCCATCTTAAAAACAACATCATATCCATAAGGGTCTTGAACAAAGTCTTCTTATGCAACAACATTTTCATATCCTAGATTATACATGATGCCACTAAGTGTATAGTGAGACATGGTTAAATCAATGGTGAATTTTTTGTGAACAAAAGGGTTATAGTTCTACAAACTCTTAAAAATAATGTCTCAAAAGATAAATGGTTCAAATTAGGTCTAACTTGGTCGAAGGGATGGAGTTGTATCTCCAAATTGATTAGTGAGAAAACTTGGTATAAAATAATATAACATCAAATTTCTAATGATAAATGCCTCACACAAATAAGGACAATTGGATGGACTAAAATAAAAATTCCAAAATCTAGGTCCAAAGTGTTCCAAATAGGTCTATTGTAGGAAAAGTAAAGGTTGCTAAGTATTTTAGCCAAACATGGAATTAAAATATATTATAAAACAAGGCATGTGATAGGAATTTTGGCCAAACATGGCATCAAAATCTAGACTTTAAAAAATATGGGTATTTAATATAACAAACTTGAAACACTCTGACATAAACTAGGCACTTGATTTCAAACATGAACTTGGTCAAATTGGTTTGAGATAAGAAATGAAAGACACTTGGGGATAGACTATTTTTCCCCAAATGTAGGCACAAAAAAAAAGTTTTTAAATTTGGGTAAATAATTAACCTAAGTTACATAACCCAAAAGAGAAATATCGGTGTCTAAGACCTAATTAGACAAGACATACATAGAAATAAATTAATGTTTAGATCTAAACTTGTCAAAGTTAATTAAAAAATCAATGTAGGAGAACTAGTATTTTTGAAAAAATAATATAGACAAAGATGGATGGCATAATGGTACTAGATAAAGATCACAAAGGCATACATGGTTTGGTTTCAAACATATAACTTGAACACAAGGTAAGATGAGTCTATAAAATGATTTGAGTACCGTAACAATGTTATTAATCTTTAAATGTGTAAACAATGATTTGTTTAAAAGACTTCAAGGCACAAAAATTGAAATGATTTGGGTAGTGCAACATTACCCATTTCAATCAAGTGACTCACATAACAATTTTGACATAGTCTAAATCAAAATCACAATGTCAAATGAATGGCATAACACCTTCTCAAATAAAGGAGTAATGTAGACACAAGACTCATTTATGATGTGGGAAGACAAACAAATTTTTTAGACTCAAATGATTAAACAATAAAGGAAAAAGAATAAAGACAACTAAGTAAATCATCCTAAGCCCTAAATGACAAGGTTGCATCATATTATTGAAATCTATCTATATACATGCTCTTAGTAGGATTTTAACTATTAATCCAAAAATAAAAGAACATGAAGTAGTAGGGTTTTTATAGCCCCTTCTCCCAAGAGATTGTATGGTGACATGGACCTTTGGGATACTTTCCGTACACCAACAATATTTTCATGAAAAGTGGGGTTTATGTAAAAATTAAATTTTTTTATCATCTAAATGGTCCCAAGTGTGTATAATTCTAGATATGCCTCACATCAATTGAGTTCATACCAATTAACTTACTATGCAAGGGTCTATTCCTTTGCATAGTGATTCCATCACTTGACTGTTAGTGGAATCCCCTAGCTAACAAGACCTAACCTAGGTTTTCATTGTAAAAGGAGAGATTAGATGCTCAACCCCCTGACTCTCATATTATCCATACCTTTATTTTTATACCCCACCATGGCATAGGGTTGAAACAATTCCAAGAAATGAAAACCTAGGTCAAAGGTTCCCTAAGGAACTCATGAAGAAATTATGAACTCCCCTTCACAAGAAAAATTACATGAAAGAAATGACCAAGTGGAAAGACTTTAGAGGTTGATTTTAGACCACCCAAACCATATGGGTTTTGGGGAGATCCTAAACAACATTATTTCCACACCTTGGACTAGGCACAAATTATAATTGAAAATGCACTTTTGGTCACCCAAGTTCCCTATAGGGGATGGGGGAGAGCATACATACACTCTTCATTTTTCACAAAAAAACAAACAAGTAATAAAAAAACACTTTTAAGAATTTCAAATATAAGTGAATGGCAATTTGATGCACCAAGTGAAATTTTTGATAAAGTTCTTGTTGACACTGGAAAGTGCACCCAGTTGGCAGGAAAATAGATTCCTGCCCTCTCCCCACAACATGGAAACTCTTGTCTCACCTGTGAGATGGCGAAGCAGGAGAGGAGAGTCTCTAGGTATGGGCTATTTCCCTCTGATGTATCTTGTTTGTTTTAGGTAGCACAAAAATAATAGACATACAGTTATATACTGGGGGTGATGAAAAGGGGGAAGAAATGCATGAAAACAAACTGCCTACTCTAAAGAGGTGATACATCAAAATAAAGGGTTAACCTTCCAGATCTACTCTCAGAATCAAGAGAAATGCAAATATACTCTACACATCTGGCAGAAGAACCAGGCTGCTAAGACTAACAGGGAGGCTATAATGGAAAATACATAATAGAGGTTTACCAAGGTGCTATGGAATGTACACTTATAAGCAACTTACTCTGTTCTGTCCTTTTCAAATATTACTCTTCTCCTTTTAGCTGCAGAACCGGCACCTTGTAGATAGCTGGTCTATTGGCATTACCTGTGAAAGCATGGAAGATGACTAAACACAAATAATACTCATGGCATACATAGTAAATCAATCCAAGATGGAGGCAAAAACTATATTTTATTGATTCAGGTGGAGAATTTGCAGAGCTGTGCTCTTTACAAAAATGAAGAAGATCCTTCAAAAAGACCAAGTCTGTGTATTTATATGAGAAGAACCAAGAGGAGTCTCATTGGCCTTTTGCTTGCAAGTGGCAGCTTGAGTCTTCATTAGGAAGAGAGAAAACACTATATATGACATCATAAGTCTACTGGGACCATGCTTGTTGCCTTGTTTTGCATGCTAGTTTGCTCCTCTAGTAGCTGGGCGGGCCTTTTCCTATGTTCTATAGGGCTTTTTTGCCACCTGATGTTGTGGGTAGTGATTTTACCACCCAATGTCATGGATTGCATGCAGAAATATTGCCGACATCAGCTGATTTGGTTGCCGAGCGCGGCAGTTTTGCCGATGTCGGTTGAGTAGGCTGTCGAGCGCGGCAGTTTTGCCGACGTCGGCCGATGTTGACGGCCTTTTCCTCCACTTGTGTTGTGAGCGGAAAATTTGCCGCTGACTGCATCCGTTTGTACTCTCATTTTACCCACCAGTGTTGTGGGCAGCAATTTTGCCACCTGCTGCATTGTTCTTGTAAACGTCTGCCCTCTTTTGTCTTAGTGTTAAATGCCCTGGTTTTTTCCTCTCCTCTTTTGTGAATGTTTGAAGACTCTGCCTTTTTCTACCGTGAACGCCAACAAATGAGGCTGATGAGCCAATGCTTTGAAACAGAGCTGTTGAACCCTGAAGGTGGACCTTACAACCTAAAATTAATTGGCCATGCAAAGTAGGTGTAGGAGGTGACCAAGATTTTGCCAGAGGGGAAAAATTGGGTCAACAAATTGGTGACTCACAGGGTAAGTGTGCCTGCTATGCTTAGAACCCAGTTGCCTTACATTCCATTGGGTGCAGAGTCAGATGGTGACTTTGAAGAGAGTTCACAACATCTTTGATAATTCTAGAATCAAATACACAGAATTTACCCCCAAATGAAGGGAAACACACAAGGCTAAAAAACAACTAACTGTGCAAACTACACTTAGGGAAAACAAGGGAAACTATGTACAGCCAAACCAAAAATTAGTGGCAATGCTTCAGATGTATCCCATTGACTGGGATACACAGTTCTTCATCATCCAACCTGGAGAGCTGGAACGCATTATGTTGCTTGCACTGAGTAATCATGTAAGGACCGCTCCAGAGGGCATCAAATTTTGCATGTTTTTTGGGCTTAGCTCTGTCTTCGTCCCATTTTAAGACAATGTCTCCTTTAATGAAATTTTTTGACAAAGATTTCTTGTCAAAATATCTTTTCATTTGCTATTGGTGACTGATCATAAAAACCATGGCCTGATTCCTTACTTCCTGGAGCTCCATTAGTTCACACAATCTGACCTCCATGCTGATTCTATCTTCTAACTATAGCTGATAGGCGAGATCTAATGCTGGAAGTTCAAGTGAGATGGGAAGCCTTACTTCCCTTCCATACACAATCGTATATGGAGAATTTTTGGTTACTCTCTTTGGAGTGATTCGATCAGCCCATAGAGCTGTCTTCAGCTTGACATGCCAAGTTCTCTAATTTTCTTCCATGGTCCTCTTTATAATCCTAATTAAATTTTTGTTAGTGGACTCAGCCAGCCCATTCCCCTGCAGGTAGTAATTTGATGAAGTGCTAAGGTATATACCATACCTTAGTGGCCATTCACTAGTTTTGGTTCCCAAAAAAGCCAAGGCATTATCTGAGATTATGGTGGCTGGGACCCCAAACCTTCTCACTAAATCTTCATAGAAATCTAGGACTGTGCTTTCATTTGCTTCCTTCAAAGCAATGGCTTCCACCCACCTGGTGAAATTATTTGTAGCAGTCAGGACCCATTTGTGTCTGACACTAGAGGGAGGATTGATCATCCCTATGAAATCCAGGCCCCACTGCATGAATGGTTGTTCAACTTTAATGGGATGTAAGGGCATGGCAGCCAATCTCTAATTTCCATCAAAAAATGCACACTTATAGCACTTCCTTACCCAGGCATGGGTATCCTTAAAAAGAGTGGGCTAAAAATAGCTAGCTCTCATTTTTTTTGCCACTGTGGTCTTAGGGGTGAAATGGCCACCTTCTGGACCATCATGAAACTCAGCCAATACTTTGTCAGCCTGACTGGGGTCAATGCATCTCAAGAGAACTACAGAGAGATCCTTCATAAATAATACTCCATTAATCAAAACATAAGGAAGGGACTGAAGTTTAAAATACCTTCTTTCGGCCCTACCAAGACCTTGTGGACATTTGCCCATAAGAAGGAAGCACCTCATGTCCATCATCTAATCTCTTATGACAGTTGGTTCTTCTGCAGTGGCTACGTCATGGATCAGCAAGCTGTCTTCATCCTTTTTTCTCAAATCTATAGCTAGCTATTCACACAGGCCCCTTCCTCTCACCACTTTGGTGATTTTGATGTCTATGTTGTACTCCATCACTTTGGTAATCCATCCCGCCCTTTTCTCATTTAAGTCTCGATTGGTCAAGAAATCCTTGACACCAGGATGTGGAACCATGAGATGGATCTTGTTGTTTGACAACATATATCTAAAATTTTTCAGGCTACACACTACTGCCAAGACTTGCTTCTCTACGTAGGTGTACCTAATTTTGAATTCCTCTAACCCTTGGCTGAAGAAGGTGAGTGGTTGCTCGAGGTCATCACTATTTACTTGAGTAAGCATAACAGATATTACTTCTCCATTGCTGAAGGTATAGAGATTGAGGTCTTTGTTGAAGTCAAGGCTGATTAGAGCAGGAGCCTATGTCAAAGCCTGTTTGATAGCTTCAAAGCTGTCTTTTCTTGGCATTGTCCACTTGAATTCTTCACCCTTCCTCAGCATAGAGGTTAGGGGTTTAACTATTTCAGCAAAGTTCAGAATGAACCTCTAAATGAAATTTATCCAGCCAAAGAAACTCTACAGGCCTTTCTTGTGCTTTGGTAGGGACATCTCCAGGATGGAGCAGACTCTTTCGGGGTCAATAGATAAACCTTCCTTGGACACAATGTGGCCAAGAAGTTTCCCCTCATGAACAACAAATACACATTTCTTTGGATTTAGGGAGATGCCAAATTCCCTGCACCTCTCAAAAATTTTCCTGAGGTGCTCCATATGCTGTCTCGCCTTCTTGGAGAAAACCGTTATATCATCGAGGTACACCAGCATGTTCTTATTTATCAAACCACTGAAAGCCATGTCCATGGCTTGTTGGAAAGTAGCACCAGCATTGGATAGCCTGAAAGGCATCTTCTGATAAGTGAATGTTCCCCATTTAGTGGTGAAGGCTGTTTTGTATTACTCACAGCCTCACACCAGAATCTGATTATACCCTGAATAACCATCTAGGAGGGAGAAACATTCGAAACTAGTTACCTTTTGGAGGATCTATTCCATGTTCAGGAGGGGATAATGATCCTTTAAAGAGACTTTATTAAGGTCTCTGAAGTTGACGCACAACCTGATCTCTCCATTTTTCTTTCTAACTAGAACCAAATTGGCCAACCATGAGGAATGTTTGATCGGAAATATAATTCCAGACTCAATCAACTTGACCAATTCTTTTTGCATAAGGAGCTCGATCATCGGATTAATAGGCCTCTACTTTTACGTGACTGGTTTTGCACCTTCCTCTAATTCGATGGTGTGCTGGGCGAGTCTTGGATCAAAGCCTTTCAAGTCACTATAATTCCAAGTGAAGACATCAGCGAACTCCTGACACAGCAAAATGAAAGCTTGCCTTTCTTGAAATGTGTAGACCTTACCAAGCACCAGCAACTTATCCTTGAAAATTTCAACTTTTTTGTAATTCTCCTCTTTGGTAGTGATGCATGCTTTTTCATCTCTTAGTTGGTCATTTCTATTGAAAATACTTTCAAGCGTGACCAGACCCTTAGGGAGTTTATTGTTTTTCAATTGAACAATCTGATTTCTGTATTGTTGCTGCAATTTCACTTGATTGTGGACCGCGAACTCAGCTTCTTCCTGCAAGAAGAGAGCTATCTACTGGTCACTTTCAAAGACCTGCCAATTTGTAACATTATCTGGAATTGAAGGCAAAACTACCACTTTTAAATGGCACAAACCACAATCCCTACTTATTTCTTTTGAAATATCAAATTGGACGCCAACAGCTGCCAGCCTGTCAGCCTGCTTATTCTACTCTTTGGGAATCAAGGTAATGTTAAGAGCAAGGAAATCCTCCATCAAGTCCCAGACTCTGTGCTTGTAAGACTTCAACAAGGAGTTCTTGGTCAGGTTTAGGCCTCTTATTTGGTTCACTATTAGTTCACTGTCCCCCAGGATTTGCAACTTATTGATCCCCCTTTTTCTTGCCCACTCCAATCCATGGATCAAAGACTCATATTCTAAAACATTACATGTGCAATAGAACTGGAAACAGAAAGCTGAAAAGTACTTTTATTTAGAAGGGGAAACTAACATTGCCCCACCACCAGCACCCAATTTAATTCTGGAACCATCGAAGTATAGCTGCCACAGGCCAAGGTCTTCTTTGTTCTCCTTCATTATATTGGGCATGATGGCGCCTTCTTCATACAAGTAATAGGCACCAAGGTCTACTTCCTTAATAAACTTATAAGGATCGTGCTCGAAGTTATCACTTCCCCACTCATCCAAGATTAGATCTGTGACTCCTTCAAGAGCAAAAGATGAAGATTTTTCTATCTGAGACTCTTCTGGATTGATGATAGTGTAACTGACATTCACTGCCTTGGGTGAATAGGGCTCTAGGTCGTCCTTGTAGAGTGACTTAGATTCAATTTTCACTTTGGTCCTGTACTTGGTTCTGAAAACTAGATATGACTAATTCGTCGCTAGATAGCCACCTATCTTGGACGTAAAGTCCCTTGACAAATAGATTATGAAGTATGGAGGAACGTCCGCTACCATTATATCATGGGGGATTGAGAATGTCGGGAAGGCATGTAATGTTAAACTCAATCCTTTCAGGATCCCAACTATCTTTGCAGGTGTCCCATCTAGTTGTAAGACTCCTTTGTTCATTGCTTCATACTTTAATCCCATCTTATTAGCAATGCACTTGGGCATTACCGAAGTGTCGGCCCCGCTGTCAATTATGCAATTATGTACTAAGAAATCCCCTATGATCAAAGATACATAAAAAGGGGGAATCCTTTCTTATTTATTTACCTGATCTGAAGTAGAAGGCTGCCCATTCGTCATTAAGATGTTATTAGTGTCTACCGGGACGGCTTGTCGATCTAGCTCATGCAATTCTTTCTTCAGTACATCCCTTTGTCCTGGAAGAGACAATGAATCCCATAGAGAAATGTTCACATGCAATTTCTTCATTTGATCAACTATATTAACTTGGGCACTAATTCCCTTCATACTTTCCTTTAGACTGATCTCGACTGGAGCTGTAGACTAAGGAGCTGGAGGTGCAGATGGTTGACTGGAAATTGGGGCCCTTTGAAAAGGGTGTGGTGGAGGATTCGTTGCTGCCTGAGGGGAAGCCTGCACTTCTCCAATTCTCTTCTTTTAAATATCGTATTGGCTACAATGCAATTAGCCTGATTGCCTGTAGTGCCCCCATGATTAATTGCACAGAGCCCGCCTTCTTCATGATTTATCAGAGTAAAATCCAGCTGAGTTTGATTGTTACTTGTGCTAGGCTGAGCTAGAAACTCAAAAAACTGGGAATGATTAACAACCTGGTTTTCTAAATTCTAGAATAAATTCATCATATCATTCGTATGGATAGCTTGTCCTTAACCTTGTCCCATGGTCGAACAGCTGGGCTGTTCCTGTACAAGGTTATTCTGAGTAGGCACCATGGCTTTAGATGATGAAGAGGGGCCTGAGTTATAATTTTTATAAGGCCTGGTCTAAGTGAGCTGACCTTGTCCTTGATTATAGCCTTGAAAAGGGGTCCTAGGTGCTTGACCATAATGTTGATAACCTAGATTTGGCTTGTTATTTTGAGCTTTTTGCCTCTTAAGAGCTACAAGTTCATTTGACGTGTTTTGCAGCAGGAGTTTAACCTCATGTAGCTCATTTGACGGAATGGCAGCTAGCTTTTTAGTGGTGGGCAGGGGAGCAATTATGGGAACAATGATTTGTATAAGGGGCAGCATTTCTAGAAAAAGTGGCATGTTGGGCCTAGGAGCGATCTTTGCAGCTTGTACCAAGCAATTTTTGACTGCTTGTCATGTCCCCTTTTCCATTGACATGTTCTGAGTTCATGGTTAGCCTATTATGCGACCTTCGTAGGCTAATAAGATGGATAGAGGGTCATAATGGAGCTTGGCTCGACTTTGATTCACAGGATTTCTTCATTTGATTTTCATTCAGTGTTTTCAGACACATTTGGCTTGAGCTCCTACTTTTTAGGGATATTTGATATGCAGCGGAGCGCCTTTATTGTGGCATGGTTATGTGCGGAATCACTCCCTGATTCACTAGCTTCGATCGGTTTGTGGATCCGACATGTATTGAGGGAGATATTAATATTTGATTGATTTAATCAAATATTAATTATTTAGCCTATTTTTATTAGAAACCCTAATTCTAATTTAAGAAACCCTAATTAGGGCAAGCATATCTTTTGAGGGTATAAGGGTTTCTCATGGAGGCCATTGTTCATTATGCTATTGATTATTGATTATTGAAAATTGAAGAATTTCTTCTGTGAAGACTGAGCCTAGGGTTCAAGGATTCCATCTGCATTGGAGAACGTTCCCTCTTCAGTGTGTGCAATTAAGAGGCTGTGAAATATCAGCTGATCTATTGCCAAAGTGAGAGATAGCTTCATCCAGAAGTTATCACAGAATTTCAGGTTTGAGAGATAACTTCACACAGAAGTTATCACAGATATTCTAGGTATTTATTGCTTTATGTTTTGATTCAATTAATTATACAGCTAGAGATCTACTGTGCTAGAGACAGATATCTTCAGATCAGGGGTTGAAGAAGGGGAAGTTGTGCTTAATTGGCGGCCGTACAGAATCCGTACGGGTTCGTACAGACTAGTGCAGGAACCGACCTCGGCAGGCAGAGGGTTTTCAGTGACCGACATCGGTCGACTAAAGACCGACGTCGGCAGAAATCCGACCAACAGAGACCGACGTCGGCGAGATATCGACCGACGACGGCGACTGTGTGTCGAAACAGAAGAGCCGAGACTTACCAGAACTCAATTTGCACTTCCAGATTTGCAAAGCCAGGGTTTTCAAGACTGTATTTCGTATTTATATGCATATTAGAGGACTGCAATTGTAATAATTTATAAGGACAAGTGATACAATCTATAATTTGTTATTAAAAGACTATATTACTGTGATCTTTTTGAATTTATTCAACAGCAATTATATCTTGGTTCAGATTTTTTGTGTTGCTATATTTCCTGTTTAGAAGGGGATATTACAGTGGTATCAGAGCTTTGGTCTTTGGTATAAGAGTTTTGTGTCTTTCGATATTCCCTATTAGTAGGGGACATCACAGTGGTATCAGAGCTAAATCCTGCCAGCCTGAGGGTCTATAGATCTTATGCAGCCACAAGAGTTGGGACCACACAGGTATAACACACGCAGCCGAGCCTTTCTTGAAGGTATCCAGTTGTTAGATCAGAGACCGATCATCATGAGTGACAGACGTGAGGGCAGCCCACCCAGGGGCCACAGGTATGATGCTGATCAGGCCACCAGAGAGTTTCAGCGTGTTATGATTACAAGCCAACAGCAGATGGCTCAGACACTACAGGGACTTATGACCATGTTAGAGAGAATGAACGCACCTGATGGACAGAACAGGGACCAAAGAGATGATAGGAGTGCTACGGTTAATCAGAGACCACAACAGACTCACTCCAGAACAGCTGATAGACCTACACGCCCTTCATTTATTCAAGAAGAACCAGAGGTACCAGCAGATGAGGAGGCAGGGAATTCTCCATTTGCAGATGTTTACATGGCTGCAAATGATGAGTGGGACTTATTACCTCCTCATATCCAGGAGAGAACAACCTTTGATCATTTTGTCAATTTGAGGAGAGAGCACTATAGATTGGCTAGACAGGACAGGAGACCTAGAGTCCAATTCAGTGAGCTGCAGAAGGCTACTGGTAAGCTTTCTCTGACTACTTTTGACGGCAGCGGTAAGATGACAACTCAAGCTTGGGTTCATAAGCTTGACACCTTTTTGGCGTTGAGACCAATGTCAGAGATAGATGCCATCAAATACGCCACTTTGCACTTAGATGGAGTAGCACATGATTGGTGGTACCATGGTATGGTAACACTTCAGCATAATCAAGTGACAGAGTACCAGGACTTTGTGGATAGATTGGTTGAGCGGTTTGACAGGAGAGATCCTGAGGTTTACTTCCGAGATCTGGCACAGTTGAGACAAACAGGTAGCTTGGAGTCCTTCATTGGTGAGTTTCAGAGATTAGCAGTCATGGTACCCAATATTTCAGAGCGTAGATTGGTAGTTCTCTTCATAGAGGGATTGACAGAGCCATTGAGGGGTTGGATCAAAGCCTTTGATCCTCCTTCATTACAGGTAGCTATGAGGAAGGCACGTGATATGGAGATGGCAGCCCCATCCAATAAATCTAACACCAAAGGTACTTCTTCTTCTAGAGACCATAAGCACTCCCACGGGGATACGGAGAGACCGGATTTTAACATAGATAAATCTGGAGTTAAAAATGATTCAAAGGCTAATCCAGCAGCACCACCTTTGGATCATGAGGCGCTTAATGATCTACGTAGGAAGAAGCTTTGCTTCTACTGCAAAGGACCATATGATATCCATCACGATTGTCCTTTGAGGCCTAAGGGCAAGGCGAATCATACAATGTGGATATATTATGAGGAGTCAGATTCTGAGGATTTCAAACAACATAACAGTGCTGAGGGGGCAGAGGCGGAGGCTTCAGGGCCTAATGCAGAGGCAGAGTTAGAGCTTCACCTACAGGAGGGCCGCATATCCAGCATACAGTCGGATGAGTCATTCAGACTCCGTGGAGTTTTGGCAGGGCAGAAGGTTATCACCCTTCTTGATACAGGAGCCACTCACAATTTCATAGATGCTAGATTTGTGGAGAAGCGTGGACTCACTACTGAAGATTTTGAGGGCATCAGAGTTAAGGTAGCCGATGGTCACACTCTTAAGTGTGAGCGTATGATTAGAGACCTCCCATTGCGCTTGAACAACTATGAGTTCAACGCTGATTATTATGTGGTAAACATGGGGGATATAGACTTAGTCTTGGGTATGAAGTGGCTTCATTCATTTGAGGAAGTTACTCTTCGTCTCAAGGACATGGAGGTTCTCTTTAATGTTGATGGGACGACACATATTCTTAAGGCAATACGGGGCAGCAGCTTCAGATATATGTTCTTTCATCGGATGGAGGTACCTATACCACATAACATGATGGAGGGTGATGACGAGAGCACATTGGCACCAACACAGGAGAGGTATGAGGATGAGCTTGGTCTTGAGGTGAGTTCAGTTCAGGAGTTGTCACATGTGGTGAGGACTCAACTTTCTGTTACAGTCGGGACACAGGTTGATGATGATATGACTATGTCTAGCCTTCACAATCCAGTTTTAGATATTATTCAGGTACGGAGTTTGCTTGCAGATTTTCATTTATGGATTGGATGTTGGGATGGACACGGCATGGGATTCGTGTTAATTGACAGTGGTGGAGAGCCTAACTACATTTGGGATCCAGGTGGATTGATTGATTTATCATTCAGTGATTGCTTGAGGGCAAGCAATTCCAGGAGGGGCGGATTGTCATGTCCCCTTTTCCATTGACATGTTCTGAGTTCATGGTTAGCCTATTATGCGACCTTCATAGGCTAATAAGATGGATATAGGGTCATAATGGAGCTTGGCTCGACTTTGATTCACAGGATTTCTTCATTTGATTTTCATTCAGTGTTTTCAGACACATTTGGCTTGAGCTCCTACTTTTTAGGGATATTTGATATGTAGCGGAGCGCCTTTATTGTGGCATGGTTATGTGCGGAATCACTCCCTGATTCACTAGCTTCGATCGGTTTGTGGATCCGACATGTATTGAGGGAGATATTAATATTTGATTGATTTAATCAAATATTAATTATTTAGCCTATTTTTATTAGAAACCCTAATTCTAATTTAAGAAACCCTAATTAGGGCAAGCATATCTTTTGAGGGTATAAGGGTTTCTCATGGAGGCCATTGTTCATTATGCTATTGATTATTGATTATTGAAAATTGAAGAATTTCTTCTGTGAAGACTGAGCCTAGGGTTCAAGGATTCCATCTGCATTGGAGAACGTTCCCTCTTCAGTGTGTGCAATTAAGAGGCTGTGAAATATCAGCTGATCTATTGCCAAAGTGAGAGATAGCTTCATCCAAAAGTTATCACAGAATTTCAGGTTTGAGAGATAACTTCACACAGAAGTTATCACAGATATTCCAGGTATTTATTGCTTTATGTTTTGATTCAATTAATTATACAGCTAGAGATCTACTGTGCTAGAGACAGATATCTTCAGATCAGGGGTTGAAGAAGGGGAAGTTGTGCTTAATTGGCAGCCGTACAGAATCCGTACGGGTTCGTACAGACTAGTGCAGGAACCGACCTCGGCAGGCAGAGGGTTTTCAGTGACCGACATCGGTCGACTGAAGACCGACGTCGGCAGAAATCCGACCAGCAGAGACCGACGTCGGCGAGATATCGACCGACGACGGCGACTGTGTGTCGAAACAGAAGAGCCGAGACTTACCAGAACTCAATTTACACTTCCAGATTTGCAAAGCCAGGGTTTTCAAGACTGTATTTTGTATTTATATGCATATTAGAGGACTGCAATTGTAATAATTTACAAGGACAAGTGATACAATCTATAATTTGTTATTAAAAGACTATATTATTGTGATCTTTTTGAATTTATTCAACAGCGATTATATCTTGGTTCAGATTTTTTGTGTTGCTATATTTCCTGTTTAGAAGGGGATATTACAGTGGTATCAGAGCTTTGGTCTTTGGTATAAGAGTTTTGTGTCTTTCGATATTCCCTATTAGTAGGGGACATCACACTGCTATGGCAATGTCGTAAGTAGCTGGCAGTATGTGCCCTCCCATAGATTGGATCATAACAGCAATATCACTGTTTAATTATTTTAAATAGTACAAGAAAGCATAGCTAGGATTTAGCCTTACCAGGACGGGAATTCTATCCCAAGTCTTTTGAAAACATGTGTTGAAGTCCTGCATGTACTCGTGTGGAGCTCTCTTTATAGTTGTCAGTTGCTTAGCAAGAGAGAGGCTGTCACTTTTTTCCCCAAAATGACTACTTAAATGAGTGCCTAATTTGTTCCAAGAATGTATAGAATTCACAAGCAAGGTTTCATACCAATCAAGAGCTTTCTCTTTCAGAGACAAGGCTAACAGTCTGATGGCAATGTTTTCTTTTATTATATTGTGAATATTGCAAAGGTTGGCAATATTCTTGATATGCTCAACAACTGTAATAGGTCCCACTCCATCAAAAGAGGGCACATTTTTTAGAGCCATTTTGGGAATCGGATCATAGCATGGGAGGTTTAAAGGGCTCTCACCGCGGAAAGTTGTAAAAGGCAATGCCATGGCTGGAACAGGCTGTAACTGTGGCTGAGCTGGGTTGGTGTTCCTAGCGACAAGTCTAGGAGGATTTACTAATGGATAAGGGTGAGTTCTTTCAAACTTGAGCCTTTTAGTAGAGTTTAAAGGTAGCTCAATAAATTCAAAAGGGACCCTTCTTGAAGCTAACCTTGTGGTAACCTTTGGCATAGAAGTTTAAAGTAACTAGTCTTAAAATAAAGAACTGAGCTCTTACCAGTGGAGTCACTAGATGCTAGAAATTTTTTAAATCACTGTAGTAGGACCAGTATCAATCCTAAAATACCATTGCGTTAGAAACTTATAGTCCCACCGGGCGTGCCAAAACTGTTGATGCTAGAAAGTGCACCCAGTTGGTAGGAAAACGGATTCTTGCCCTCTCCCCACAACATGGAAACTCCTCTCTTGCTTGTGGGACGGCGAAGCAAGAGAGGAGAGTCTCTAGGTATGGGCTAGTTCCCTCTGATGTATCTTGTTTGTTTTAGGTAGCGCAAAAATAACAGACATACAAATATATACTGGGGGGATGAAAAGGGGGAAGAAATGCATGAAAACAAACTGCCTACTCTAAAGAGGTGATACACCAAAATAAAGGGTTGACCTTCCAGATCCACTCTCAGAATCAAGAGAAATGCAAATATACTCTACACATCTGGCAGAAGAACCAGGCTGTTAAGACTAACAGGGAGGCTATAATGGAAAATACATAACAGAGGTTTACCAAGGTGCTATGGAATGCATGCTTATAAGCAACTTTCTATGTTCTATCCTTTTCAAATATCGCTCTTCTCCTTTCAGCTGTAAAACCGGTGCCTTATAGATAGCTGGTCTATTGGCATTACCTGTGAAAGCATGGAAGATAATGACTAAACACAAATAATACTCATGGCATACACAACAAATCAATCTAAGATGGAGGCAAAAACTTTATTTTATTGATTTAGGTGGAGAATTTGCAGAGCTGTGCTCTTTACAAAAATGGAGAAGATCCTTCAAAAAGACCAAGTTTGTGTATTTATATGAGAAGAGCCAAGAGGAGTCTCATTGGCCTTTTGCTTGCAAGTGGCAGCTTGAGCCTTCATTGGGAAGAGAGAAAACACTGTAGATGATGTCATAAGTCTATTGGGACCATGCTTATTGCCTCATTTTATGTGTTGGTTTGCTCCTCTAGCAGTTGGGTGGGCCTTTTCCTATGTTCTGCAGGGCTTTTTTGCCGCCTGATGTTGTGGGCGGTGATTTTACCACCCAATGTCATGGATTGCACGTAGCAATATTGCCGATGTCAACCTATTTGGCTACCGAGCGTGGTAGTTTTGCTGACGTCAGCTGAGTAGGCTGCCGAGCGTGGCAGTTTTGCCGATGTTGACGGCCTTTTCCTCTGCTTGTGTTGTGAGCGGCAAATTTGCCGCTGACTGCATCTATTTGCAGTCTCATTTTACCCACCGGTGTTATGAGTGGCAATTTTTCTGCCTGCTGCATTATTATTGTAAACGTCTGCCCTCTTTTGTCTTAGTGTTAAACGCCCCAATTTTTTCCTCTCCTCTTTTGTGAACATTTGAAGACTCTACCTTTTGCTACCGTGAATGCCAACAAACGAGGCTGATGAGCCAATGCTTTGAAACGGAGCTGTTGAATCCTGAAGGTGGACCTTGCAACCCAAAAATAACTGGCCATGCAAAGCAGGTGTAGGAGGTGACCGAGATTTTGCCAGAGGGGCAAAATTGGGTCAACAGTTCTTTGGACCCTTAGCTTACTTTTGCAAAACTTGAAAGAAATTTCACAAGACATCTTTAACACAAATCATCTAGGTTCATTTTAAGCATTTAAATCAAATTTTCATGTTTTAACCATTATGTTTAGGCACCAAAAATGAAGTGTTTAAGAGTTAAAACTTTTAAATTTATGTTCTAATCCCACCTTGGTCCTATAAGGGTTAGATAATTTCCTTCTAATTTGAAGCACATTAATGAATGATCAAACAAGTTTTTAAAACATACCTCTAGTGTTTACTATTTTTCAAACATAAAGACTAATATCAATCACCTGTGATTGATGCCAATTATCAGGGAACCAATGCCAATTGGTAATAACTAATACCAATTTATAAGGACCAACTTTGGTTGCCTATGAACATGAAGGTAAAATAAACACGATTTCAAAAATGTTAATTAGTAAAAATTAGTATACCTCTCAAAAACTTCAGCAAGGTGATTAAACAAAGAGTATACAAATCAATAAAATGAAGAAATAACAATTATGAGTGTTTAGAATATTTAAAATCAGAGTTTTAAAACCATTTTTCACCATACAACCTGACTGATGATAGTTACCTAGAACCAAGCTTGGTTAGGTAGAACCCATTCGATGTTTAAACTACACTTTAACCACCTTGAGTTGGGGTTAGTTCTTAATCCTATAGATACAAGAATTTTCCTCTTCATTTGGAGAGATCAGATATTCTAGAGTCATAATGTAAAAATATTGTTCCAAGACATCAAGCAAGCGCGAGCCATATGAAGCCAACCATGGTGCCAAGGAGAGAAGGAACACAACATACTCCATTGCTAAAGATATCTTAAGAACAAATTGAGAAATCCATGAATAAATAACTTAAAACTCTCAAGGAAGGTGTAGACACCGAAATCGTGTCGACTCCCCTGGTCATCCCCCGTTTTCTTCTTCTTTGCCTATTTAACCCTTGCCGATCACTTTTTCCACTAGCCTCGACCCTGGCAGTATGTAAAAATGAGCACAGAGCTAAAGCTAGACTCTATCCCCATTGTGCATCTGCCGACGACGGTCGTTACCCGGCCGATGTCACCGACGTCGGTCACTTATCAGCCGACGTCGGCAATCTTGCCGACGTCGGTCACCTTACCATTACCTGTTTTCAGTTATCATTCGGTTCCCAATCAGTTTCCCAAACGGTTATCGAACCGTCTTTAGAACCGTCCCTCACCTTCATCAGTGTCCGCCGATCAATCCCAAAGGCTAATCAATCAATCAATTGACCCCCAAACTCTGACATACACAAAACTCTGGCAATCAATCAGCTCTGGCGATCAACCAACTCCAGCATTCAACCAATCTACATTCGCTTCGATCAACTTACAGCAACGCTTCAACGACTTCAATCATGGCTTTTATCATGTCTTATGATAGGTAAGTATTTCTTCTGTTTGTTTTATTTCTTTCTGGTTATTATTTGTTTCCTATTTCTATCACCCCAGATCTTCAGAGCGTAGACCTGAGCCCTGAGTCCTTTCCTTACATCTCTGCCCACTATCCCAGTCTATAACTCCGTCCAGACTCAACCAAAACCCCCAGACCCTATCCAGACTCGACATTACCTTGATCAGAGCCTGTCCTGACCCTGTCTAGACCCTGTCCCAACCTTGACCAGACCCTATCCCAACTCTGTCAGACCTTCTGCAATTCATCCAGACTCTGTCCAAAACTTGCCCCGACCGACGCCTGTCACCACCCCTACCGATGCCGGCACCTTAACCGACGTCGGCACCTTCCATAACCGACATCGGCGACTGCACAAAACATTTTACTTCATTATCAGGTATGCATTTTATTTTTTGTCCTTTATTTCTGTCATTTTATCTTTCATTATATCTATTTTAGTCCAATATTCTGCTTTTTTATCAGTGGGTTGATATCCTTCTAGGAAGTCTTCGTACTTCTAGGATCGAGCGTTCGCTTGACAGCCCACCATATCTTTGACTAACGTTTTTCTGTGTATCAGTCTCTTTTCTTCTCAGGTGTCATTCCTCCACAGCCAAAGAGGAGAATCTTCCAATGTCTGATTTCGGTGCACACGACTTTATCAGGTATCTTCTAGCCTTGACCATTTCTTTTAGTTTCTTATTTCTTCTTTGAATGTAGAAAGCAATTTTGCATAGAAACATTCTGGTACGCCCGGTGGGACCCTAGGGCCTTCCTTGGGTTCTTTCTTTCTTTCGTTCATATAGGTGCATTAGGTTCCTTCCTTTTTGCCTCCTTTCATCTCTTCTTAAACGACATCATAAGCAGGACTAAAACGAACTTTTCTTTCTTTCTTGCACTTCTAGACCAGCTAAAACTCATATTCTTCAACTCTTTCTCCATTCATCTTCATACGAACAAACATTTTGACTTGGGCATTAAAACACTTTGCATTCATTTCTATTTGCCTGTATCTTTTAGACCACACATAGTAATTAAACCGCATATTGAATTAATCTAGATCACTTGATGTTACACGACCAAACCACTTGCACAAAACAAACATTTTAACTTACCTGAGACAAGGCCTGACTGGGATTTCATCCCCCAGCGGATACCTTACCTGTCTCGGTGATCTTACTTGAATTTCATCACCAAGGGGAAAGCCCACTCCGTTCTCTGGCGGAGTCTAATCTCTAGTGGAAGTATATTTTGGCTAAGCGAAACCAGCTAACCACTGGAATCGTGAAGTGAGGGGAGCTTGCTCCTTAGCACCAGGCCTGTATGGAAGCTAACATAGACTTCTTGAGCACCATAAAAAAACCCGAAACCATCCATAGACTACTTCTTCTAGGACCTAACTCAAAAGCCAACCTTCCTCTACACACATTCTAAGGCATAAGCCACTATAATCCTAAAAATTTACTCCTAGGGTTTTAGGATCTGCTTGTGTCTTCATCTTTTTTAGTTCTTATCTGCTTGTTTGAGCTTATGAGGACGTTCTTCCTTGCCTTGAATGGTTCTGACTCGTAGCCAAGCCAAAGCTCTAGTCGATCACGCGAGGCATCATCCTCTTCTGTCTGCCCCGCCTACAACTAACCCTATAATGGAGTTCTACTCGGAGACCGAAAGAATTCCTATTAGACCATCCCCGACCCAGACACCTATCATCCTAGAAGGGGACCAAGATTTTGCACGATTCTTGGACCTCAATACCGCAGCCCTCCAAAACTATCTCACGAGAAACCCAACGCGGGACCTTTCGGGTGACGTGGCGACGACATTGACACCATTCACCACCCAACCTTTTACGACTCAGCCTTTCACCTCAACCATTAACCCGACCATGGCCTATACGCAAAGTTTTGCCTCCTCATCTATTTTTAGACCGACCTCCATCGGGGTTTCGTTACCCCCTCAACCACCTTCAATTCAACCAAGTTCTACATCATACCAGAACTTGATTGTCTCAACCCCACACACTCTTGCACCCATATATGCAGGAGTGCCTACCTCCTCTTTTGCCCATGCCGCCACACAACCTCCTTTGGCGGTATCTAGTTAGCCTTTGCCTTCTACCTTCATAACCCAACCACCCTTAGCTTCTACTTCTGCCACTGCGACTAGTCATCCGTACATTGCACCCTTATTGGTACAACCGACTACGTCGTACGCCTCTTCTAGCCTCTTTCAAGCACCTTACAACCTAGGGGGCACTCCGTCTGCCAATCCATCAGTAGACGTCATCAAGATGCTGATGGATAAAATGTCCAGTCTCAAAGCTTCTATCTCTGGTTCAAGTAATGTCTCTTCATATGACCAGATTTACAACGAGCCCATCCATCCTTCTGTCCCTATCCGACCATACCCCAACCATTGGGAGCTTCCTAAATTTACTCACTTTCAGAGTAAGGAGGACCCACAACAACACTTACGGGCATTCAGACATGCCTGTTACCTTATTGCCCACGATGATGCGTTACTCCTACGCACGTTTCCTATGTCTCTTTCTGGCCCTGCCCTTGACTAGTATAGCTCTCTTGCCAGACATTCTATCTTTTCATTCATTCAACTTGCCCAATTATTCATTGACCATTTCTCAATCAATATCACTAAACAAGTCTCGATCACAGACCTTTACTCCATTAGGCAATTTGACGATAAATCAATAGTCGATTTTGTCGCCCGTTGGAGAGGCTTGATTAACCAGCTCTCCTTCTCCTTGCCTCAACCCGAGCTCATTGAGCTCTTTTCCCGAGCATGTGCCAGTCACATCTCATCCACCTTGCGGGTTTAAACATTCCACACTTTTGACGAGGCCTTCACCATGGCCCGAAAGCTTGAACTCCGTGCCATTGAAGAAGATAAGGTCAAATTACGTAACACTAACACAAGAACCAATGACCATTCTTCTTCCAGACCTTCTTCTGCCCACTCTCAATCCAAGGGGTCGACAAACACTATCATCTTTAGACCATCATCTTCAACAATAACTAACCGACCAGCATCTTCAACATTAGACTACATCAATAAACATTTTCAACGTCAATCCATACAGCGTCAATTCACTCCAATTGGGGAGTCATATGCCTCTGTCTTGGATAAACTCATCAAGCAGGGGGTTCTCAATCTCCCTTCAATCCGACCACATCAATTTGACCCCTTAACACCTATCCCTACATGGTACAGGGAAAACCACTTTTGCAACTATCACCGTGTCAAAGGCCATGACACGGATCACTGTCAAACTTTCAAAAACATCATCTAGGACATGCTAGACAAGGGGGATCTTATCTTGGACAACTCGAATGCACTGCCCAACCAAAACCTTGACATTTTCAAACAACCTTTTCCTAATCACCCGCCTACTCAAGACAACATCCAAACCATGACCAATGACTCTCATGACCATAATATTCACACAATCAACACTATTTTACCTCTTGTCCTTGATCAATCTCTATCACAGGATGAAGAACTTTCTTCTCCTATTAGTACTCCATCTACCTCTCTTATACCAGAGGACACCTTGACCATGCCTATGCCATTAGCCTTACCTTCATTCGAAGACCTTACCTTGCCTACTCCTCAAGCACAAGTAGAAGGCATAATCATCCATGCCCTCTGCCCACTTGAGGAGCCGCACTCTCTTATTTCTTCTCCACTAGGAGAAGACCCAGTCTCTTCGCCCATTTTGACCGAGGACAACCCAGTCTCGATTTTCTCTTACCTTTTGCCTGAGATTTCTACATCTCATTCGCCTTCGTCCACATCCAAATCCAAACCCACATCTAACCTCGCCTCTCGTAATAGTGGCCCTCGCCTCAAATCAAAGAAGGCCATTAGACCACACCAGAGGATTCTTCCCCCACCTTCATTATTGCCCTCTATTTTGGGTCCACATCCGTCCACTTTAATAGGAGTGCTTCCTACTCCCATACTTCATAGAGGCAAGTTGCCTCCATTACTCCCTCAACCCGTCAAACATATATCTCTTCCAAACCATCAACCTATGCCTCTTACGCATCCTAAACCAAAGTCATCAACCCTTATTGCAACAAGACACTCAGACCCGTTAGCAGGTTCTTATGTTTTGCTGTTATGGCAATTATTTCAATCCTCTCGTATCTATCTCCCACCTCTTAGACCATATCAATCTCTCAGACCAAAACCACCCTGGTTCGATGACACTCGCATTTGTGCATACCATCGCACGCCTGGGCACGACACCGAGCAGTGTTGTGCCCTCAAGGTTGCCATTCACCAATGTCTTGGGAATGACACCCTTCTTCTCGACCACATTATCAACAAACCTTCAATACCGCCCCACTCATCAACTCTCAGATCAAGGCCATCTTGGTTCGACAACTCTAAATTCTGCCACTATCATCACACTCCGAGACATGACACTGAGCGTTGTTGCACTCTTAAAGCTGTCATTCATCACCAACAGAGAAAGGATTCCCTTCTCATCAAGGATCCTCTTGACCACCCCTCTGACAAATCATCAACACCAACCCATGCCTCTCCAACCTCGTCACCTAAATCGGGATCTCCACGCCAGACTAGGGTCCCTTCGCCGCCTTTAACCTCCTTATTCAAAATCAACACAGTCCATCTGATCACTAAACCTCAACCGACCTTAACCAATCCATCAAACATTCTCCCTAGCTGCTGGGGGAATTCAACCTTCATCCAAACCTCGACCAATTTTTCAACACAGTCTCGACGACATATCAATCACTCTTTCAACTTAGCCTCAACCAGACTAGCAACCAAACATTTAACCCGACCTCAACCAAACATTCGACCCCACCAAAGACCAAATACCAACCAATCAACCCTCAACCAACCATTGACCAACTATCAAATGACCAAATCTCAATCAAACATTGACCAACCTTTTTATCAAAACATTCAACCAGTCTCGATCAATCAACAATCATATCAACCAACTTCTCAATCAACACCTGACCAATCTGGAAAGAGGCACATGGGGCAAGTTTGCTCCTAATTGACTCGGACCTTATCACGCACAAGCATACACCAGGGACTTATCAGAACCTGAGCCTCTTAATGCGTTGCATCTGCGACCATTCTACTGCTAGTCGAGTACTCATCCACTTGACACTTAACTTGAGCTCGTCCCTTGAGCAATCCCCATCCTCTTAATCCTACTTCCTTTCAACCCTATTCCTCTTAACAATTCCTATAACCCTTTTATGCTGTATGGATGCTTTGTCCTCATAAAAGGGAGCCCTTGACCTTCTATAATCTTGTCCACGACTCATATTTTTGTAACAACAAATCAAGATGTCACAATATCCATGGTCACTATATCAATATCAAAATCAAAAAATAGACTGCTCCCTCGAAGGACAGTTGTACTATCATTGCTGCAATTAATAGACTGCTCCCTCGAAGGACAGCTATTCAAAAGCCCTTATATTAAACAAAAATCTAGACCACTCCCTTAAAGGATGGCTATGAATAATCTGGCAATAAACATCACTATTTTAGAAGCTTCCCGCATTGATTAGCTTCACAACTGACCACCAAACAAACGACATCTCCATGCAGGCTTCCCGCATTGATCAGTCTGCACACAAAAAAAAAAAAAAGAGTCATGGACTTGACTTATAGTTGTCTCAGGGTCTCCTATAAAAAGGGGCAAAGTTATCTCTGCTCTTAAAATGGGTTACCCTTTTTCCTCCTCCTATCACATGCTCAAGGGATTTTGAGCTCACTTTAATTTCAAAGTGATTCGATTACCGCTCTAACATAACTATGGTCAACGACGTCACGCATGAATGGGGCTCTTGGTTCTCATAACCCCTATCTATGCTATCTTTTTAGTCCTTGTCAATGAAAGAGCAATATGCTTTTCACTTCTTCTGCACTTTGGTCACATTCACCTTCATCACTTGTCAATCAACTCGACTCAATTCTCTTTTCAGACCACCCCCATAGCCTATTCCCCCTAGTTTCTATGGACACAAATACACATGGAAACTATCGACCCGCCACAATTTATGTTCAGCATAAACCAATACTTGCTGAAGCATAAATAGACCTCAATTCATTCTTAGCATACATCCATCACGAATATGGAATATTGCTAGGGATGAAAGACCTCTCGACCAATGTTGCGGAATACACCATTTGGAAAAGGCTGCAACATCTCTTCTCCTCATCATTTCATCGTAACCGAGACCAATCTATCAACCATTTTGACCACCTGTCTACTACTCGGACCCTCTGTCTGAACTACATTGGTCTGAGGCCCTTCCACCAGGGCTATGTAGGCAGCACTCAGATGACACGACCGTCTTTTGGGGTTAGCTCGACCATTCTCATTTGTTCATCTTTCTGATGGACAAACCTTCTTTCCTTCTTTTAACCATAACCTTGCCCTTGACCACGACCAATGCTATCCCTTTGTCCCTCCCTCCCTTCTAGGGAGAACTACATTGGCCTGAGGCCCTCTGACCAGGGATATGTAGGCAGCACTCAATTGACATGGGGTCTTTTGAGCTTTGCTCGGCCACATCCTTTCATCCATTCCTCCCCCTTGACCACCAACCATTGGAGATCATGCCTATCTCCTCCGACCTCGACCACTTCCAAGACACTGTTGCCTTGGTTGTTTTTGCATATATGCTACCTCATGACTAGTTAGCAGAATTATGCGCAGACCTTTTTGGACCCTCACAAGTATAGGATCTCAAGCCGGTTGATCTGCACTACTTGTGGATTTTTTGTGTTTCTAGGAGCACTTCCTGAGCCTGGGATACCTAGACCGCGATGACCCATTTGGAGTTTCAGCTTCGATTGAATAACCCGATCAGCAGACGCCTAAATGCTGGGGCCTAGTTATTTCAATTTTGGCACTCCTCGACCCTTGACCTGTGACACTTTGACCTAACCATCTCGTGCAGTGGTATGCACGCAATCACGACTTTTGCAGCGTTCACCCTCACCCCTTTTTCATCCGTTCTTTGTCAAATCAGCACCCAATTCCTGGTTCCCTTCCCTCGACTCCTGCTTTGAGGGGGAATACCTCATCCATAATCAGGGCAATCCACTTCATGTTTTTGTCTTGCAGTTCATTCAAACAACCAATAAGACGAAATCAACCTTATCCCACACCTGGGGCAATCACTCCTATTTTTGTCTTGCAGTTCATTTAGAATAACCAACAAGACAAAAAAGGGCAAATGTAGACACCGAAATCGTGTCGACTCCCCTGGTCATCCCCTGTTTTCTTCTTCTTTGCCTATTTAACCCTTGTCGATCACTTTTTCCACTAGCCTCGACCCTGGCAGCATGTAAAAATGAGCACAGAGCTAAAGCTAGACTCTATCCCCATTGTGCATCTACCAACGACGGTCGTTACCTGGCCGATGTCACCGATGTCGGTCACTTATCGACTGACATCAGCAATCCTACTGATGTCGGTCACCTTACCATTACCCATTTTCAGTTATCATTCGGTTCCCAATCGGTTTCCCGAACGGTTATCGAACCGTCTCTCGAACCGTCTCTGGAATCGTCCCTCACCTTCATCAGTGTCCACCGATCAATCCCAAAGGCTAATCAATCAATCAATCAATCAATCGACCCCTAAACTCTGACATACACAAAACTCTGGCAATCAATCAGCTCTGGCAATCAACCAACTCCAGCATTCAACCAATCTGCATTCGCTTTGATCAACTTACAGCAACGCTTCAACGACTTCAATCATGGCTTTTATCGTGTCTTCTGACAGGTAAGTATTTCTTCTATTTGTTTTATTTCTTTCTGGTTATTATTTGTTTCCTATTTCTATCACCCCAGATCTTTAGAGCATAGACCTGAGCCCTGAGTCCTTTCCTTACATCTCTACCCACTATCCTAGTCTATAACTCCATCCAGACTCGACCAAAACCCCCAAACCCTGTCCATACTCGACATTACCTTGATCAGAGCCTATCCCGACCCTGTCCAGACCCTGTCCCGACCTTGACCAGACCCTATCCCAACTCTGTCAGACCTTCTACAATTCATCCAGACTCTGTCCAGAACTTGCCCCGACCGACGCCGGTCACCACCCCTACTGATGCCGGCACCTTAACCGACGTCAGCACCTTCCATAACCGACATCAGTGACTACACAGAACATTTTAATTCATTATCAGGTACGCATTTTATTTTTTGTCCTTTATTTCTATTATTTTATCTTTCATTATATCTACTTTAGTCCAATATTCTACTTTTTTATCAGTGGGTTGATATCCTTCTAGGAAGTCTTCGTACTTCCGAGATCGGGCGTTCGCCTGACAGCCCACCATATCTTTGACTAACATTTTTTTGTGTATTAGTCTCTTTTCTTCTCAGGTGTCATTCCTCCATAGCCAAAGAGGAGAATCTTCCAACGTCTGATTTCGGTGCGCACGACTTTATCAGGTATCTTCTAGCCTTGACCATTTCTTTTAGTTTCTTATTTCTTCTTTGAATGTAGAAAGCAATTTTGCATAGAAACAGAAGGTAAGGATTATTGTTCTTTGAATTTTAGTTGGGTTTTCAGTCGTATTTTATCCATTATTCTTCCCCTAAGATTTAGGCATAGAGATGTTAGCATGTTAGTGTGTTGATTTCACTAATTTGAGGAACTAACACTTTATCTAACCTCCTCTTTATTGTCAAATTCTTATGATCATAGTGATGAATAGGAATCCACCAATTTAGGTAATGGACAACTAGTAAAAATTTCAACAAAGTCAAGATTGAAATGCTCAATTACTTGTGTAGACACCTAAATCTCGCCGCCAATAACCTCCAACCAAGATTTTGGCCAATTTCAACCTTAAATGCATAATTTGGCCTAAAAACACTAAAATTTATTAAATGAGTTGAAATTGATAAATTCAAGTGTTGATTTTGGCCAGGGTATCCCTAAATGGGGTAATGCAGTTTATGGGATAGCTAACTTTGATTAGTTCATTTCAAGTAAAAGTGCCAAATTTGTACCTAGGTGCTCTGGATTGCTCTTACTTATCAAATATTTTACACAAGACTTGTGCCTTTGTTATTTGCTGTTGTAAACATCTTAAATGGGAATATGCATCCAATGCATTTTACATGGCTTTCCAATTCTAATCTAGTCAAATTTTAGACCAATAATAAGGCATTATGATCAATTTGGGTAATTTGTGCACAAAGTGCTTAATCATACTTAAGAGCTAATTAACTCAAATCAAGGCGTAATCAATAATTATATGCAAGCTTGTTGAATACTTTTTTTGGAAATTAATATTGAATGTCTACATCATCAGGTGACCTCATTTCTTAGGAGGACATTCCTATGCCATAAATGCCATAAAAATCAAGATTCATGCCCTCCATGCCTCATCAATGTCTTCCATTATGCCCTCCATGCCTCTTAATTTCCCCTTCTTATAATCTCATGATGAGGATAATTACAAACTTAATTTCAAAAATTGAATTAATCTTCAACCATAAATCTCAATCTTTAGATGGATAGTTGAGGTTGATTCTGATCAAATCCAAAAATCTATAAATAGGAGGCCTCATAACATCATTTCTAAGCTTTTTTGATGTAAAGTTATAATGCCAAATTGGTTCCAAAAGCTTCAAGCAACTAGTGTTAACATGCCAAATTGATTCCAAGCCAAGACAAGCCACAAGCCAAATTGCCAAGGAGATATAGAGGTATTCAAACTTCCATTTCCAAGGACTTCATGAGCACAAGCTGAGCAAGCCACCACTACAAAGGCATTTGGAGCATCCAATGAGGGTGAAAGAATTCTTGTGTTTTCATTCCTTACTTTTTAGTTGTGTTTGTCATTTTCTCTTGTTAACTAAGATATCCCTAGTGTCTAGGCCTTGAGATGTTATGCTATTAGTGTGTTTATTTCATTTTGTTGTCATTTTGGAACTAACACCATACTAACCATCCTTGTTAAATTCCTAGATGCACATAATGGCAAACTTGATGGGGCCAGATGCCTCTCACACCTAAAGGAGATTATTTTGAAACTCTAAAATATTTATTTGAGCCTTTAAAACTCTTGTAAATTGATTTTATAACTTTATTTTTCCATTTTTACTTGCCATAATTTTATATAGTAACTGACATTAGTAAGTAATACTGATATTAGTTACCTAACTTAACTAACGTCAGTTAGAAAAATTGACATCAATTAGATCTTGGTTAGCTAGAGTAACCAACATTAGTGATAATAATCAACGTTGATCACTATGTTTTTTCCAAAAATTCAAACCCAAGAGCGACTTTTTCAAAGTTCATTATTTCAAGCTATAAAGAGTTTCAAAGCTAAAGGACATGCTAACAATTTTGTTGCAGGACCAAGATTGATATTTGTTCAAAACATGTTTAAATCACCTTTGCATGCTTAAAAATAAATTAGGAATCTTGTTTTGGGTATTTAACAAATAATTTAGATGTTTTTGGTGATTTTTTTCAAATTTTACAACTAATACCAATGGGTCAAATGAACACCACCAAACTTTTCATTTGGGTATAAAATTGAACACACTTGTCAATTTTTGTTTGCAATAGTTGCTTAGTTAGATTTTGTTTGGAAAAAAGAGGATTGTTGCATGTATTCTCTTCCATTTATCCCCCATAGGGAACCCTTGGAATCAAAATCACTATTCCTATTGCAAGTAGCCTAGTCCAAGGCTTAGAATGAAAGTCATCTAAATCACTCCCCAAAAACTTGTCAAAGTTTGGGTGACATTGAAAATGACCCTAAAGTCATTCTAATTTCATGCTTTATTTATTTATGCATCTTGGCTTTTGAGGGGGACTTCATCACCTCCCATAAGTTCTTTAGGGAAGCTTTGAACTAGGGTTTCATCTCTTAGCATTACATTCATTTTGCTCCTTTCGAGTTACACATGGGATGTAGTGGCACTTTGGACATCACGCTACACTAAGCAAATAATAGCATGTAGTGGTTACAAAAAGGACTAGACATTTTTGTAATAAACCAAATGATACAAACCCAAAATATATGCTTTACTTTTGCATCATTTGGCATGAAAGTCATTGTGTAATTGATTCCCCCAGATCATTTATAAACTTGTCAGATCTTAGAAAAATCCCCACTTTCCATGGAAGTATTATTAGTGCAAGGTACACCTTAAAGTCCATGTCATAGTACTAGCATTTGAGAGAAGGGGGGTGTAAAAATCCTACTATATAATGCACATTTACTTTTGGATGAACACTTAAAAATACTCTCAAATGATGTATATTGATGGATTCCAACAATACCAAGTAACCTTGTCAGTTTAGGATCTAAGGGTGATTAATTAATTAGTCTTGTCCTAGATTAAAGTCTTGTTTAGAGTCAAAATTTGGTGTAAAAAAATAATCTAAAACCAAACATATAGTCTAAATTTTCCTTTTAACAAAGAGGCATTATGCTTCCCACGTGAGATCATCAATTTTCCTTGTTCAAAAGTTCATAAAAAAAGCTTGAGAGTCATATTATCCACTTTGGTGAAGTTATGTTGCCCAATTGAGCCTAGACCTTTACCAATGCTATTTAAATCCTTCACTTATAATCTCAATTCAGAATTACACCTTTACAAGTTCATAGGGTTGATGTGTTAAGGGGGTTCACCATTTACACTAAACTTTAGGGAACTTAGGTTTAATTTTCAATTTGGGTTGAAGGTTGTTTAAAGACTCATAATCATTATCATCACTTGATAGATTTAAGCCATTTTGTGCTAAACACTTGCACTTTGAGTCTATACACCATTGCATTTTGATTCAAGGAAGGTAGTGTTATGCTATTAAAATTGTGGGAAAACATCTTTGCCTTGGAGAGTTTTTTAAACAACCCTTTTTATCACACCTTTTTGGGTATTATAGCATCATTATGCTACCCAAAATATTTTGAATATTGTTTCATAGATAATTTTTCATAGAGTTCTAAATTTGTTCCTATATTTTTAGGATAATCCAAGTGTAATTTTGTGATCCTTTGTCTAATACATGGTTATACTATTAACCTTTGTCTAGCTTGTTTGTCTAAAGAACCTAGTTTTATACCTTTTTTTTTTGAGAAAACAAACTATTCCTAAAGTGCCTTTTGTTTCATACCTTATACCTAGTCGATCAAGTTCATGTCTAAGAATAAAATGCCTAGTGTTTGTTAGAAGTGTTTCAAATTTTTTAGATTAAAAACTTTCATCTATTTCAAAGTCTAACTTTTGACACTATTTGGCCAAGAATCCTACCACATGCCTTGTTTGAGCCTAGCTTTTGACGCTACATTTGGCCAAAAGACTTAACAACTTTTAAATTATTAGATTAGACTAATTTGAAACACTTCAACCTTGGAGTTTGGAATTTTTATTTTAGGTCCATTTACTTGATTACCTTTATGTGAATAGTGAAACATTAGATACTTCATGCTAGCTTGTTTCCTCAAAAAACCTTTGCATAAACCTGTTGATATTTTTGACAAATCTAGACCAAGTTGGAACATCATCTATTTTAGATGTTGTCTTTTTTAGAGTTTATATAAATCCTTGACATTTTATCACAAAGCATTGACTATGGATCCTAACATATATTCTTACACTCGTAGTGGACTCATGTAAAATCCAAAGGTTAATAATGTAGTTTCATAGGAAGAGATGGTGCAAGACCCCTATGTAGATAGTATTGCTTATGAGATAGATTCTTATCCCTCTTATAATACTCAATTAGGGGCATAAAGATAATATCCATTAGCTAATTATTTATTTAACACACCACCTTACATAGAATAAGACTAGGAGCAAACCACATAATACCTATCTAAAATACCCATGGTGGATGAGACTATTCTTCAATAGTCATATTCTACTAATACATCTTCCACATATGATCCTTTTTGTTTGACTAAAATTTATTAGAAAACAAGGATGAAATTTTGGTTAGATCTATCAAGGTAGAGGCCAAGTTTCCAAAGACTACACCATGAAAATTTACCAAGCTTAGTAAGAGTGCCCCCACAATATCATTTACAATCACCAAGCTTCTTCAAGCAATATTATGGTTCTAGTCCAGACAATGTACCAAGATCATAACATATCTAATCAAGGAAAAAAATCATGGAAGATCACTTTAACCAAATGTAGATAGCATATCAAACCTACCTAAATTCAGCACATGATTTCAATCAGCGGAACATGGTGAGTAAGGCTCTTATTGACCTAGTACATTTGACAAGAGTGTTGATAGAGTTAACTAGACAAGAGAATCTAAGTTTTTACCCATTTATAAAAACCAATTAAATAGATAACTTGATGTATATGCTCATTATTAAAGAAGTTTCCTTAGCCTCTACATTGAATAATGAGCCAAACATAGTGGCTAATGTGCAAATAACGTCCAATCTCGATCAAAGTGGTAATCAAGTAGTTGCCTCCTCAAGTGTAAAACTTATGGGAGTAGGTAATAAAATAATGGATAATGTCACACCTAAATGACATAATGTGATGAATCCTATTACCCCTCAACAAGTGACAAGTAGTATTCTAAAATAATAGACATTGTCTAGTGTATCAACACAACAAAGGACAAATATATTGCCACCTCAATTAGGGGTAACAAATGTTCCACCTCACCAGGTAATGATGAACATACCTCTTCAATTATAGACTAATATTCCAATCTAAAACCAATAAATGAATATTCAAAAACATGTAAATATTGGTTAATGATAGATGCCAAATCTATAACCTACTTTCACTTCCTCATAGGGAATTATGCAACAAGGAGGTCCACATGTTTCTTAGGTACCTACTAGACAATCATTGGTTCAAAATGTGCCACAAATCTAGAGATATGGTCTTGGTCTACAAGTTTCCACTCAATAACAAGGTTAGATTAGTTTACAACATGTCCCTTTTCAACCATAGTAGGCACAATATAGTTATATCCCTCTATCCCAGCCACAAAATCCCCCAAGTTAAACCTTTATTGCCAACCTGAATTATAATATCTTATAACCAAATGTGTAATTTCATGTACATCCTAATTCACGTATGCACATTCCCTAACTAATCTAATATAACTTAATAGGTATCTCCATCATACCTTGGTCAAAATGTTCCATTTGTGACCTCCCAACCAACTATCCAAACCCAAATTCTCCCTCAAACCAATATTCCACCCAGTTTCTTATCCCAAGAATTGTAATAGATGAAGGATGTAATTATTACCATTTAGGCTAGGAAGTAGACCAAAAAATTCAAATTGGATGATGTATGTTCTTATGCATTCAACATGGAGTATTTGTAGATACCATTTACTCTAGGATATGAACCACCCAGATTCAATAAATACAAATGGAAAGGTGACCCTAAGGCTCATTTGACTAAATTCTTTGTCACATGTCAACTAGTGGCCTATAACTACATATACCTTTTGTTTTTATTTCTAAGGATCTTGGATGGATAAGCCTTGGAGTGGTTTTTTAAGTTTCCTAAGAATTTAGTAATAGACTTTGATGATCTTTTTGATAAATTTGTGTAGCACTTTTTCTATAATCTCAAGCATGAGATTTCATTAGTGGACCTGACACAAGCAAAGTAAAAAGCTAGGGAGAGTTGTGAAATTTATCTACAGTAATAGAGAGCCTTTTCAAGATGTTTCACCCATAGTTTATTAGACAAAAAATTAGCCACTATGTTTAACAAAAATTTGCATAGTGAGATAGCCTATCATTTAGAATTGTAGTGTGTGTATACATTCAAATAGATCATTGATAAAGGTTTGTTGATCAAGAGGGAACTCATCAATAAATGAGTTATCAAGCTTAATTAAACTAATCAAAATCAAGGTACCAATCAAGGAAATTACCAACACCCCATCTAAGTGAAAGCATCACAGTCGACATAGGCCAATAACCATGAAATACTGAAGCAATTCAACCGTAATAGGAATGTTGTGGGAAATGGATTAACCAAGTATCATCATGTTAAAATGGTGAAAACATCATCTACACCACCTTTTGAACTTAATCCTACCTAGAAACCTCTCCAACTGATGCCATAAGCACAACAACCAGGACCTACACAACAAATATAGTAGTCGTTACCATTACAAACCCCTCCTCCTAGAAGAACTGTGCCTGCATGTCATGTCTTTAGTGACCTAGGAGAACCTATTGAATTTGTATTTCACAAGCTTGTTTCCACTAATTTGATCAATTGGCCTATACCAAAGTATTATCTATAAGGCATTCTTTATCCTAATTAGTACTGTGAAAATGAATTATATGACTATCATTGAGTCAATGAGTATAATCTATGAAGATGTGTCCAAATTAAGCACTTAATTGAGAATATGTTGGATAATGGGGAGATAATATTGGATAATGGTGATTCCAATTCTAATAAAACTCTTAATATCTATCAAAAACCCTTTCCCTAACATAACAATCAACATCAACAAAACAATTAGCAACAACAACAATGTCTAGTGCAGTCACAAAATCAACATTATCAAAATCAAAGGCCAAACCAACAGAATCAACAAAATCAATATTAGAAGACACAATGATAGAATAATGGATAAAACCAAGGTCATAATGGTAACAACCAAAAAACCTACCATGAAATTGCACATGACTATAATAGGGTTATAGGTCATAATGTAGGGGTCACATTAATACCATCTCCATTAATCCTATACCAAACACTAACTAATCTACACCATTGCTAAACAACAAAATTTAACCAAATTACATGGATAATCCTTTTTTGACCTAGGAATACATATAGGCAAACCAAAAATTTAAGGCATCCCCTTTTGGATCTTATATCTATAACTTGTCCTTGCCATGTGATCACATGTAAGTACATCGATAACTGAGACTTGTCCTATCTGGTCCCACACCATTTCCAACATCAGTTAGAAATAATGGTCCAATATTTAATCTTGATTGTGAAATCACAACTTAGAGGTTAAATATTAATATTCTAGGCCCATAACCATCTACCAATTTGCCTATAATCCAACCAACTATTCAACCTCAGAATAAACCATTCACTACTGACCAAGACAAGAAGTTTGATATTATGAAACAGTTATAGAAGATACTAACACAAATTTCTATTTTAGATTTGTTGTGGATGTTAATAATTCATAAGAACATCTTGAATGAGTTTTTAACCTAATCCACTATTGCTATTGACATATCCCTTGATAAATTTCAAGCTTTAGTTGGACACCCAACTCCACCCCAACAAGTCACATTCAACCAAAGTGATATGTCTTCTCTTGGCCTGCTCCATAATAACCCATTTTACATATAATTTTGTATCAGATGGCATAAAGTGAAAATTTTCCCTATCAACAATGGATCCAACCTCAACATAGTGTCTATAAATCTCATCAAGCTTCTTGGGTACACATGGTAGATCTCCAACCAGAAACAATAACTATCAAAGCCTATGATAATCGGGAAAGAGAGTCACAAGGAACCATTAATTTCCTAGTTATCATTGGGCCTTTGACCCATGATAAACTTTACCATGTGTTGGATCTTGAGTTATCATATAACATGGTTCTAGGTAGGCCTTAGTTACATGAAATTCATGTAGTCCCATCAACAATTCACCAATGTATCAAGTTTTCCCACTCAAGGATGGAAGTGAATATTCTAACAGATTTACACATGTATGAACACTACAAGCATCTTGAGGCTGAATTTTAAAGCTATAATTATTAATACAATATGAATCCAAGTTCTAAATAAAAGAAAGGAAAGGCCATACTTATTGATGCTTCACCAAATACTTGGATAGATATTAATACCTTAGATTCCCTTTCCCACATGTCACCTCTTAAAGCTTCTAATCATTTCAACATTTCAAATAATGGACCAGGAGAGTATGTGACTCATGATACATTTCATATTGATAATCTTCCTCAAAATAAAAAAACCTTTGGGTGACCTAAAGTCATCCCACATATGCATTAGAAACAAAAGAACAAAGATAAGGGACCTATCACATCTGTACCAGCATCTAGCCTAAAACCTGACCCTCTTAAAGGAGATGAATCATGGTTATACATTGAGAACTAAGTTGATTGTTATAAAAATTCAAATTATCCTATTCCTAATAGGATCATGGATCATCATAAATATGAAGGAAGGGGCCTCTAAATAAATTAGCAAGGAACCATTGAGCCAATTTCCATGACTAAGTATGAAAGACCTTATGAACTTGGATTTAAACTATTTGGGGGTGACCCTACATATCTTATTCAAATTTCATCATCAATGACTAGTGATGATGATGATGACAACAAAATAGAGTCTGATTATAGCCTTACCTTTGATAACCTAGCTAAAACTAGCCTATTTGATAATAATACCATTTGCACCCTTACCTTGGCTGTTCATTGCAACCCATTACCATTATACTATCCCCAACTGATAGATTGGGACTAATAAGAATCTAGTCTATTGATTGATGAGTTCTAGAATGATGAGGCATTCTATGATTTCTTAGGCCTTAGAGACAATGTTCCCTTGGGAGATCACAAATTAGGATTCTCAATCACATTAGATTCTGTAGCCTATTTTGGAGAGCGAGTGAACCTTTTAGCCAAAAATAAATAAGTAAAACATTGAGGTCCCAAAGTGAAAACCTCTTTGAGGAACTTTTTGACCAGGTAAAAATTAAAGATAAAGGCCAGTCTATTGGTAAAAACCTATTTCAAGTGTTGTTAGATGGGGGTGTTCATTCTTCTTCAAATTTAGACTAAGAAACCACCAATGATGAACTTGCCTGTGGATCTGAGTTTAGTTTTGAGCAACACCTAGTAGTTGATCAAATTCTTCAAGAATTTATGACTATTTTTGTCATATGGCTAGATCTTTCATTAGGGGAATCAGATTCATCATGCCTAGGATAAGTTGAGGAGCAAGTCCTAATGGAAGACCTTGACATAATTCCATAGTTCAAGTCACTACTTACTCTCCTAGAAGATGGTTCAACCATTTTATTCAAAGATACAATATAGGTAAATATTAGGACTCCATTAGCCTTGAAATGGATAAAATTAGGTGCATCCCTTATTGAGTAAGAATGTGATGTCTTTGCATCTTTGTTGAGAGAGTTTGTGGATATTTTTGCATGGGCCTAATCTGACATGCTAGGATTAGATCCCACTTTGGTTATGCACCACTTTGTGGTTAATCCTAATGCCAAACTAGTAAAACAAAAGTTACATAAGATGCATCCTTACACTACTATATTGGTAAAGAAAGAGTTCAAAAAAATCTTAGAATTAGGATGTATTCGATCCATTGACTACTCATAATGGATCTCTAATTTTGTACCTATTATTAAAAAGATAGAAGTGATCAAAATTTGTACTAATTTTCAAGACATCAACAAATATTGTCTTAAAGATGATTTTCCCTTGCCTAATATTGACATGATTGTCAACTCCATGGCTAGTTATGAAATGTTTTCACTCATGGATGGATTTTTAGGATACAACTAGATCAAAATCACACCAAAAGACTAGTATAAAACAATGTTCACCACTCCATGGAGAACATTTTTTAATCAGGTAATGCCATTTGGCCTTAAAAATGCTAGAGATACATATCAAAAGGCCATGACTGTCATATTCCATGATATGATGCATGATATTATTGAATATTATGTCGATGACATATTAAGAAAATATAAAACTAGGGCTAACCATCGAACAATGTTGCATAATATATTTGAAAGATTACAGGATTATAAATTTAGACTCAATCCAAAGAAATGTGTTTGGTGTAACTTCAAGAAAACTACTTGTCTTCATCATGTCTCGTAGAGGGGGCCCCTATACTCTATATAAGTAGAGGGGGGCCCTATATCTAATCTAAGTAGAGGAGGGGCCCTCTACTCTATAGAAGTTTTAGTTTAGTTTAGAGAGTAGAGTAGAGTAGAGGCACCCGCGACCGAAGGGAGCTCCCCCCCAGGGGGTAGGGGGGTTATAATATCTTATTCATAGAGAGGGGGTGGGGGTATGCTATTCGTATAGAGGGGGAGTTCCTTATAGGAGTTATAGAGTTATCTATAGATTCGTATAGAGGGGGAGTTCCTTAGGGTATGTTATTCATAGAGAGGGGGAGTACCTTACCTTATAGGAGTTATAGAGTTGTATCTAGGCTTAGTTATATCCCCCCGTAGGGGGGATATAACTAATAGATAGTAGTTGAGTTTATCTAGGTTTTAGTTATCTCCCCTGAAGGGGCCCGATATTCTAGGGGGGGAAGGAACGGGCCATATTCTAGAGGGGAGGGGGTTCTAGATATAGATATAGATATATCTATATAGGGGCCCCTCGCCCTCTTCTCGATAGGTATATTGGCTTGATCAACATCAGTATATAGGGAGATGGGCCCATAGAGTTCTAGGGCTAAGGCGGCTCCCTCCTAAGATGGAGGTATTAAATTTGATCTAGCTAAAGTCTATGCTATAACTGATATGCTTCCACCAACCAACTTAAAGCAATTCTATAGTTTATAGGGTAAGATCTAGTCAATCCAATGCTTTATTTCTCAGTTAGCAGACAAGTGCCATCCATTTACACACATTTTTAAGAAAGGAGTTGCATTTCATTAGGATGATAACTACCAAATAGTTTTTCAACAAATCAAAGAATATCTTTTTAGTCTACTTATTTTATTACCTCCTCTGCTAGGAAAGCCATTTTTGTTATACCTATTAGCTATTGCTCATGCTCTAGGGGCACTCTTAGCTCAACATGATGACAAAAGAAAGGAACACACTATATAATACGTAAGTCATACCTTGGTTACATATGAACATAACTATGCACCTATTGAAAAATATTATCTAGCCATGGTTTTCATAGCTTAGAAACTGCACCATTACATGTTGAATAATAAACCCAAGGTCATTTCAAAAGTAGATCCACTCAAGTATCTACTAGCTAAAATAGCTTTTTAAGGAAGAATGGCTAAATGGATCATGATTCTCAGTGATTTTGACATAGAGTATGTAAATCATAATGAAATCAAGGGACAAATTCTTATAGATCAACTTGCAAAAGAACCTCTCATAGATACACAACCACTCACATTTCAATTTTCTGATGAATCTATCATGATCATCATTAACACACCCCTTGAGGAGTAGCCCTAGAAATTATATTTTTATGGTTCATTCACTGCACATGGATTGGGGTTAGGCCTATTTTTTATTACACCATATGGGGATTTAATCCCTAAAGCATTCAGAATCAACTTTTCTTGTACAAATAACATAGATGATTATGAAGCACTTGTTGTAGGACTTTGAAAAGAAGTTCATTAGAATATATCTCATTTCCAATTTTATGGTGATTCTCAATTATCATTGATCATGTTAGATCATTTTTAGACCAAATATGACAAGTTGGTTCCATATAAAGTCATGGTCGACACTCTTAAGTGACAAATTGCCAATATTTAGTTTGAGCACATACCAAGGGCTGGTAATAGAACTACAAATGCCATAGATACTATTGGCTCTTTGATTCAAAAAATAGATAAAGCTAGAGAGTATCAGTTCTTCATCAAGAATTTGTTAGCATAAGCTCATGAACCTTCAACCATTATCATGATTTGTGATATTATTGGTCCTAATTCTATCTGGTACTCAGACCTTTACAACTACCTTCATGACCAATTTTTACCACCTAACCTATCTTAAAAATAAACTAAAGCCTTCATTCATAATTTTGCTCATTATACTTTGCTTGGATCCACCCTTTATCATCATCATTTTGATGAAACTCTGCTTCATTGTTTATATTTGGTAGAGTCTATTCTAACATTAAGAGAAGTTCACGAAGGAGTATGTGAAGCCCATTCTAACAGGGTAGTCCTATCCAAAAATCTCTTGCGTATTGTTTGTTATTGGCCAATAATGGATGTAAATGCCACTGCATATGTAAAAAATTGTTACAAATGTCAAAAACATGCTAATATGATTCATTCCCTAGTAAAAACTTTGAAACTGATGTTAATACCAAGGCCATTTTCTACATGGGGACTTGACCTCATTGGGAAGATTAACCCCACTTCATCTAATGGCCATAAACATATCCTTATTGCTACTAAATATTTCACTAAGTGGGTTAAAGTTAGACTCCTCACTTACGTGATTGGAAAGCAAATTTTCAAATTCATTTTCAACCACCTCATTTTCTACTATGATATCCCCTCTGACATTATATCTAATAATGGAAAATCATTCAATAATAAAGATGTAGATCAACTATGTACTGAATATAAGATCACACAATATTTTTCTATAGCATATTACCCTCAAGGTAATGGCCAAGCTAAGGCATATAATAAAACATTTGTTAACATCATCAAAAATATTGTCAATGATGTCGATAGTGATTGACATCTCTAGATATTCCTTGCCCTTTGGGCATAATGTACCAATCATCGTACCCCCACAAGAGCCACTCCATACTCACTTGTTTATGATAGTGAATCCATCCTTATAATTGAGGTTGAATTAACTTCAATATGCATCTCTTTTCAATATGTCTTGGATGATCATGACTATCGAATAACTCACTTGTAAGAGCTAGACCTACTTGATGAAAAACACACAGCTGCACTCAACAATCTTCAAGCATATCAGAACTGACTTAAAGGCCATTATAATCAATGAGATAAGTATAGAACATTTGAACTTGGTGATATTGTTCCTAAATAAAACCAAAAGAATACCATGATTGATAAGAAGCATAAAGGGAAATTCAAACCAAAATGAATAGGGCCTTTCATCATCACTATAGATTATGGATCAAGAGCATACAGGCTTGCCACACCAGATGATGAAGAAATTCCTAAGATAATGAATATTATTCATCTCAAGTAGTACTATGCTTAAATGCTAAGGTGTATTGTTTGTAAGGACCATTTTAGTTATGCCATTTTGCCACTATTCTTATTTATACAAATACCATCCTTATCTGCCTCTTCATCATATCCACTTTCTGCTTCTACCCTACTGACCTAGTGTGTCCTAAGGCCTACTTCATTTGAGTTTGGTTTTTTCCATTCATTACATAGTCTTAACATCAATGTATCTAATCAGTTCATCAGTTCACTCAAATACTTCAGATAGGGAGCATATTTTGGGATAGTGTGACAAAAGTTTTGGTAGTTGTATCCTTTGTTTGTTAGTTCTTTCTTATCACTAGTCTTGCTATTAATTATTACAACCTATGGGTAGATTAGTACCATTGATCTATGTCATTATATCCTATTTATAACCACCTATGGGAAAATTAGGGGCAACATTAAGCCTTATTGTACCAACTTCCCACTTCTTATGCCATGCTATGCCTTTTTTCCAACTGTGCTTGTTTTGTTTGAATTGGTTGTTACACTAGTAAAATTCCTCTGCTATAGGAATATAACTATAGTGACTTAAGGTCCTACTCTGGGACTATGTAGGCAACACTCAATACTTATTGAGGTTAGATTAGTCAACATTTTCCCCATGCTCTCACAATTTTGTAAGCACCCTAAGACATGCTCTCACCATTTTGTGAGCAACCTAAGTTTGAATGCTCTCACTATTTTGTGAGCTGGAACCATTTAGTGTCTCATAATTTTTGATCAAGTTGAGATACCTCCAAAACAATTCCAAAAACATTTCAAAAATCATTATAAAAGAACAAAAACATTGACCACTTCTTTACCTTAAGGATTTTAGGAACCCTTAATAAGTTACAAGCAAATCACTTGTCATTTAGTTTCCCCATCATTTTTGGCCTTTTTTCTCATGCACTTTCCATTTTGTAAGACCATTCCTATTATTATATCACATCCATTCTATTTTTTTCATCAGTTACCATTTTCTTCCCATTCCTTGGGAGAACTACATTTGGTCCAAAGTTTTTTATTGGATATTACATCCATGGAACTATGTAGGCAAAATCCACTTACCTAGTGCATATGGAGATAGTTTGGCCACCCCCTTCCCTTTATTCTATTCCCCTATTTAGTTCATTTTTTAAGTTATCACCTATTTTCTAGGGGAAATGTTTATAGGGTTTTTTATTTGTTTATTTTTGCTTATTTTATTTGTTTGTCTACATGTTTGTTTTCTCTCAGCATTGTTACCTTGATTCAGTTTATGTGTGTTCATTGGGTGATTCCTTGCCAAAAACTATACTAAAATCCATTCATATTCACATGTTTACATTTTCATCATGGTTTTTATCATTGGTGCATTGTTTTCTATTTGAGTATTAGATTACGGGTGTCAGTCCTCATGCATATTTTGGCTAATCCTCATGATATTATATCATGATGCCTACCAACATGTGCTATAACAAACTTAAGATTCATGAAGTCTATTTAGTAATGGTGTCATCTCTTCAACACCAACATCCCTATTCTATCATAATCATATCCCAAATAGAGTAATTAACCATGAAAGAATTTCAACCTTTATTAGTTTGGATGAGTATCTCCCTACTAGTAGGCTGTTCCAATTCATCATTACCCTCTATGTTAAGTTATCATCACCCTCAGACAAGTTTATCATGTTTTTCATAATCAGGGTCCAATTATTATAACTACCTATGAAAAAATCATTGCACACTATGCCACCTGCATTTCTTAATGATTATAACCACCTTTAGGCAAATTGTTATGTTATCAACACTTTACTTTTTCTACCTATATAGGGGCATGTTGTTCTCTTTTTTGTCTATCTTAACTGGGGTAGCTCCATCTTCTCAAAGATTATAACCACCTTTGGGCAAATCATTATATTATCATACCACGTTGCCACTATCAAGGTACAATGCTTATAACTACCTTTGGGTAAACCATTGTACACCATCCCACTTGAATTATCAATGATTTTGACTAATTTTTTAGTATCATTGAATTTTCACCCCATTATCTTTCCTTTCTTTGGTTCCCTCGTGTCACTTATTTCTTTTCAAGGGATCATTTACTGACTTGCTTATGCTAACCATTCCTTCTAGGGGGCATCATATAATTAGTTGATCATCATTGTAGTTGTAGGCATACATGCCATTTATAATTATTTGAAAATACATTGATTTTCTTATGGTTTTTAATTCCTTCCCAAATAGGGGTAAATTTTAGACACCTAAATCTGGCCACCAATAACCTCCAACCAAGATTTTGACCAATTTCCACTTAAAATGCATAATTTATCCTAAAAACACTAAAATACATTAAATGATTTGAAATTAATATATTCAAGTGCTAATTTTGGCTAGGGTATCCCTAAATGGGGCAATGTAATTTATGGGCCAACTAACTTTGATTAGTTCATTTTGAGTCAAAATGCCAAATTTGCACTTGGGTGCTCTAGATTACTCTTCCCTATCAAATCTTTTATGCAAGACTTTTGCCTTTATTATTTTTTTGGCAACATACTAAATGGGAATATGTATCTGACATTACTTTCCAATTCTAATCTAGTCAAAATTTAGACTCATAACAAGGCATACTGATCAATTTGGGTAATTTGTGCATAAAGTGCTTAATCATGCTTAAGATCTAATTAACCGAAATCAAGGCCTAATCAATAATTCCATGGAAACTTGTTAAATACTTATTTTTGGAAATGAATTTTTAATATCTACATCATCAAGTGACCTCATTTATTAGGAAGACATCCTTAGGCCATAAATGCCATAAATATCAAGATTCATGCCCTCCATGCCTCATCAATGCCTTCCATGATGCCCTCCATGCCTCTTAATTTCCCCTTCTTATAATTTCATGATGAGGATAATTAAAAACTTAATTTCAAAATTTTAATTAATCCTCAATCACACATCTCAATCTTGAGATGGATGATGGAGGTTGATTCTGATCAAATCCACAAATCTATAAATAGGATGCCTCACAACATCAGTTCTAATATTTTTTGATGTAAATTTATAATGCCAAATTGGTTCCAAAAGCTTAAATAAACTAGTGTTACCATGCAAAATTGATTCCAAGACAAGCTAAACCATAAGCTAAAGGTTCCAAGGAGAGATGGAGGTAGTCAAGCTTCCATTGCCAATGACTTCATGAGCACAAGCTAAGAAAGCCACCACTACAAAGGCATTTGGAGCATCAAAGAAGGGGAAGGAATTCTTGTGTTTTCATTCCTTGATTTTTAGTTGTGTTTATCATTTTATTTTGTTAACTAAGCTTTCCCTAGTGTCTAGGCCTAGATTTTTTATGCTATTAGTGTGTTTATTTCATTTTGTTGTCATTTTGGAACTAACACCATACTAACCATCCTCTCTTGAGTCAAATTTCTAGATGAAAAACTTGTTATTATTCTAATGTGATGCTGGTATTAGATATAAAGCTAGATCTTGATGGACCTTGGGCATATTTTGGGGATTAGCAAACTTTCCCATCCAAGAGTACTTGAAACAGGGTTTCACTCAAGATCTTGTCTTTATCTTTACTTTTTCCTTGATCAATGAGTGCTTAAAAAAGTTTTTCACTTTAATATATCGATGTTTTATCTTTGTTATGACCAATAATGTTTTCCTAATCTCAAAAGTAGTCAAAAGGATCCAAAGAAAAATCAAAGCCTTACTTATGATTGGCAATGGGAAATTCATCTATGAGGCCCATATAATCTATAATAGATTATTTATTCTATAATTTCAAGGTATATGATTGAATTTTGTTGGTCCCAATCAATGATTTTGGAATGGCAAAGGCATAGGGAATAATGAGGTGTTAAGGTCATCATGGCATTTGAATCAAATAAGTCCATGTTAGTAAGCTCATAAAAAAGACTATAATGCTATGCTATGTCACTACCAAGTGTCTAATCACTATTTGAATTAGAATAATCATTATCAAAAGTCATGAGGTCACCCCTAGGTGGTATAAATCTAAGACCTTGATTTAAATTAGGTTTACCAGCTGATAAAGGTTCTAGATTCCTTACGCTCATGGGCCAAGGCCTTTTCCTATATAATCAAAATTATCCATGATCTAATTAAGGATAGGATATTTTAGATTTTGAAAATAATAAAAAATGTTGTTAGAATATAACTAGTCTCCTTTAGTGAAAGTCTCTCAATATTTTTTTGGTGAAGTAGAAGGTACAAATACTATTTGTTGTTTCTTTGTTTCTTTTTTCTGTTGCCAAATCATATTGGGTTTGTTAGGTATTTTAAAAGGTTTGGGTTTACCAAATGTTTTGGGAGACTTTGGTAACTTAGAAACATGGAAGGCATCCTTAAGATGGTACATGGAAATTCCCACGTCTTCTATAACAACCTATTTTGTAATATTTGTGGGAAATATATTAGATAAAGTGGATGCAAGGTTACTAGGGTTGATATAATTAGTTTTTAGTAGATATGTATCTATTTCCTTATGATTCTTTGTAACAAATTCAAAACTAGGACAATAGTTATGATTACAATACTAAGCCTCTAGATGTTTACAATATTGATAAGGATATAGTTTGGTAGGAATAGTGACCTTGATCCCATCATGGGAAAACTTAAGGCATCGATGTAAGGTGGATGGAACAACCTATACTTTATAGATCTAAGGATGACCAAGAAGTATGTTATAAGGTAACTCAATATCCAAAATATGTAATAAAGTGTGATGGGACACATACCCAATAATGATCAACAAACAAATGGTATTTAAAGACTCCCTTTCAACATTATCGTAATCCTTTATGGTGATCATCTTTAGTTGAATATCCTTCAAAGTGTAGCCTAAGATTTGTACCAATTTGAAGGATACTATGTTCATCCTTGAGCAATTATTTATACAAACCCACTTGATTTTATGGTTTTTAGTGATGACCTCAATATAAAAGGGGTTATTATGGCTTAGACCAAGAGTGGACATGCCCTTTTGATCAAACATGAGTTTTCAAAATGAAGACAAATGTCCCACAAGTTTTTGGAACTATTAGAGATCAATATCCTAGAGAACAATGAATTTTTGTAAAAGGTCATTAAAAATAGTTCTATGGACTTTAGACATATGTAAAATATATAAAACATAAATTTACTCAAGGTTTTTACTTAGTTTTTCTAATAGACTATAAGGCTTTTTAATAGTAGGATGAAACAATTTAGGCTTGGCTAGTAGAGTGTTCAACTTTAGATCTAAAGGCACAATGTTTGTGTTGGGCTCAATGGAAGAAGAAGAGAGTAAAGGGCCCTCGAGATTAATTCATAATAATTTAGTTGTGATTACATAATCTAAAGGTGGCAAGGATCCATTGTAATTAGAAGACAAAGACAAAGGTCCTTGGAGGGTGACTTGTGGGCATCTACTTGCATTTGAGTAACTTTGAGTTAACAAGGAGCCATTATAATTAGAGTAAGGATGAGGTCCAAAAATGGTAACCCATGAAAATGGAGGCACAAAAAAATTACATGAACTCAACATAATTTTACTTGAGGGAGTGTGTGTTGACCCTATAACAATGGGTCTAGTGCTTTGAGAAGCACAAGATGGTTTAACAAGTTTTAATAGTAACAGTGGTAATATGGTTTGTATAAAAGGATCCCATAGTATTATTATAATCATAAGGCATGTTTTTATAACCCAAGTTGTTAGTATGGGTATTATGATCCTGATTATGATCATGCTAATTAAAATTTTGACATTAAGTATGATTTTACCATTGATTTTATCCTTGGTTTTGATTGTTCCTTAGTGGTTGTTGATTATGTCAAGAGAATGGATATTTGTACATTACCATATCCTAATTAGTGTCATAAATAAATATAATGATAAGCATCATGACCAATAACATGATGGAGATTAAAAAATTCATTTGCTCGTTACCAGTCAGGCTTGGGTTGATCTTTAAGAAATTGCTTTGGGATAGGCCATACAATCAAAATAGCTACAATGAGCTTTCAGAATACAACCTCAATAGGCTCTCCTAGTTAGTTGAAGACTCTGAAGTTATTATTGAATACCCTTTATGGAGGATATCTTTGCAAAGTGTTTGGTGGATTAAGTGGAGCTAATTACACATTTGGAGCTGGTAGAACATGTACTATTTGTACATGTATTGATTTAGTTACTCCATTTCTGACCATGTTCTTGTTCTTATTGAACCCCTTTAGATTATCTATTATAATAGTTTGACTAGGAGATTGGGTTTGATTTGATGTTTAACCCTATGAATAAATCTTGATAAGGTCTTTAATGATAAGTTCCTTCTTAATATATACACCCTTGTCTATAATTTATTTAAATGTGTTTGCACAAGCAAACCATAGATTGTGCATCACATCAGGGTGTAAATTCTATGTGAAAATGTCAGCCAAATGTTTGTCTAGAAAATTATGTTGAAATTGACCAACTAATGCTTTCCACCACTGTAAATATGCCATGAATCTTTTTCCATCTCGTTATTTGGCTTTGCACAAGTCAACAATGATCAATTCATGCTCAATGTTTTATGAGAAGTGGTTGATGAAATTTTTAGATAGACCATTCCAATCCATAACCAATCCCTTGGGTAACTAAAGAAGCCAATATAAATCTTGTCTTGTTAAAATTCATGGAAACAAATTAAGGAAATAAATACTACTGTAAGCTACCTCTTGGCATAATAAAAAAATTATTGAATGTGTTCACGAAGGTCACCTTTTCCTTTATATTTTTCAAAATTTGGTGTCTCAAAATGAGGTGAAAATGGGACTTGGAGAATAATCAAATTGAACAGATATGGACATATCTCATCAAATTTATACTTTTGAATTTTTAATCATGTTTCCATTCGTGTCTTAGTTTATTAAATCAAATTCTACTCTTACATGTTTGGTGCATTGGTGGGTGGAATATAATTATGTTGGGGTGGTATGTACCCTTATTGTGTGGATTTATTATGGATATACACCCTAAGATACATAACTTTGTTTTGGTTCACTCCTTAAGTCAAGTAAGTAAGCCATTAATTCTCAGGTTGATTGACTTTCACTAAAGTTGGTTGTCTCGAATTATAAATGTTCTGTTGATTTTGGGGAGTCCATAGTATATTCACCAAAGTATGCATTGGTTGAGATGAATTAGCCAAAAAAAATTTAAAAAAATCCTCAATATGCATTAAATGTTTTGGCTGATTTTGTGAAAGAACAAGAGGTTTTTGATGATTGAAAAATGTATGCTCCATGTCTAGAAAATCATGTTGTGGAACCTCTTGGGACTTAGGTTGCTCAATTTAGATATATTGATCCATTGTATGTGTGTTCTTAACTAAAGTGTGTTGCATTGGTTCTATCACAATACCTTATTCCTTGGAAGCACCATTGTGTATAGAAGTGATAACTAAAGAGTCAATCAAATCCATGATAAGTTGGTCTGCATATTTTGGACTTATATTTTTGATCTTGGTGATAATATATTGATCACTAGATTTTAACTCTATGAGTACTTCCTTTCCTTTTCTAGAATATGCAATGTTTTTTTGTACAATATGAGTGAGGGATTATTCTCACTATTTTTATTATACACTAACTAAGGTATGTAATTATTCCACCAAAAAGTTTGATGGTAATCTAGAACTGGATTCAATGAACCTTAAGAGTGCTTCATCTTTCTCCTTTAAGGTTTAATGTTCAAAATAGTCTTCCTCATATCCTATAGTCATGGGAATGTCTTCAAAGACCATAGAATTATCTTTTCCATCATAAAAGTGCTCTTTCTCATAGGTAGGACTATAAGATACCCCACTATAAGTGTATTTAGGCATCATATCTAAAAGGTTATTCTCTATGTTTAGAATTATCTGGAAAATGTTTTTCTAATGTTAACAAGGTACGTTTTGATTTTATCTAAATAAGTGACAAGGCAAAAAGAGACTATAATAAATAAGGTGGGATAGTATCAAAAAATATAGAATAAATGGTTCACAAATTTTCTCAACTTTGGTGGGTTTAAATTTTAAATTAGAAGAGACTATAATAAATAAGGTGGGATAGTATCAAAAAATATAGAATAAATGGTTCACAAATTTTCTCAACTTTTGGTGGGTTTAAATTTTCTCAACGATAACTCAAATACTTATAATGTAAACTAGTACACCAAATGTAGGTTTAGAGATATGTCAATATCATAAAAGCTAGTTCAACTTTGAAAAGTTTCTACTAGAAAATTATAAGAGAGTATTTTTAATGAGGAAAGTAAAAATGCAAACCAATAAACTCAAGACGTGAAAACATGCAAGAATTCCTAAGTATAAAACTAAAACCAAATGGGTAGCATGATGTTATCACATGGTAATAAGAGGTAGAATAAAAAAAGTTCTATAACTTAGAGTGTGAGTGATACACTAGATGAACTAAGTTCATAATGATCAAATGATGATGAGTCTATAAAATGTTTTTCAACCCAAATAGGAAATCATACCCAAGATAACTCAAACCAAGTGCAAATGGTAAAGTAATTAACACATTGGCCTAAAACTTAGAAAGGTGAGATTATAAATTTTAATTTAAAAAGTGAAGGACTTAAAGATTTTTGGAAAATGGTTTAGACTCAAAATGAGTAGTATAACAACATTGTTTACATAAGACAAACATAATGTTTGAAATGAGAATTTCATCAAGGTAAAGATGACTTTGATTTGACTATCATAACACATCCTTGTTCAATAAATGGTGGATAATAAATGTGTTTAGTTGACATTTTGTTTACAAACAAGTTTTAGACTCAAAAAATGACCAAGTAAAGGATCAAAATACTAAATATAACCAAGTAAATCATCCAAAGCCCTAAACTGATAAGGATTCTTCATATTATTGAAATCCATCTATATACATTCTCTCAAAAGGATTTTAAGTGTTAATCCAAAAATAAAAGCACATGAAGTAGCAGGGTTTTTACACCCCCCTTATCCCAAGAGATTGTATGGCAATATGGAACTTCAAGCTACTCACCTTGCATCAACAATATGTCTGTGGTAAGAGGGGTTGTTATAAAACTTAAAATTTTGATTGTCTAAATGGTCCCAAGTGTGATTAATAGTAGAGATGCCTCACATAAATTGAGTTCATACTAGTTAAATTACTATAGAAGGGTCTATTCCTTTGCATAATGATTCCATCCATGCATTACTTAGTGGAATCCCCTAGTTAGCAAGACCTGACTCAAATTTTCATTATGATTAGAAATATTATCCACTCAAACCCATAAAAATTATAGTATATGTACCCTAATTTATATATTCCACCATAAAACAAGGTTGAAAAAATGTTGGGAGATGAAACCTTAGGTCAAAGCTTCCCTAAATAACTCATGAAGAAGCTATGAAATCCCCCTCACAATCAAAGTTACATAAAATAAAACTAAGTGAAAAGATTTTAGAGGTTGTGTTCATATCACCCAGACCATATGGGTTTTGGGGAGAGCCTTAACAACATTATTTTCATGCCTTGGATAAAGGCACATTTTTAAGAAAAGGAACTTTGGGTCACCTAAGTTCCCTAAAGGGGACAGGGGAGAACATACACGTATTCTTCATTTTTCACAAAAACAAATAAATAAGTAATAAATGATCTTTCATAAAATAACACACTTTTCAAAAAAATTCAATTTAAGTGAACGTAAATTTTATGCACAAAATGTGAAGTGTTTTATGAAGTTCTTGGCCCCTTGGCCTTAGTTGAAAACATAGAAAAGCTTTCACAAAAAACCTTAACTTTAAAACATTTAGTTTCTTTTTAAACACCAAAAGGGAAGTTCAAGACTTAATCATACTTAAATTTTTCACTATTCCATGTATGTGTCCTAAAAATGTTAGAGGGTTTCCTTCTACTTTGAAGCATAATTTTCAATCAAATAAAGAAGATTTGAAAACTTGCTCTTGGTTTATCTATTTTTATTATACAAATACCAATGACAGTCAATAGTGATTGATGTTGGTTACAATAAGACTGATGCTAATCATAAAATAACTAATTTTGGTTGATACCAAACTGATACTGATTACCTATGAACCCTTGGGCAAAAAATGTTTTGTCAAAAAACTTTTGTTAGTATAAAATATCTAGCAAAGTTCTGGATCATGCAAATAATATTTAGACAAAGACTTAAAAATCCAAAATGACAACTTGTAATTTAAAGAAAGATCAAAAACCCATTTTTTTATTGTGTTGTGCCCTACACCAAAATTGATGCCAATTAGACAGGATCAATTCCAATTACATATAATTGGTATCAGTCATTGTGTAAACTATGTGTTAACAAAAGATCAAAAACATGGGAAAATGATGATAAAAATTTAATTTTAAAGGATTTTAAAGCACTTTTTAGATTTTTTAATAATTCCAAAGTGTTCTCCTTGCTTGAATGGGATGTGTGGTCCCACCAGGCATGCCAAGATGTATAGATGGATTACAAATATGTTTATATCAAACATTAGTCAATAAAAATCAAGAAAAATACATAAGAACATGACTAGCTAATTCAAATATTTTGATGGGGTTTTAAAAATGAAAATTAAGAGACAATGAAATAAAGCATACATAACACCTTCCCAAGATCATCCCATCACCCAAATGAGGCTCAAAATGTGATTTTCCCCTTGATTTAGTACTCAAATCTTCATAAATGATGCAAGGTAAAGCTCCTTCATCATCTCTTATGCACCAATGAAACTAGGCTCATGATATTTGAGTTAATGTTATACCTATCTTGAATCTATTCTCTTGAAAATTAAGCATAATAAAAACCACACAAAGAAAGGTTGTGGAGAGAATTCTAGATAATAAGTTTACACAAGTGAAGCTTAAAAGTGGTGTTTTACCCTCCTCTTTATAGATTTTTGAATTTTATCAGAATCAATCATGACCATCCATTCTTGAGATCAAGATGTGTGGCCATGAATTAATCCAACTTTAGAGATAATATCCATAAATACCCTCATAAATATTTGGGAGAAATGGGCATTAAAGAGACATGGGATGCCTTAAACCTAATATTTGTTGTATTTATGGATTATAGATACCACCCCATAAATGATGCCATTTGATGATGTAGATATTAAGAATCAATTTCCAACAAAAATATTTTTAATAACTTCCATGGATTTTCCACTTAATGTCTTGATTTGGATTAATTTGCCTAAGTGATATTAATCAAATTTTATGCTATTCTTTGGAAATTGGTTGCACACTATTAATCAAGCTAGTCAAAATGTCATATTATTGGGTCATAATTTAACTAAAGTGGAATTGGAGGAAGATGTTAGTTGTGTATGGACCAATATCCCATTTATGATAATGTCAACATCAAATAACACATGCATGTGTTATGCACTTCTAAATTAAAAGAAAAGAATGATCCAGAGCATCAAATTGCATTTTCATCATTTTGATTCAAAATGATTTGAGAAAATTTAATAATCACATAAAATACATTGACCCATTTAGAGATACATTAGCTTAAATCAACATTTTCATATGACAAGCTCTAACTATTTAGCATGTTTAAGTGATTTTGGTCTAAATTATGCATTTTCACAAATTTTGAGTAAGATTGACAATTTTAACACAATGGTGTTAGGAATTAGATGTATATAGGAAAAAATATAAATGGTCATATGTATTTATGAGAAGGAAACCTTTGGGTGTCCTTAGGTCTTTAACTGTAGGTTTCAAAGACTGTCACCTTTGACTATTAAGCTTGTATGAAACCTCAAATAATAAGACTAGTAATATGGAATGAAACATGGGGAATGGAAAGAAACATCAATAAACAATCCAAAATAATATTAAATGATCATAGAAACCTTTATGTATATGTATTAACATAATATAATAGTTTTTAGGCTCTAAAATAGGCATACACTATGTAAAAATAAACCTAAGATTCATCAAAATACCTTAACATATGTTAAATTACCTTAACATATGCTAAATTGAGACTGTGAAGGTATTGAGAGCAAATTGATGGTTTTTAATCTATGGAACCTTGAGTAATACTTTGGAGAAAAATTCAATAAATACACATGATCATGGATGAAATCTCACATACAACATCATATTGTACTTGATAACCAAATACTAACATTGGAATGGTATAACCTCTCCAAACTCCCTGTAGATTACAGATTTGGTAGTTTATGTCTTCTTCAGATCTATATGATTCACATGTGTGGAATGAAGTTTAATAATGTTTTGAAAATGTGGTTCAAACTTCTAAAAATTCCATAAACTTCCATTTTTATATCACCATGCTCAAAAGAATAGAAAATATAGAAAACTAAATTCTTGCTTGAATGAAGATGCCATTGTGAGTGCCTTACCTTGTTAAGGATTTTTCATAAAGGAGAGAGATCCAAAATATGAATAAATTCCAAAATATGGAAGATCTCTAGGTCCCTTCTTATGCCCAAAATTATAGATCTTGATATTCTCTCTCATGGCCATACCATTTGAAAATTTGAAGGATTCTTTTGGGAGGAAAAGAAGCTAGGTGGTGTTTCAGGATCAATTTTGAATCTATCTAAGATCATTTTGCCATTAATATTCTTTAAAACATCTATAATGACTCCATATACAACATCTTGACCTCCACTATATGGCAAAGTCCATATAAATCCATATATCTTGTAGAAAACACATGAAAATACTTTCTCCTAAAGAACATCCTTGAAAACAAAAAGGACAAGATTACCAAAGTTTACATATCCCCAAACTACCAAGCAAAAATATAACATCCAAAGCATCACCCAAAATAAATACATTCATAATTTTGACAAAAAATGTCCTTAAAAAATGATTAGGAAATGATTGCATACAAATTGAGAGAGTGTAAGAAGCATAGGCTTGTAGTTACTAGAATCATCGATTTAAATTAAAAAATATATTTACTCCCTCCTTCTAGTGAAACATGTGTAGTCATTTTGTCCATAGAGATGGGGTAAAAATGATTTCACAAACTTCTAGTGTTACAAGGACCCTACCATGGATACTTCATTATCCATCTTGAGCTACTTCTCAGATGAAATTGTGCATTATAATAGGAAATAAAAGATTCTCCTATGCTATGAAACTTTTTATCACATGAAATTGAAGTGTAAAGGTGGTGGAGTATTAGGGATTCTCATAGGCTAATTGTAAGGATGTGCTACTTAATCCTTTGTATGGTTTAAAGTTTCTCAGCTTCAACTTAATTTTAAGGTCATCGATGAATATTTAAGAAAAAATGTGCAATAAAGGTCATTATAGTTAGAGATGAGCCACTTTGATTATTAGATTGAGAACCCTTTTTTTTAATATTTCTTTCATAGAATTATAGATTTATTCAATTCACAAACTTAATGTGATGTTGGTTAAATTGGAAATGAATATACATTTTTTATTCATAGATATTATCCTTTGGAAACAAAAATAACACCATGTGCCTAGCTAGAAACTCAGTTCAAAAAATCTAATTAGAGTGAATAATGTGCACGTTAGACTAATGAATCATATAGACTATCACTATTTGCATATGGAGTAATTAATCTAATTAACATTATATAGGCACAAAACTAAGTTTAGAATCAGGAATAACATTATAAATATTCAAATAATATAAATGTTTATTCAAATATTTAAATGTTAATTAATATACCTTTGGAAATATCTTTGTTCTAATCTATCTTTGTTTTGATCCTATTTTGATCATATTAACATTTTTTTGCACATGAAATGTTTTTTTATTTCCCTACCCAGTTCACTATTTGCTGTAGATAGTTATTTTTGACAAAATCCAAATGTCACTTATATACATAATTGATTAGTTAATATAACTACAATATACTATTATAATAATCATTTGCTATATTAAGTCCTATAGTTTTGATCAATAGTTTCACAGAGATTGATCTACATAGTATGCCAATTCACATATTTCACTATCCAATTTGAACACCAAATAATTATAGAATTTCTTGAGTTAAGATTTAATAACATCACCAACCTCTTTGGTGTCAGATGGTAGTAGACACTACTTCATTCTATACACCCTTTTGCTCCACTCTTCCTTCTTCTCCTCTCTTCTTTGCTTTGCTCTCTTTTCCCAAAATTCACCCTCCTTTATATTTTTTCTTCACTTGCAAAAATATGGTGATTTCCTTTAAAGTTGCCTTATTTCCTTCTTTTCGTATATTCTTTTATTCCATGATTTTTTGTTTTCTTTTTCATAATTATAAATTTTATAACTCACTTCTAGTATTTATGTATTTTCTTTTCTTTTTTTTAAATAAATTTCAATTGATTTATTTCACAATAATATGACTTAAAAATAATTAACCACTTAAAATAAATAATCATAATGACTTCTTAATAATATGACTAATTTAAGATCAATTACATTCTATCATTAAAAATGGTAAATAACACATCTTTATTCAAACCAAATTAAAAAAACACAATATAAATCCCAAAAGATCAATCCTACTTAATAATTAAATAATCTAATAGATAATTAATATGCATAATCAATTATCTAAATGCAGATAATCACCAAAATGTACTAATGCTAACCATTCAATTATGCATATAACATGTACTAACTAATATGGTGTGTAGGGTTCTAGCCATTCCTCTATCATCCCCCAACATTTCCATCTATGTCACCCTCTTCGATAATTCTCTCCCTCCATGATGCACTGAGGGATGAGTCTCTCCTATGTCAAACTCACAATAAGCAGGTAGTTAAATATCATGACATGTATATCATAAAATACTACTAAAACAATAAATTAACATGATCATAATATAAAGGATATACAATATAGTTAACTCAGAGTGATGTTATCATGAAATCAAAATAATATTCAACTATCCCATAATAACATATAACTCATAGCCTAGTTAATAATAACCAAATCAAATTACCAACTATAAATATCTATAGACAATCAAGTAAGTTTGCTTAGTGAGAAATCTAGATGTAATGCTTTCAAGGATATGTTCTTGTGTTTTGAAATTCTTTTATGTGAAGGGATGTAAGTAACTGTATACTATAATTAAATCCCATATATGGTGCAAAACTTCTCAAATCTATTGTTGACATCGTAGATGCCATTATTTAGGACCCTTTCCCTATTATACCATCTTTTAGGCTATCACTTTAATAATTAAATGTAGGTGCTATAAATTTGCACCATAACTTTAAACTATGAAATAAGCTTAGTCTAAAATCCTAAAAACCTAAAATAGGCTAAGTTTGAAATGTGGTGGAAACCTTCAAACATCTATATTTTTCATCTTAACTCCTAGAGGTATAAAACCACTCTCAAACATCCTAAAAGTATATACATAAAATATAAATTAAAGTATAAGAAACTAAATATCCATAATTAAATGTCAACTTATACTTTACCCCCATTTAAACATGGTAATTAACCCTATTAATTATTATTTACCATCCCTAACCACCCAAAATATTTAAAAAAATAAAAAATCCTAGAAATAAATAAAATTAAAATCCATCCAACCTCCCAACAACCCTTCCAACAACTTACCCTCATTAAAAACCCATGCAAACAACTTAGTGTTACATTCACCTAGTTTGGCATGTTTGTTCAAAGTAACCTAAGCCAACTTTTGACCAAATCAGGCTAATCGACATCAATCCTCCATGATCAATGTTAATTATCCCAAATGAACATCGATCCATATATACACAACAAACCTCCATGGCTTGGGAGGGATGATGACTATAATTTTAGACCCTAAAACATTGACACATTTTCTCCAAGAGACTCATAGTTGATTATTAGACCCCTTGCTAGTGAATTTATACCCAAATATAGATAAAATATTACACAATATCAACCTCATGCCAAGATTGTTTTCAAGGTAAATATTTCACTTCAAATCAGTCATATTTTAAATCTACAATCTTCTACATCTATCTATCACTATTTTACATTCAGTTTTAATTATTTTATTAATAATACAAGTCATTATTATGGTCTATTTTTAAATTTTATCATTTTACATAGAATCGATGTCAATCCATCTAAATCGATGTTGATCCTATAGGATCATCATCGATCCTTGCTAAATTTTCAAAACATTCTTGCAATCTATTTTTATAACATTCTCAGTCCCTAGAGCCTACATAATCTACATTTTGTTTTCTAAATGTCTCTCCTAATAGATTGATATCCATTACTAAAACTTAATAAATCATTTATACATCTTATCCTTGAAAAATCCATTTATCTTATCTTTTAATCATAGATAGTCTACATTTATCTAATCTTTATTAAGTTGTATTTTGGTGGTATTTATAACTGCATCTATTATCTATTATCTTGTATATTTTATCTATTATCTTGAATAATCCATAATCATTTATCTTTATAAAATTATATTTTACATCATTTATATCTTGTAATCTTTATCTTTTTATCTTTATTATCTTTTTTAATTGGAAATAGTGGGCTAACATCCATTTGATAAAGTGTGTCATTTCTCAGACTAGTTTGTAGCCAGGTAGCCCACTCATCTTCCTATTAATCCATTTTTTGTGAGTTAGTGTGATTTTTAAGTCATTCCTCCCTAGATAAAGAGGAGTTCCCACAAAGCCTGATCTATGGTGCATAACCAACCATCCATATCTCTAGGCAATCATTAAAACCCTACTTATACTTTATTTTTAGTAGCTAATTAGACCATAATAAAAAAGAAAAAAAATACTAAGATAGACATATTCACCTCCATTATTAGTTCAAAGAACCTTGATAGATTTCTTAGATAATTTATCAAAAAGTGCTTTGATGTCTTGAAAATATTCAAACACTTTAGACTTTTGCTTAAGGAAGTAAAGCCATGTATATCTCAATAAATCATCAATGAAAGTGAGAATTTACTTATCCCTTGTAAATAATAGATTGGGAAAAGGACTAGATACATCAATGTGTAATAACTAAAATTCATATGAAGTCCACCAAGATTTTCCTTTATCAAATTTTGCTTTGGGATGATTTATAAGAGATCAACCCTCACAAAGTACCTTAGAGAATTGGACTTGAGGAAAGCCTAAAACTATGTCATTTTGCTAAGTTATTTAAGGTGGTGGTAGTTAAAGTGTCTAAACCAATTATTCGATAATTATTTAACTCTATATGAATGAATCAGTAATGCAGACAGATAAAAATCAAATGTAAGATATGAAAAATATGTATAACCTAGCTTGGTGATCTTCCCTACCCACTACCATTTTAGAATCACTATGTAACTCCCTAATGATGATTGAATATGGTAAAAGCTCAAACCTCATGCCTTTATTGATATGAGTGATCTAATATACTGATAAGAGATTGGTTGAAATAGAAGGCACACATAGAAAATTATTAAATGTTCCTCCTTCCATTTTAATAGACCTTATCCCTACAATTGGTATAGAAGTGTCATTGCCCAAACTGATAGAAGACATGCTACAGGGATCTAAGAAAGAAAATTCAACTAGTTATGATCCCATGTGGTGAGAATTACTTGAATCAATAACCCATGAAGATGTTGATGCTAAAACTACTACAAGATCCTTACCCTTTTTTTTCTCTTTACCCTTGCCCTTTACCTTAATATAATCTTGGGTAGATGAATTTTTCTTGATGGACTCAAGAACACCTATGTTGTTCTTCTATATGAGATGAGTTAGGTGTAATATTTGATTTTTCATGTACCTATTTTCATCATGCCCATTTTTATTATAGTAGGCAAATGTAACCTTTTTCTTTTTTAGGTTTGTCATTAGAAGAGGAAGCTTCAATGTTTTTTTTTTGGTAGAGTTTGATTCTTTCTTCTTCTTTTTATCCTTATTCTTCTTATCTTCTCTTTGTTTGAAGTCTTTTCTTTCCCATTCCCAAAAATTATGGCTTGAGGTTTGGTGGACTTCAATGTGCCCATCTAGATTGACTTGTCTTTATCTCTGGTTAAGTCAATAATGAAAGCATATAAATAGGGAATTTTTCATGCAGTGCCCTTTTTTCTTTTTTTGTGGTATGGAAAATAAAAAATATATTAAATAGTCATGACATAGTTTAGAAAGTATAGAAATAATAAGTTGGTCATCTTCTTTCTTTATCCCGCATTCTTTCAACTGCATTCTCAAGGACTTGAAATCAATGAATAAATCTTGAAGGGTGTCAAGCTATAAGGACTTAAGATAATGATTTCATTCTCAATCTCATGACCTATAATCACATCTTGATTCCCAAATAGTTTACCTAAAATGTTCCATAAATAATGAGGTGATTTGGTAGGCTCTAAGTGAAATAAGAGATTAGGTGATATAAAAATACATAATAACCCATACGCTTCATAATTAAGAATATACCACTTAATTTTCTATGCATATATGCTAAGTTTAGTTTCATCACCCATGGATATCCTATAAAATCCCTTACTCTTTAGAATAATTATCATCTTGATTTTCCATTGATGATAGTTAAAATGTGTTAGTGGGTTGATTAAACTTGAATCCATTTTAGTGCCAAGTTGAGTTCTTGTAAGAGTGTAATTTGTTGTTGTTGTAGAAATGAAGGTGAAAGAAGAAATAAAGAGTAAATAAAAATAAATTACACCCCCATAAACAATGAAATGGTGAACCCCTATGATGTTGAAAATAATGCACATTCAAAATATATCGGTACAATCGAGAATGCATCTAAATAAACTAGTGTAAATTATATATAAAGAAAAATGTAGATGACCTATTAATCAATCCTAGCTCGAAGAAGATAAATCCTACTTACACTTAAAATTATTGATACATTATATAATCAAGGTCATGACCAAGATGTATCTTCTAGATCTAACCAAGGGATATTTTACCATAATAACATCACTAGAGAGGGTTCCAAAGCCTCTAGTAAGCAATACCATGCAATAACCCTAGCTAGGTCTTATGTTTTAATATTTACAAATTAAATGTAAAGTAAAGTAAAATCCAATATACTACTCACCCAAGCTTGTGGCATAAAGTACAGGTAATAAATATAAAAAGTAAACATGTATAGGAGAATCCTAATTAAGCTAAGTATAGGTAAAACCCTAACACACGGGAGAGAAGTACAAATGTAAATATATCTACTCTTATAAAGGAGAAATTTTTTTATGAATAATTAACTTTGAAGATGAGCTCATCAAACCTCAATATGTCCCTTGCCAAGCTGCAACACAAGAGGTTTTTATGGTATGTAAGGATAACAAGGATAACTCAGCTCTAGGCTATACAACTTTTCTATGTATCCAAAAGACTTATCCACAAGACAAGATCTGAATTTCCATATAGAGTATTGAAACCCTAAGCTATGCTCTTTAATTAGAATGGTGGATAAATAGATGCATAATATAATATTCTTCTTATTATCTTCTTTATAAATGATAGAAATGGATGTGTATATATAATTGAATCTAACCCCAAACCTTTTTGAAAGTTTAGTAGATTGGGTCAGCCCAATTGGCTCTATATAATTAATTGATAAAAAAAGTTAGATTCTGATCTAGGTCAGCCATAGCAGACCTAGACTTATAATGTGATTTTAACAATTTGAATAAGGGTTGGGCCTAGCCAATAGTGGAAGCTAAATGTTAAAAAGGGTTTTAGGATTCATAGGGGGATAAGTAAGGTATTGAAATGATTGGAAGAGTGTGCAAGAGAGGAGGCAAGGCTTAGTGAAGTACATATGAAAAGGTTTTGTAGATATCAAGTGGTAGTATAGTGGATAATAATATTTCAAAGCAACAATGGTCTGCCCACCCTTTTTTTTGGTTTACCCTTTATGGCATGCACTCTTAGAGATTGAGACTCAATGGGTTATTTCAAGAGAGAAAGCATTAGTGATTTATAAAGTTGAAAATATTATGTGTATACATATTCCCCACTTGAATCTCATAAAATGTCATGTAGGTGAAACATGGGATGGTGCTTCTAGAAAATACCATAGCAACACACAATGTTGAAGTTGAATAAATTGTAGTAAAAATAAAATAAAATAAAATAAATGAAAGGATAGAATTGAAAAATTCATACCTTTACTTACCTTAGTGTTTTAGATAAGAAATGAAGTGAAATAAATGAGGTGTGAAATATTGGAAAACCTATATAAATTAGGGAAAAAGAGAGTATTTTTTTGGTTATATATATATATATATAGTGTCAATATTCTATAAGATCTTGTGATTCAAAAAAAGTGCTAGTAGAAACAAAGATATGGTTAAGAAATGGAATCTGGTGGTAAATATTTGATTGGTAAATAATTTTGAATAGTAAATGTAAATAGGTTGAAAAATAGTTTTTTTTTTACTATTATAAGAAAATAGGGCTTTGAGAGACATAGTTCAAGACTAGAGAGCAACCATGATGAGGAGATGACAACTGAGATGGAGAGGACACCTGGTGGCCACAATGAATGCAACACATGTAAGAAAACATTGATTTCAATTTTTTTGAGTAATTTTATTTTAATTTGAGATAAATATATAAAATTGATTGATAGGCAAAATCTAGAAACTAAAATTGACCCTATGAAATATTTAGGTAGACTAGGGGCATAATTGGGTATTAGGTAGAAAAATGTCAGACCAATAAATACCTAAGGAATTTATGGTAATTGGTCAAAAATTCAATACAAATAAAGAATAAAATTGACCTAGTTGACTTACTTTGTAAGGCAAAAGGAAAGTAAGGGTGACTACATAGCAGTGGGATGACATAGTATTATTGAAGGTGGCTGACTATATAGCAGTAGGTTGATGTAGTCTAAGATGGGAAGATTATTGACATAGTAACTTTTGTTTGATGCAATTGGTAATATGTGTCCAATATATTTTCTAAATGGGGTTGAATGTGTACCATATGGTTGATGTAATATGCTAGAGCTAAGAAAGGGATGATTTAGTATCAAATAGGTTGATATAGTCTGAAATAAAAAGGCTAATTTAGTATAAAATGGGTTGATTGTGTATAAAAATAAGAAAACATAAGAGACTAAATCAAAAAAGCTAATGAAGTAGTTCATTTATACATTTTTAAGAATGTATTTTAATGATTATGAAACTAAGGTCTGATACATCCTCTATTGTTTGATATTTTGTATAGACTTCAGAGATATTGGAACCTATTAGGTGCATCATGGTTACCATATATATTGGATCATTTAGTTGATATGGATAGATCTCAACTGGTTACATTGGGCTTTGAAAACATCATGGAGATGAGACGGATCCCCCTAAGTTTTGATCTCATTGTCATATTCCTAGGACCATGGGAATAGTTGACCAAACTTTTTTGGTGGGAGGTGGATTTGGAAACCATTGAGGTGGGGATTACTCTAGAGGATGTCTATGCATTACATGGAATTTTGATAGGCAAGACATAAATGATCATTGATACACTAGAGTCTAAGGATGAGAGGTGAGTATTAGCCCAGTGGGCTACATGACTAGATAGAATATACCCTTAGTTGAGGGTGAGCTTATTTGATGTATATATTTTACCCATTATATACATCTATAAGTTAGTGATAGGACTTGTGATAGCATGAGTATTTTTTCATAGTTTAAATGGTAAGTTATTGCTATATGTGATAGCCTTGTGCTAGTCTATATTAGATTAAGGAATACTCTATGATTTTGGGTCTAACATCTGGGTCTAGATCATGCATGATATGTATGGGATGTTATCTAAAGGGTAAAAGAAAATGGTATTAGTGATTTTTATTAACACATGGATATATGAGAGATTATCCATGTATCTTTTGGTTAGGTTTCCCTATGCAATCAAGGATAGGTTACCTCAAGTTTTGTGATGGAGACAGAACCATGTAATAGGGGCCATGCCCCTTGGACCATCCTTACATACTCTCACATGAGGGTAGATCATGTGGTAGAACTACACTCACATAAATCCCATATGGCCTAGCTAGTCTACCATTGAGATAGGGTTATCACATGTGCATATCATGGGATACCACACTTCATGGGTAGAACCTCATTTAGTGGCTCACATACCTAGGCAAATGGGACCTCCCTATATTAAGGCTCCTATATTAATGCCTACTTATTGGGCATGACATTCTAGAGATATAATAGGGAGAGGAGGCATAGGGGTACTTATAAAGATATCAGTGATTAGGATTCAGTATAATCGACCATGGACTAGTCAAGCATGCTAGAAAGAGGAAATAGAGCCAATAGGAGGTGTGATGTATTTTGATGTAGGATAACAATAGGAACCATAACATAGGTAATAAAAACCATCACATTCTCATTAGAGATAGAGGCACCATCGACGTGAGGAGATACAAGTGATTACTATTGCATATAGGGATCTAATAGCCACTCTAAAACATAATTGGTCTATAGAGAAACCCTTGAGGAGAATACTATTATAGGCTTTAGTGGTGACTCATATATTTTAATTGGTGTAGAGGTGGCCAATGGAGGAGGTGCTTAATGGTTGAGTAGATGGGGAGAACATGATTAGCTACACCAAAACTGGTGAGAATTGTTTTAAATTTTGATTTAAGTTTTTTGATATAGAATACTAGTTGTATTATGATCATGATAGATCGATCATTTGATATATATATATATATATATATATAATTTGATGTCTATATATTTTTTAGTTTTAAAAATCTTACAATAGAGGAGATCAAATGGGGAGCCTTGGTTATGGCTTCATACCATGACATTTTGGATGGGGTATTGGTACCATATGACCTGACCACTCTAAATGATCATTAGATTCCATCTATCCCAACCTAGGTAGGCTAGTTTAGATTTTTAAGAGAGTCCATGAGGCACCTACAAGTATGAGGTGACACATTATATCCACCGACAAGAGTTAGAGCTAAAGAGGCATAAGCTTGATAGGTCCTAGCATAAGAGAGAGCTATGCACATGGAGACTACCATCTAGCTAATATATTTACATACCTAGTTGGATAATCTATATGGATAGGTTGTTGGATTAAGATCCCAAACTACCTCTTTACAATGCGCTATTTAGAGGGGATAGTCATAGACATCAATTAGCAACATGGCTAGGCCATAGGATAGAAAAAATGGAGCATAACCTTAGAGATGGAAAAATTGTATTTTGTACCTTTACTATATAGAACACATCATACACATACACACATTGATCTCATGTGGATCTGGATGCATGGATATATTTCCTTTCTAGCACATGCATTTAACTATTATTGTATATTCTATGGGAAATATGTGATATATGTTTTCCTTTCTAGCATTATGTGATACACATGCATGGTTAAAAATAAAAAGACAAAAATGTTTAGTAAAAGTATAAGTAATAAAAAAAAATGTAATACACACTATATCATGATGGGAAATGTGTAAAAATAAGATATAATTAAATATAATAAACTAAAAGATGGTAAAAATGAACAAATGTTTTAAAACCATTTAAATATTTTAACCAAATTAAAATTAATAAAAAAAATACTATATCATCATGGGAAGTATGAGAATTTGTAATAAAATGGAAAGCACATGAAAAATTAATGGTATAAAAACAAAACAATTAAGTCAATCAATCATACTAAATCAAGTTGGGAAGTATATAAAGAAAGAATGTCAAAAGAGATTATATTTAACATACTAAATCAAGATGGGAAGTATGAAAGATTTAATAAAATGGTTATAAGCATACATGCAATAAGAAAATAAGAAGATAAAAGTGAAATACTTATAAATTAATCATAAAACATACTAAATTAAGATGGGAAGTATGTCAATTACGTGTAACTCATAATCAAACACCACTTATCTCAAATTTGACACATGTAATTTCATTATAAATCGGTATAGTATGAAATGGGTATTGATATTTTTTTGTGAGGAGGGCTTCATCCTATCCATGGTTTACACTGTAACTCACAAAGAGAAAACCCAGGGGGAATGATCAACTAACAAAATAATATGTTTCAAGAGGAAATATTAGGAATGTTATAATGAAAGAGGGAATGTAAAAAAACATGACATAGGCGTAAATGATAAAACCTTAGGAAATGTAAGGCATAATAAGTAAAAAGGAGAGACACTAAGAGTTTAGAGACCATCAAAATATAAAGGATGCCTACTCATAATAAGCATAAAGCTATATAGGAAAATATGTGAGATACTAAGATCAACTCATGATTTTTAGATGAACAATAAAATTAAAATGCACCTACCTTCTCATAACATGATCCCTATTTCTCATGACCTCTTATAGAGTTGTCGATCTATTATGAAGATTGGGTACTTGTGTGAGAAATTAGGTAGAACTAAAATATATTTTTTAATCTACTTTCCCAATCTATTGTCCTACCACACCCCCAATGGACCTTGAATCTATCATGAGGCCAACTATGGAGTTTGAGTTTCGATTATAAAAAGGAGATGTGCTATGAATCACATCTTTTAGTATGATTTGAATTTTTAAAAGTATATGTTGTCTCTTATATCATTATATTTTCTAATGATTTATATTTTAATTTTTATAGATTTTATGATTCCTACTCCATATGGATTTGGAATAACCAACATGAGTGATAAAAGTGATACACATGAATGAGCTTTAGATTTTGGCTAAATAAAGTTAACTATCCAAAGATATGATTGAATAAACACTTAGGCTTACCTATGAACTAGTATGTAATCTCAATTTTCACCCATATGTATGATTAGTATGTGAAAATAATCTAAGGGAATAAAAGAATATCTAACGTAGATCAATAAAATAGGAGTACAATGAGATGTCTTATTTTCTAACTCATCATATGATGAATAAATATTACTAAGGGGATAAAGTTTTATATAACCAAGTCACAATAATAATTATCTAATTTTTTGAGATAAAATAACAAATAATGATTTGAAAAGAAAAGGAAATTCATGAAGAAAAGAACTCATAGACATGAATGTGAAATCATGAAAAGAATGAAAAGAATCCAAAAGAAAAAAAATATGAAAATAAATGAAACCATATATAACACATGATGCATAATATAAATATCTATGTGAAATAGATAGGTGAAACCAAATTTGACACATATTCAAATGATATAAGATATATAATAGTGTATCACAAATCTAATCCAAAAATCATAAAAAAGAACAAAATGTAAGAACACCATGTAGTGTTCATAAATATTGATAAATTTGATAAATATTATCCATGACATCTAAAATATCTCTATGAAGATGGATCCTAATGAAAACTAGAGTCTCATCAATCCTCATGATAAGTTGTTCAAAGGCCTCTCTCTTAATCTCCTCGACATAAATTGTAAGTGTAATTGAAAGATAATTCTCATGAGGGCTCTCATGTGTAAAATAATCAATGAGAGGAATAGGTGTCAGAATAGGAATGATATCTATAAGACAAGAAAGAGTAACTACTAGTGTATAAGGAGCCATAAATGGGGAAGGAACCAAAGGTGGAGAAGAAATCATGGGTAGGGAAGGAGGTGCCAAGGTCAAATAAGGAGGAGCCTTCTCACGTGGGTGACTGATGGAAGGAGGAACACTAGGTGTGAGAATTTTTAAAAGGTGATCATGGAGGTGCTATTAGAAAATACATCAATAATCGGTATGATGGGTATTTCATTAGTGTCAAAGATAATATACCTCCCCATATTTAGAGATATACTTAGGTTAAAACTTGGGAGGAGGTATATCCTTATCCTTGGGTTGAGCAAGGGTAGGATGAAATGTGTCAATGTATTGCCAAAACGTTAAATAATGGGTAAAAGAATGATTATTTATTCCATGGAACTATAGATACAATTATTAGTAGACTTTATGGGTTTATAAATGGAAGAAGTAGAAAGATAAGCTAGGGAAGGTTGATATAATTGGTAGTTTTTAGTCAAATGACTGAAAACTTTATGAATATCATAATAAGGTTGATCATTCCATTTGGCAGGCATGGGATCAAGTTGCGACAAAATAAGGAGGACATCACCAAGGGAAAGTGGGGTGGAAGCAAAAATTGGACTAGGCTCATCTGAAGGTAAAGTAGGATTAAAAAAAATGAGGCTTAGTTGAAGGTAGAGTGGGAGTAGGAACTAGACTAGGTTTAGCTAAAGGTGAAGTTGGATGTGTGGAAGGTTTAAGAGAAGTAGTTAACATTTTTAAGGGAAGTAAACTAGACAGATCTAGCTATCTAGAAAAATGGTAAGGACTGGTCATAACATGATCCATGAGCATGCTTCTAAGAGACTCTATTGAAATTAGATGTGTACCATGTGATCATTCATCTCTACCCTACAAAAAATAGGAAAAATACTAGAATTGGGCACTATGAAGGAATATGATAAGATGAATGAAAAGACTAAAATAAAATTGTATGATATAAATTAATCTTGGAATATCTATCCTAGACAAGTCCTCATAGAAATTGATCATCTAAAGCATAACCATCATCATAATTGAATGTATGTAGGTCAATGGTACATGTAGGTATGATATTGTCATTAAAAGTTACATGATATAATAGAATGTATAGTTTTAGTTAAGACCATAGGTATATCATCGATAGGAGGTTGATGGGAGTGAGGTTACAAGGATGGTAGAATCTAGGTGATGATATGATGGGATAGATTGAAAGTTTTAATCTTAAGGCTTATCTCATCTAGATCATCATCATCAAAATTGAGGAAGTTAAATGGTATGTCCGAATGAGATCAAGGTGATTATTATAACCTCAAGTAGAATTAATAGGATAATTAAAATATTAAGATTTCCTAAATGAGATACTAGGAAATGGTTCAAGGGTAAAAATTTTAAAGACACCATGTTCTTATAATTATTCAAAATTTGAAGGGTTTGTGTCTCCTTTAATCTTATAAATAGCACCATTATGGGTTAATTTGACATATTGACATGTAGATGAAGCCATATCCCTCATACGATGAGACCAAGGTCTACCAAGAAAGATGTTATAATAAAAGGGAATGTTAAAGATCATAACTTTCACCTAGATAGTGATAGGAGGGATGATAATAGGAAGACACACACAACCTAATTGAGGAATTTTACTTCTAACATAACCTTGACATGTGTTACATGTAGACTTGAGATTGTATACATAAATATCCAAGAGTTTTAATAAAATTGAGGGAGGCAATGCAAGTACCTAAACCCTCATGAGTCAAGGCATGCTTGACATGGATATCATTGATTTGGACATTAATTACTTGGTTAGGATCATCTGCATGAGGAAGAATCTCATTTGGAATCATGGAAGCGATGGGAAACTTAAGTCAAATAGAAGTGTCCATTGTTTCATCAACATGTATAGACATATCTTTGCAATATTGAAGGATACTATCTTTGGACCTAGACAAGGTAGCTTTGTGTCCCACTAGAGGAGGATGAGGGATGTTTATTTCAAAGAATAATTACATTAAATGATTTTGATGATGGGGGGAAGTTCATGTTAATTGTAGGAAAGGTAACTGAGAGGGGAGATGAGGAATTTACATAATGAGGTCACATTCATCATAACCCAAGGGGGGATTACTAGATAAAAGAGTATAATGTTGTAAAATATCTTATTAAGGAGGATTAGAAGTGAATTAAAATTATGTTAGTAAGATGTATTTGGTTTAGTTTGAAGGAAAATATGTTGATTATATTTAGGTGGTGGAATGGTTGATTGAGGTATTTCTTCTGATTTGGTTGAAGAAATACTATTGGAAGGTTGGTGAATGTTGTCTATATATGTGGATGTTGGGGGAAGAGTAGAGATATGTGATGTCCCTTACTTAGGGGCTCCTTTATCTGCACAATAAGCTCTGATACCACTGTAATGTCCCTTACTTAGGGGCTCTCTTATTTGCTCAAAAGCTCTGATACCATTGTAATGTCCCCAACCAATTGGGAATATATATACTCTAAAGCTCTGAACAAGATACAATTTGCAAACAAGATTCAAACATGCATAGACAAATCACAGCTCTTATCATTCATTCAGATGATTACAAAAGATGTCCTTATACTATTACAATTGAAGTCCTTTCTTATGCATATAGAACATGAAATACAGTATTGAAACCCCTGGTTTTGCAAATCTGGGAGTGAAAATCTGAATCTGGAAGAGTCTCGGCCCTTCTGTGTCGACACACAGACGCCGTCGTCGGTCGATATCTCGCCGACGTCGGTCTCTGTCAGACGGCTTTCTGCCGACGTCGGTCTTCAGTCGACCGATGTCGGTCACCGGAAGCTCTCTCTGCCGATGCCGGTTTCTGATGTGGATCTGTACGGGCCTGTACGGACTTGGTACGGCCGCCAACCTGTCTCCTCTTAATCCCTGATTGCTGAACACCCTGATCTCATGAATATAGATTCTAACACAAGATTTATCTCTGTATAACTTATTGGATCAAAACTAAATAAAGAAAATACCTGGAAAGCTCTGTGATAAACTTCTGTGTGAAGTTATCTCTCAAATACCTGTAATACTATGATAACTTCTGAGTGAAGTTATCTCTCAACCCTGGAATTCTGTGATAACTTCTGGATGAAGCTATCTCTCAATTTGGCAATAGATCGGCTGATCTTTCACAACCTCTGAATCGCACACAATGAAGAGTTGACGTTCTCCACTGCAAATGGAATCCTGGAACCCTTGGCTCAGTCTTCACAGAAGAATTTCTTCAATTTTCAATAATCAATAATCTATGCATGAATCCAAACTCTCTCCCATGAGAAACTCTTATACCTTTCCAAAGGTGTGCTTGCTAAAATTAGATTTCCTCAAATTAGAACTTGGGGTTCTAAAATTAGAATTCCTCAAATTAGAACTTGGGCTTCTAAAATTAGAATTCCTCAAATTAGAACTTGGGTCTTAAAATTAGAACAATTAATTAATAATTAATAATTAATTAATATCTAATTTAAAATTAGACCAAATAATTAATTAATTAATAATTAATTAATATCTCATTTAAAATTAGACCAAATAATTAATATTTGATTAAATCAATCAAATATTAATATCTCCCTCAATACATGTCAGATCCTCGAACCGTCTGAAGCTGGGGAATCAGGGAGTGATTCTGCACATGATCATATCAAAATAAAGGTGCTCCACTGCATATCAAATATCCCTAAAAAGTAGGAGCTCAGGCCCAATGCATCTGAAATACCCTGAATGAAAACCAAATGTAGAAATTCTGTGAATCAAAGTCAAGCCAAGCTCCATTATGACCCTCTATCCATCATATTAGCCTACGAAGGTCGCATAATAGGCCAATCATCAAATCTGTCAATGTCCACAAAAAAAGTGGACATGACAATCCGCCCCTCCGAAAATTGCTTGTCCCCAAGCAATCTCGGAACAATGAACTACTCGATCCACCTGGATCCCAAATGTAGTTATGCTCTGCACTGCTGTGAATCAATGTGAGTACCTGCAATATCATCAAAAGTAAAATAAAGAGGAACCCATAATCAAATTGGTGAACACAACTCAACCAATCTCTAAAATCACAACTGCCCTGGATGTGTCGATACTGTAGATTGTGTACTTGGCAACTGCAAATCCCATCTACAAAAGATGGTGTTAATCCATCCCATAACTGATCCCTCTGTACTGGTGGCACAACCAATTGTACCACACTGTCAAATGTGTGAGAAGAATCAATCTGGAGACTCGACTCCACTGGTATCCCAAACCCCTCAGAATTAGGTACTCCTAAGTCCTGAACCGGTGTGTCAGCCTCAACAACATGTTCCTCAGCTACAACTATAGGAACGTACTCACCAACAACACTCAATGTACTAACCTCTGAGTCTGGGGCTGGTGAAGACCGTAAACGCTCTAACTCCATGGTCATCTCAGCCAAATGAAATTGTGACTCCTCATAAGCTAACTGCGTAGTCTCGAGAATCTCAGAAGTCGCCTCTAGCTGCTGAGTAAGCTCACTCACCTTATCTTCCTCGACCAACAATGCATCATATGCTGTGCTACCCCACTCCATAAGATAATCTCTGTCGGCGACCAACTGCATATAATCCTGTCTCAGAATCTGGATAGCCTCCCATAAAGAGTGGATCTCTGTCAAGGACAAATAACTACCTCCCTGCTCGATGCTAGTAGGAGAACCCCATCCATATACTGCTAACAACTGACGAGCATCATCGAAATGCTTGCAAGTGGTAGCAATGTCTCGCTCACTAACTCTCAGCTGACTAGACACATGGTGGCACTGGCTAGACTGTCTCCTACAATCCTTCTCTGATGCATGGTCCAAAAGAGTAGACTCAAAATCACTGATCTCTGGAGTACTACCATCCATACTCTGTGAATCAACTCCATAGCTCATATCAACATACAGAGTATCAACAACTGTAGCATCACGGTCTAACTCCTCCATACTGTGAGAAACGGCTGGTGAAACTAAGTCCTCAAAACTATCCACTGCATCCTCCTGAGTATCTTCTGCAATAATCGGATCCTGGGACTCTTCTACAATCTCTGTCATAACTGAGAGGTCATCAACCCTCAGTGCACTAACACCTGAGCACACCTGTACACTCTGAGTGCAAGCATCGGACTCATTCTCATCTAACTCTGAAGAAACTGCTGCTGAAACTATCTCATCATCACAATTTCCCACTCCCACGTCCTCTGCAACTAACTGAGAGTCTAATTCCCCATGACTAATCTCATCCACATGTCTAACAATTGGTGTAGCGCTGCCCTCAACCACTGTTGAAACCTCTTGTTTCTCCTTCGTTCTGTTTTGTGATGTGGACCTTCTACGAATAGATGCCATATACCGTAATAATTTGTCTTCAAATGTAGGATCTGAAAGAGTTTCATTCATCCTCCTCTGGGTTTCAACCAACTGGTTCAAACTTTGTTTCAGCTTCTTCATATCCTTGTCCCACTGTTTCTGAGTACTTGAAGACATCATGGATACTTCATTGATTCAATCTACCCAACTACCCAACAAGATGGCAGGACATTAGCTCTGATGTGCCCAACAGGATGGCAGGAATTTAGCTCTGATACCACTGTGATGTCCCTTACTTAGGGGCTCCTTTATCTGCACAATAAGCTCTGATACCACTGTAATGTCCCTTACTTAGGGGCTCTCTTATTTGCTCAAAATCTCTGATACCACTGTAATGTCCCCAACCAATTGGGAATATATATACTCTAAAGCTCTGAACAAGATACAATTTGCAAACAAGATTCAAACATGCATAGACAAATCACAGCTCTTATCATTCATTCAGATGATTACAAAAGATGTCCTTATACTATTACAATTGAAGTCCTTTCTTATGCATATAGAACATGAAATACAGTATTGAAACCCCTGGTTTTGCAAATCTGGGAGTGAAAATCTGAATCTGGAAGAGTCTCGGCCCTTCTGTGTCGACACACAGACGCCGTCGTCGGTCGATATCTCGCTGACGTCGGTCTCTGTCAGACGGCTTTCTGTCGACGTCGGTCTTCAGTCGACCGATGTCGGTCACCGGAAGCTCTCTCTGCCGATGCCGGTTTCTGATGTGGATCTGTACAGGCCTGTACGGACTTGGTACGGCCGCCAACCTGTCTCCTCTTAATCCCTGATTGCTGAACACCCTGATCTCATGAATATAGATTCTAACACAAGATCTATCTCTGTATAACTTATTGGATCAAAACTAAATAAAGAAAATACCTGGAAAGCTCTGTGATAAACTTTTGTGTGAAGTTATCTCTCAAATACCTGTAATACTATGATAACTTCTGAGTGAAGTTATCTCTCAACCCTGGAATTCTGTGATAACTTCTGGATGAAGCTATCTCTCAATTTGGCAATAGATCGGCTGATCTTTCACAACCTCTGAATCGCACACAATGAAGAGTTGACGTTCTCCACTGCAAATGGAATCCTGGAACCCTTGGCTCAGTCTTCACAGAAGAATTTCTTCAATTTTCAATAATCAATAATCTATGCATGAATCCAAACTCTCTCCCATGAGAAACTCTTATACCTTTCCAAAGGTGTGCTTGCTAAAATTAGATTTCCTCAAATTAGAACTTGGGGTTCTAAAATTAGAATTCCTCAAATTAGAACTTGGGCTTCTAAAATTAGAATTCCTCAAATTAGAACTTGGGTCTTAAAATTAGACCAATTAATTAATAATTAATAATTAATTAATATCTAATTTAAAATTAGACCAAATAATTAATTAATTAATAATTAATTAATATCTCATTTAAAATTAGACCAAATAATTAATATTTGATTAAATCAATCAAATATTAATATCTCCCTCAATACATGTCAGATCCTCGAACCGTCTGAAGCTGGGGAATCAGGGAGTGATTCTGCACATGATCATATCAAAATAAAGGTGCTCCACTGCATATCAAATATCCCTAAAAAGTAGGAGCTCAGGCCCAATGCATCTGAAATACCCTGAATGAAAACCAAATGTAGAAATTCTGTGAATCAAAGTCAAGCCAAGCTCCATTATGACCCTCTATCCATCATATTAGCCTACGAAGGTCGCATAATAGGCCAATCATCAAATCTGTCAATGTCCACAAAAAAAGGGGACATGACAAGATAGTGTGAGAGGTATTATCTAGATAGGTTGTTGAAGGTGGTTATTGGAAGTTTATAAGGTCCTCTTTCCATATCTCTATGAGATGAGATGGGGAAGAATCTTGAATAATTGGGAATGTTTGATAGGTTTGGTGTATCTATGTTGGATTAGAGTCAATAAAATTAACTACCCTTTACATTTTAGTAATATTTACCACATATTATTCATTAGTAGTGAGGTATATAGGATTGTCAACATTATTGGTAAAAGGAGTAGGATTGTAGTTGCTATCTTGATGATTAGGAAGAGGGTATTTGTATATAATAAGATGAATATTAGCTTGATTTTTGTTTTACGTTTCATGGGATTTAAAATCTATGTCATATGCTTGTTGGCACTTGTGAATGAGTGATTTATGATAAAATTTTGTGCCAACAAGGAAATCCATATCTATATTATGTAATTTCTACAAGTATTGTGAGAGTGGCCCAAACTTGCATGAAACCACAACAAAATTTATTTAGATCATACCATGTTTTCATTAGATGAGTGGGATCAAAATATCATGGTAGTGGCCTTGGAAAATGATTTTGAAGTTTGGATAAGGATAAGGATAATGATTTGTGGATTTTAATGTTGTTTGTTTGAGAAAATGTAGGATTAGGAGTGTTGTTTGGAGGGGGAGCATGCTCCATAATGTGGTTGGGAGCAATGGCTTAAATGTTGTGAATAACATTATAAGTATTAGTGATGTCTTCATTGGTAGCATGAGGGTTTTTTTTTTAATGAGCATGTGAGTGCTGATGATAGGTTGAGATGGTTCAAATTGGTGCATGAGAAAATATTGTCCCTTAGTTTGATCAAGGGATTCTTACAAATTTCTTGGGGAGAGAGTCTTAACCTGATATTTCAACTTGGGATATAGAGCATTAGTGAATGTTTAAAATAGGTTATCATCTACCATATTATGTTCACATTTGTTAGATAATTTCTTCCAATGTTTGATGAAATATTATGTCATTTCAGTCTCAAGTTATTTATAATCTATGAAGTGAGCTAAGTTATTCTCAAGAAGATCACTAGTTTGAAATTCTTGTACTGTGAAGTTAACTAAATATTCTAAGCTAGTGATAGAATGGGTTTTCAATTGATTGTACCAATATAAATAATCTCATGAGAGTGTTTTAGCTAATATCTTGGTAGTAAAAAAATTATTAATTTTAACCTAATCTTTATAGAGGTTACCAAATGCTTTTAAATGTAATGTGGGATCAGTTGACTCATTTTGGGTGATGGTAGGTGTGATACCTCCTATGTCTATATTAGTAATTTTAGGTGCAATAGGTTTGTTTTGGATATGTTTGAATATTTTATTAATGAGGGGTGGTTGGGGAATGAGGTTACCATGGGAATCCCTAAGTGGGGTGGGGGAATTTGTATTTTGACCTCCCCATGAAACCTATTGGGGTTATTTTTTAGGGTTAGTGAGATGGTTTTGCATCTACATCATTTGATTTGCATTATAGTTGTAAAATTATGCATTTAAGTAAGTGTTTGTAATAAAAGTTGATAAGTTTGGGAAGTATTTTGAACAGTGTGCATAAGATGTGAATTTTTAGTATTGGTATTAGTGGCTTGGGTTGCACTATGATTAGTATCATGCAATGCACTAGTGGTATGAGAAGCATTAGTAGAAAAGTAAACCTTAAAATCATGATTATCATTTGCAGCAAAAGATGAACTAGTAGAATTATTAGAATTTGAAGAAAAGGGATCACTAGTAACATGATTAATATTGGTAGCAAAGGATGCCCTAGTGGAATTATTAAGGAGGAGGGTCTTTGGAAAAGGCCCACTAGAGGTTGAACCTACTATGGAGATGATTGGCATGGAGTTTGAAGATTTCATAGTGTGGAAAGGAGAAAAAATATAAGGAAAGGGTTGGGAAGCAAAGAAAGTGTCTCCCATAAATATATGAGAGAAGGTAGGGGAGGGTGAAAGAGGATTTTCTACTTGAGAACCTATCATAAGATTATAAATGGTTGAAGGGTACTTTCTTCTATGTTGAGTAAATTAATTAATGAAGAAGAACATTTTAGGTGTGTAATCTAATCCCCACTCATATTCTAAGGAGAATAAAGGATTAAAAACTAAGGATGAATGATGAGTCATCTAATAATTGGTAGTATGAGTGGCCACATAAAAATGTCTTTCATATAAAGTGGAAGCCAAAAGGTGTTTCTTGGGAAACCTATTACTATGAGTAAGACTCATTGTGTTTGTTGGATTCAAATATCTATTATCCTAAAATTGGAAATTCATGATGATAAAAATAATATAAAGAGTTGATAAAAAAAAATTAGGAAATAGGATACATAATCAAACTGATTGACTATGTTTAGTAAAATAAGGAACATAGTAGCTAATGAGAAGACATAGTCATGTAGGTCAACTATGTACTACTGAATATGAAATAAGATAAGAAATAAAAAGACACATCTAGATAGGTTCAATATGTACTATTTGGACATGGAACTTAACAAGAATATAAATAAACACACTCAGATAGGTCGACTATGTATTGTGTAGACACCTAAAATTGGCCACCGATAACCTCCAACCAGGCTTTTGACCAATTTCCACCTAAAGTGTACAATTTGGCCTAAAACATTAAAATTAATTAAATGAGTTGAAATTAATATATTCAAGTTCTAATTCTAGCTAGGGTATCCCTAAATGGGGTAATGCAATTTATGGGCCAACTAACTTTGATTAGATCATTTCAATTCAAAATGCCAATCTTGCACCTAGGTGCTCTGGATTGATCTTTTCTATCAAATTTCTTGCACAATACATGTGCCTTTTTTATTTGATGTTGGTAACATCCTAAATGGGAATACAGTTCCAATGCATCTGACATTAACTTCTGATTCCAATCCAGTCAAATTTTGGACCAATAACAAGGCATTCTTATCAATTTGAGTAATTTGTGCAGAAAGTGCTTAATCATACTTAAGAGATAATTAAAAAAATTAGATCCTAATTAATAATTCCATGGAAACTTTTTTAATACTTGTTTTTAGAAATTAATGTTGAATATCTACATCATTAGGTGACCTCATTTCTTGGGAAGACATCCCTAGGCCATAAATGCCATAAATATCAGGATTCATGGCCTCCATGCCTCATCCATGCCTTCCATGATGCCATCCATGCCTATTAATTGACCCTTATTATAATTTCATGATGAGGATATTTATAAACTTAATTCCAAAATAGAATTAATACTCAACCACACATCTCAATCTCAAGATGGATGGTTCAGGTTGATTCTAGAAATTCTCAAAAATCTATAAATAGAGAGTCCATGAGCATCATTTCTAAGATATTTTGGTGAAATTTTATTATGCGAAAATATATTCAAAATTATTGATAATAAAAATTTAAAATGAAAAAATTATCCAAAAGCCATTACAACTAGTGTTACCATGCCAAATTGATTCCAACCCAAGCCAAGCCAAAGACAAAGGTGCTAATGAGAGATGGAGGTATCCAAACTTCCATTGATGAGGAATTCTGAGAACAAACCAAATAAACCACTAAAAAAAGCATTTTGGAGCATCTAAGGAAGGTAAAAGAGGGTTTAGTTTGCATTTTAGTTGTGTGTTTTATTCATATTTGTTAATTAAGCTCTACCTAGTGTCTAGGCCTAGAGATGTTATGCTAGTTAGTGTGTTTCTTTCATTTTGTTTTCATTTTTAATGTAACATGATACTAACCATTATCTCTTGATTCAAATTCTTATATTTGCATATGGCATGCCCAATGGGACTAGATGCATATGACACATGAAGAAGATCATTTTGTAGCTTTAAAATCTTCATTTGGATCATTAAAACTCTTGTAAATTGATTTTATAACTTTGTTTTACCATTTTTGTTTACCAAGGGTTTATGAAGTAATTGATGTTAGTTAGTAAAAATGAAATTGGTTGGATAGCTATCATTGGTCACATTATTATAACTAATGTCAACTAGATAACCATCATCAATAAGCAAATGTAACTATCACCAATTATATAACTGACGTCGGTCATTGTGTTTTTCTTAAAACATAGACTCAAGAGATTTTTTTCAGTTCATTATTTCAAACCTAAAAGAGCTTCAAGGCTAAAGGACATGATAACATTTTTGTTGTAGGACCAAGCTTGACATTTTTTTTAAACATGTTTTAGATCACATTTTGCATGCTTAAAAATTAATTAGGAACCATGTTTTCATGTTTCAAAAAAAATTAGATGTTTATGATGAATGTCTTAAAAGTTTAAAAATAAGACCAAGGGGTCAAATGAACACCACCTCATTTTCCATTTGGGCTTAAAAATAAACTCACCTTTTCAATATTTTTGTTTGGCAAAAAGAGGGATGGTGCATGTATGACATTCTATTTGTCCCCTTTAGGGAACCCTTGGAATCAAAAGCACCATTCCTATTACAAGTAGCCTAGTCCAAGGCTTAGAAATAAATCCATCTAAATCACTTCCCAAAAACCTGTCAATGTTTGGGTGACCTTGAAAATGACCCTAAAGTCTTTCTACTTTCATGCTTTCTTTATTTTTATGCAAACTTAGTTTATGAAGGGGACCTCATCACCTCCTATGAGTTCTTTAGGGAAGATTTGACCCAGGGTTTCACCTCTCAACATTTACTTTATTTAGATTCTAATTAGAGTTACTCACGGGACATAATGACACTTTGGACATCACACTACACTAAGCGAATAATAGGATGTAATGGTTGAAAAAAGGAGTAGACCTTTTTACAACAAGCCAAGTGATACAGACCCAAAATCCATGATTTTATTTTACATTGTTTGGCATGAAAGTCATTATGCAATTGATTCTTCTAGAATCTTCATAAACTTTTTAGATATTAGATAAATCCCCACTTTCCACAGAAGTATTGTTGGTGCAAGGTGAATGTCAAGGTCCATGCCATATTACTATCATTTGAGAGAAGGTGCGGTGTAAAAACCCTACTATATAATGTGAATTTAATTTTGGATGAACACTTAAAATCCTCTCAAATGATGTATATAGATAGATTCCAACAATACCAAGTAACCTTATCAATTTAGAGTCTAAGAGTGACTAATTAGTTGAGTTTTGTCTTAGGTTAAAGTATTGTTTGAAATCAAAACTTGGTGTTAAAAAACAATTCAAAACAAAACAAATGGTCCTCATTTTCCTTTGAACAAAGAGGTATTATGTTTACCATGTGAGATCATCAATTTTCCTTGTTCAAAAGTTCATCAAAAGCTTGGGAGTCATATCATCCACTTTGGTATAGTTATGCTACCCAATTGAGTCTAGACCTTTACTAAAGTTGTTTAAGCCCTTCACTTATAATATAAATTAGAAATTTCACCTTTATAAGTTCATAGGGTTGATGTGTTAAGTGGGTTCACCATTTGCACTAAACTTGAGGGAACTTAGGTTCAATTTCCAAATTGGGTTGAAGGTCATTTTAGACTAAAGATCATTATCACCACTTGATAGACTTAAGCCATTTTGTGCTAAACACTTCCACTTTGAGTATATTAACCACAACATTTTGAGTCAAGAAAAATAGTGTTATGTTTTAAAAATTGTGGGAAACTATCTTTTCCTTAGAGAGTTTTTGAAACAAACATTTTTGTCACACCTTTTGGGTAGTGTAGTGTCATTACGATGACCAAAACATTTCAAATATTTTTTCATAGACCCTCTTGCATAGAGTTAAAATTTGTTCCTACATTTTTAGACCAATCCAAGTGTATATTTGAGATCCTTTGTCTAAAGCACAATTATACCATTCACTTTTTTCTAGATTATTTTTAAAAGAACCAAGTTTTATACCATTTTTTGTGAAAAAATAAAATATCTATAAAGTGCCTTTTGTTTCATACCTTATACCTAGTTGATCAAGTTCATGAATAAGAATCATATGCCTAGTGTTTGTTAGAAGTGTTTCAAATCTATTATATTAAAAATTTCATCTATTTTTAAAGTCTATATTTTGATGTCATTTGGCCAAGAGTCCTAGCATGTGCCTTGTTTGAGCCTAGCTTTTGATGCCACGTTTGGCCAAAAGACCTAACAAATTTTAAATTCCTAGAATAGATTGATTTGAAATACTTTGACCTTAGATTTTGGCATTTTGATGTTTGATCCATTTACTTGATTATCTTTTTGTGAACAGTGAAATGTTAGATACTTTATGCTAGCTTGTTTCCTCACAAATCTTTGGCTAAACCTTTTGATCCTTTTGATGAATCTAGACCAAGTTGGAACATCATCTATTTTAGATTTTGTCTTTTTTAGAGTTTGTATAACTCTTTGGCCTTTTATCACAAATCATTAACTATGGATCCCAACATGTTATCCTACACTCATAGTGGACTCATGTACAATTCAGGGATTAGTAATGTGGTGGCACAAGAAGAAATAGTGCAAGACCCCTATGTGGATGATATTACTTATGAGATGGATTCTTATCCCTCTTATAATAATCAATCAAGGTCACAAAACCAAGATCCCTTGGCTAACTATTTGGTTAACACACCACCTTATTCAAAATAAGACCAATAACAAACTTCATAATACCTAGCTATAATACCCATAATGGATGAGCCAGTTCTTCAATAGTCATATTCTACTAATACAACTTCCACATATGATCCATTTTTATTTGAGAAAAAAAATTTAGAGAACAAAGATAAGAATTTGGTTAGAGCCATAGAGGTATGGGCTAAGTTTCCAAAAAACTTCCCCAATGAGAATTTACCAAGCCTAGTAAGAGTACCCCACAATATCATTTATGATCAATGGGCTTCTTTTAGTAATCCTATGGCTCTAGTCAAAATAACATATCAAAACCCTAATATATCTAATCAAGGCAAAAACATTATGGAAGATTACTTTATCTAAATATAGATAGCATATCAAACCTACTTAAATCTAGCACATAATTTCAATCAAATGAACATGGTGAGTAAGCCTCTTATTGACCTATTTCCTTCAATAGGAGTGTTGATAGAGTTAACTAGACAAGAGAATTTGAGTTCTAGCCCATTCACACAAACTTATTTAATATATAACTTGATGCATATGCTCGTTATTGAAGAAGTGTCTTCAGCCTCTACATAGAATAGTGAGCTAAACATATTAGACAATGTACAAACAATGTCCAATCCCAATCAAAGTGGTACTAACACACAAACAACTAGCCAAAAACATGTTCTTTTAGTTAATCCCATGAGTATATCATCATACCAAGGAATACGAGTTTCTACATCCCAACCTCAACTGACTGCTTCCTCAAGTGTATAACCTATGAGATTAGGTAATCAAACAACAACTAATGTCATGCCTTAATGACAAAATGTGATGAATCCTACTCATCCTCAATAATTAACGAGTATTATTCCATAATAGTAGGAAAAATCTAGTGTATCAACACAATAGAGGACAAATACACTGCCTCCTCGATCAGGTGTAGATATGTTCCACCTTTCCAGGTAATGACAAACATACCTATTTAATCATAGACTAATATGCTAATCTAAAACCAAGCAATGACTAATCAATAATGTGCAAATATTGGTCAGTGATAGATGCCAAATCTATAACCTATTTTCACTTCCCCATAAGGATTCATGCAAAAAGGAGGTCCCCATGTTTCTCAAGTACCTACTAGACAACTATTGGTTTGAAATGTGCCACAAATTTAGAGATAGGGTCTTGGTCCACAAGTTTCCACTCAACAATAAGGTTCTATTAGTTAGAAGCATGTCTCTTTTCAACCACAACAGGCACAATATAGTTATATCCCTCTATTTAAACCATAAAATCCTCCAAGTCAAACCTTTATCACCAACCCAAACTAGAATATCATGCAAACAAATGTGTAATTTCAAGTACATCCTAATCCACATATGTATATTCCTGGTCCATTCCCCAACCAAGCCAATATACCCCAATAGGTATTTCCATCATACCCTAGTCAAAGTGTCCAACTTATGACCTCCTAACCATCTACCCAAACCAATGTTCCTTCTATTTTTCTATCCCAAGAATTACAATAGATAAAGGATGCAATTTCTACCATTCAAACTAGGAAACAAACTAAAAAGCTCAATTTGGATTATGTGTGTTTTTATCCATTCAACATGGATTATTTGCAAATATCATTTCCTCTAGGATAAAAACCACCAAAATTTGACAAATACAAAGGGGAAAGTGACCTTAAGGCCCATTTAACTAAATTCTTTGTTGCATGTCAACTAGTGGCATATAGTGACATATACCTTCTTCTATTATTTCCAAAGAGCTTAGTTGGACAAGCCTTGGAGTGGTTTTTAAAGTTGCCTAAAAATTCAGAATAGATTTTGATGATCTTTCTTATAAGTTTGTTCAACACTTTTCCTATAATCTTGAGCATGATATTTCATTAGTGGACTTAATGCAAGCAAAGTAAAAAGTTGGAGAGAGTTTTGAAAGTTATCTATAGTGATGGAGAGCCCTTGCAAGCCATTTCACCCATAGTTTATTGGATAAAGAATTAACCACTGTGTTTACCAAAATTTTGCATAGTGAGATAGCCTATCATCTGAAACTACAATGTGCACATACTTTTAAAGAGATCATTGATAAAGGTTTTTTGATTGATCTTGTGCTCATCAATAAAGGAGTCATCAAACTTAATTCAACTAATCAAAATCAAGGTACCAATCAAGGAAATGGACAATATCAACATCCCATTCAAGTGTAAGCATCGCAACCAACATAGGCCAATAACCAAGAAAGATCAAAGAAATTCAACCATAATAAGAATATTATGGGAAATAGAGTAACCAAGTCCCTTCATGTCCAAATGGTGGAAACATCATCTACACCACCTTTTCAGCTTACTCCTACCCAAAAACCTCTCCAACTAATACAAAAAGCATAACAACCAAGATCTACACAACAAATAAAACAACCTTTACCATTGCAAACTCCTCCTCCTAAGAGAACTATGCCTGCACATCATATCTTTAGTGACCTAAAAGAACCTATTGAGTCTCTATTTCACAAGCTTCCTACTACTAATCTAATTAGTTAGCCTATACCAAAACATTATATGTAAGGCATTCCTTATCTTGATTGGTACTATGGAAATGAATTATGTGACTATCATTAGGTCAATGGGCATAATCTATGAAGATATATCCAAATCAAACATTTAATGGAGAATATGTTGGAGAACAGGGAGATAACATTAGATAATGGTGCTTCCACTTCTAATCAAACTCTTTGGATTTATCAAAATGCCTTTCCTTGAGATAAAATTCGTAATAACAATAATGACCAATATAGTAGCATAATCAATAGTATCAAAATCAAAGGCTAAACCAATAAAATCAACAAAATTAGCAGTAGAACCCATAACTACAAAACAATAAATGAAACCAAGGTTAGAATGATAAAACCTAATAAACCTACCATTTAGTTTCACATGTATAAAATAGGGTTGTAGCTCATATTGAAGGGGGTAGGGTTAATACCATCTCCATTAATCCTAGACCAAGCACTAATCAGCCTAGATCATTGCTAAACAACAACATTTATCCAAATTACATGGATAATCCTTCTTTGACCTGGGAGTACATATAGGCAAACTATCAAACTAGGACTTCCCCCTTTAGACCTTATATTGACAACCCATCCTTGTCATGTGACCACATATGAGTGTACCAAAAACCAAGACTTGTCTTGTCTAGTCCCACACCATTCCCAATATTGGTTAGCAATAATGGTCTAGTATTTAATCCCAATTGTGAAATCACAACTTGGAGGTAAAATATTACTATCCCAATCCCATAAACATCCACCACTTTTCCTATCATCTAACCAATTATTTAGCCTCAAAATAAACCATTCACTCCTGACCAAGATAACAAGTTTGACATTGTGGAACAATTGTAGAAGACACTAGGACAAATTTCTATTTTAGATTTTTTATGAACATCAATAATCCACAAGAAGATCTTGAATGAGTTTTTGACCCAATCCACTATTGCTAGTGACATATCCCCTGATAAATTTCATGCTTTGGTTGTACACCTAGCTCCAACCCAACAAGTCACATTCAACCAAAGCAATATGTCTTCCCTTGGCCCACTCAATAATAACCCATTGTACATAGAATTTTATATAAAGTGACATAAAGTGAAATTTGTCTTTATAGACAATGGATTAGGCCTCAACATAGTGTCTCTAAAGCTCATCAAGATTCTTGGGTACACAATTAAAGATCTCCAACCAAAAATGATAACCATCAAAGCCTATGATAATTAAAAAAAGAGAATCATAAGGCACCATTAGTTTACTAGTAATCATTGGGCCTTTGAACCATGATACACTTTACCATGTGATTGATCTTGAGTTATCATACAATATGATTCTAGACAGCCCTTAGTTTCATGAGATTCATGTAGTCCCCTTAATTCTTCACCAATGTATCAAGTTTTACCACTTAGGGATGGAAGTGAATATTCTAGGAGATTTACACCCATATGAACACTGAAAACATCTTGAGGATAAATTTCAAAGTTATAAATATAAATATAATATGAATCCAAGTTCTAAGTATGATAAAAGAAAGGTTAAACTTATTGATCCTTCACAAGATAATTGCATAGATCCTAATACCTTAGATTCTCTTTCCCACATGCCACGTCCTGAAGCTTCTAATCATTTCACCATTTTAGATAATGGATTGGGAGAGTATGTGACCCATGATACATTTCATATTTCCATTCTTCCTCAAAATTTGAAAACCTTTGGGTGACCTAAAGTCACTCCACATATGCATTGGCAATAAAAGAACAAAGATAAGGGACCTATCACATTTGTAATAGCATCTGGCCTAGAACTCGACCCTCTAAAAGGGGATGAATCATGGTTAAAAAATGATAATCAAGCTAATTATTATAAAAGTACAAATTATCCTATTCCTAATAGGATCATGGAGTGTCACAATTATTAAGGAAGAGGCCTCAGACTGAATCAACAAAGAACTATCAAGCCAATTTTTATGACTAAGTATGAAAGACCTTATAGACTTAGATTTAAACCATGTGGGGATGACCCTGCATATCTTATTCAAACTCCATCACCAATGACTAGTGATGATGATGTGAATAATGAAGTAGAGTCCCATCATAGCCTTACCTTTAATGACCTAGCTAAAACCAACCTATTTGATAACAATTCCATTTGTACCCTTATCCTGGCCATTCATTGCAACCCATTGCCATTATATTATCCCCAACTAATAGATTGGGACCAACAAGAATTTAGTTTATCAATTGATAAGTTCTAGAATGATTAGGCATTCTATGACCTCTTAGGCCTTAGAGATAAGATTTCATTGGGGGATCACAAGTTAGGATTCTCAATTACATTGAACTTTGTAGCCTACTTTAGAGAGTGAGTGAACACCCTTAGCCAAAAAAAAAGTAAAACATTGAGGTCCCAAAGTGAAAACCTCCATGAGGCACTTTTTGAGCAAGGAAAAAGTAAAGATAAAGGCCAGTCTAGTGGTGAAAAGATATTTTAGGCACCATTAGAAGGGGGTATTCATTCTTATTTAAATTTAGACCAGGAGACCACCAATAATGAACTTAACTATGGATTTGATTTTAGCTTTGAGAAACAAGTATTTGATCAAATTCTTCAAGAATTTTTGATTATTTTTGTCACATGTCTAGATCTCCCATTAGGGGACTCAGATTCATCATGCCTAGGGGAAGTTGAAGAGCAAGTCTTAGTAGAGGACCCTAACATAATCCAATAGTTCAAGTCATTGCCTACTATCCTAGAAGATGGTTTGACCCTTTTAGTTAAAGATACAATAGAGGTAAATAGTAGGACTCCATCAAACCTAAAATGGATAAAATTAGGCACATCCTTCACTAAGGAGGAACATGACATCTTTACAACTCTATTGAGAGAATTTGTAGATATATTTACATGGGCCTATTCTAACATGCCAGGTTTAGACCCCACCTTGGTTATGCACCACCTTGTGGTTAATCTTGATTACAAACTAGTAAAACAAAAGATACATAAGATGCATCCTTGAATTATTGTATTTATAAATAAAGAGTTGGAGAAACTCTTATAAGAAGGATGTATCTGATCCATTGACTACTCAGAATGGATCTCTAATGTGGTACCTATTAGTAGAAAGCCTAAAGAGATCAGAATATATACTAATTTTTGAGACATCAACAAAGCTTATCCTAAAGATTATTTTCCATTATCTAATATTGACATGATCATCAACTCCATGGAAAGTTTTGAAATTTTTTCACTCAGGGATGGCTTTTTAGGATACAATTAGATCAAAATAACACCAGAAGACCAACATAAAATAACATTCACCACTCTATGGGGAAAATTTTATTATCAAGTAATGCCATTTGGCCTTGATAATTTTGAAGCTACATATCAAATAGCCATGACTATCATATTCCATGATATGATGCATGATATTTTTGAGGAATATGTCGATGACATAATAGAAAAATCCAAAACCAGGGCTGACCTTCCAGTATTGCTGTGTAAGATATTTGAAAGATTATAGGAGTACAAATTCAAAATCAATCCAAAGAAATGTGTGTTTGGTGTAAATTTAGTAAAATTACTTGCCTTCATCATGTCTCATATATGTATTAAAGTCAATCTAGCTAAAGTTCATACTATAACTGAGATATCACCACCAACTAATTTAAAGTAACTATGTAGTTTATAGGGCAAGAGGCACTCAATCAGATGCTTCATATCTTAGTTAGTAGACAAGTGTCATCCATATACACACCTTATGAAGAAGGGAGTTAAATTTTAGTGGGATTATCACTATCAAATAGCTTTTCAACAACTCAAAGACTATCTTGTTAAACTGCCTATTTTATTACCTCCTATGATGAGAAAGCCATTCTTGTTATACCTATCAGCTACTGACCATGATCTAGGGGCACTCTTAGATCAACATGATGACAATGGAAAAGAGTATGTTATATACTACCTAAGCCATACGTTGGTTAAATATGAACATAATTATGCACCTATTGGAAAAGCTTATCTAGCCATGGTATTTATAGCTCATAAACTATGCCCTTACATATTGAATTATAAGACCATGGTCATTTCAAAAGTAGATCCACTCAAGTATCTACTATCTAAAACAAATTTTCAAGGTAGAATGGCTAAATGGATCATGCTTTTCAATGAGTTTGACATAGATTATGTCAATCAAAAGGCAATCAAGGGATAGGTTCTTATAGATCAACTTGCAGAAGCACCTTTTATAGACATGCAACCACTCACATTTCAATTTCTTAATGAATCCATAATGACCATCATTGACACACCCCATGAGGAGTAGCCCTAGAAGATGTATTTTTATGGTTTATTTATTGCACATGGATCATGGGTAGGCCTATTTTTTATTACACCACAAGGGGATAAAATCCCTAAATCATTTAAAATCAACTTTTTTTGTACAAATAACATGGTTGAATATGAAGCACTTATTACAGGACTTCAATAGGTAGTGAATTGGAACATATCTCATCTCTAAGTTTATGGTGATTATCAATTAATCATCAATCAGGTCATAGATCATTTTAAGACTAAAGATGACAAGCTAGTTCCATATAAAGCCATGGTTGACACTCTTAAGCAACAAATTGCCAACATTCAGTTTGAGCACATACCAAGGGCTAGTAATAGAACTGTACATGTCATGGTTCCTATTGGCTCTCTGATTTAATAAATAGATAAATCTAGAGAGTATCAGTTCCTCATCAAGAATTTGTCACTACTAACTCATGAACCTTCAATTGTTATAATGATTTGTGATATTGTTGGTCCTAATTCTATATGGTATCAAACCTATAAAACTACCTTCATAACCAAGTTATACCACCTCACCTATCTCAAAAACAAACAAAATCCTTCTTTCATCATTCTATTCATTATAATCTACTTAGATCTACCCTTTACTATCACAATTTTGATGGAACTTTGCTTCATTGTTTAACTTTGATAGAGTCTAAACTAGTGTTAAGATAAGTACACGAAGGGATATGTGGATCTCATTCTAGTGGGGCAGTCATATCCAAAAATATCTTATGTATTGGTTATTATTAGCCCATGATAGATGCAAATGCTATTGCATATGTAAAAAAGTGTGACAAATGTCAACGACATGCTAATCCGATTCATGCCCCAGTAAAAACTCTAAAACTAATGTTGACACCATGGCCATTTTATACATGGGGACTTGAACTCATTAGGAAGATCAACCCAACTTCATTTGATGGACATAAACACATCCTTACCACCACCAAATATTTCACTAGGTGGGTTAAATCTATACCCCTCACTTATGTGACTGGAAAGAAAATTTCCAAATTCATCTTTAACCATCTCATTTGCTGCTATGGTATCCCCTCTAACATTATATCTGCTAATGGAGGATCATTCAATAATAAGGATGTATATAAGCTATATAATAAATATAACATCACACAACATTTTTATACAACATATTACCCTCAAGGTAATGACCAAGCTGAGGCATCCAATAAAACCATTGTCAATATTCTCAAAAATATTATCAATGATGCCGGTCATGATTGACACATATAGATATTTCCTAGCCTTTGGGAATACTATACCAATCATTATACCCCCACAAGAGCCACTCCATACTCACTTATTTATGGTACTAGATCCATCCTTCTTATTGAGGTCAAATTGTCTTCACTGTGCATCTCTTTCAAGCATGTCCTAGATGATCATGACTATTGAGTATCTCACCTAAAAGAGATAGACCTACTTGATGAGAAATGCATAGTTGCACTCAATAATATTCAAGCATATCAAAACCAACTCAAAGGCCACTATAATCAATGTGTTATATATAGAACATTTAAATTTGGTGATCTTGTTCATAAAAAAAACTAAAAGAATACCATGGCTAAGAAGAAACATAAAGGAAAATTCAAACCAAATTAAATAGGGCCTTTCATCATTAATGAAAATTATGGATCAGGAGCATACGGGCTTGCCACACCAAATGGAGATGAACTTCCTAAGCTAATGAATATTATTCATCTCAAGTGGTATTATGCTTAAGCACTAAGGTGTACTATCTATAAAGACCATTTTAGTTGTGCCATTTTATCACGATTCCTATTTGTACAAATATCATACATATCCATCCTCTTAGCCATATCCACTTTCATCTTCTAACCTATTGGTCTAGTGTGTTCTGAAGCCTAGCCCATTTGACCTTGGTTTTTGCCATTCATTACACATTTTTAGCATCAAGGTATCTAATCAATTTCACTAGTTGGTTCAATTACTTCATATAGAGATCATATTTTGGAATAGTGTGATAGAACTTTTGATAGTTGCATCCTTTGTTTGTTATTCCTTTCTTACCACCAATCTTGCTACTAACTATAATTGCCTTTGGGAAACTTAGTACCATTGGCTTATGCCATTGTGTCCTATTTATAACCACTTATGGGCAAACTAGGGGAAACATTAAGCCTTGATTTACTAACTTGCCAATTTCTATGTTGTATTATGCCTTTTTACCAACTATGCCTATTTTGTTTGAATTGACTACTACACTAGTCAAATTCCTCCACTATAAGGGCATAACTATAGTGAATTGAGGTCCTACTCTAAGACTATATAGGCAATGATTGATACTTATTGAGTTCAGCTTAGTCATCCTTTTCACCATGCTCTCATTATTTTTTGATAAACTTAAGTTTGAATGCTCTCATCATTTTTTGAGCAAGAACCATTTAGTGTCTCATCATTCTCAATTGAGTTGAGACACTCCAAAACAATTCCAAAAACATTTTAAAAATCATTAGAAAAGAATTAAAACATTGACCACTTCTTTGCCTTAAGGATTATGGGAACCCTTACTAAGTTACAATAAAATCACTTGTCGTTTAGTTTCCCCATCCTTTTTGGTCTTTTATCTCATGCACTTGCCATTTTTTAAGACCATTCCTCTTCTTCTATCACATCCATTCTATTTTTTTTCATTAATTATCACATTCTTCCCATTCCCTAGGAGAAATACATTTGGCCTAATGTTTTTTAATTGGATATTACATCTATGGAAATATATAGGTAGTATCCACTTGCCTAGTGCATATGGAGATAGCTCGGCCACCCCCTTCTTTTTCTTTTATTTCTCTTATTTTATTCATTTATTAAATTTGTCACCTATTTTCTAGAGACAATATTTATATGGTGTCTTTTGACTGTTTCTTTGTTGTTATTTTTGTGTGCTTGTTTATTTGCTTTCAACACTGTTGCCTTGATTTAGTTTATGTGTGTTCATTAGGTGATTCTTTGTCCACACTTATACTTGAATCTATCCAAATTCATATGTTTACATTGTCATCATGGTTTCTATCATTGGTGCATTGTTTTATATAGAGTATTAGATTATGGGAATCATTACTTATGCATATTTCAACCAAGTCTTCATGATGTTACACCATGATGCCTACCGACATGTGTTATAACAAACCTTAGATTCAAGAAGTCTATTCAGCAATAGTGACATCTCTTTGGCACTGAAATCCCAATCATATCCAAAGTAGAGTAATTAACCATGAAATAATTTTGACCTTTATTATTTTGAATGAGCATCTCTGTACTAGTAGTTTTTTACAATTCAAGATTACCCTATGTGTTAAGTTATCATCATCCTCGGCCAAGTTTATCATGTTTGCCATTATCATAGTCCAATGATTATAACGACCTATGGGAAAATCATTACACACCATCCCACCTATATTTCTCAATGATTATAACCAACTTTGAGCAAATCATTTTGTTGACATCACTTCCCCTTTTTTGCCCATATAAAGGCATGTTAGTCTCTTGTTTGTTTGTCTTAATTGGGGCAACTCCATATTCTCACTGATTATAACTGCCTTTGGGCAAATCATTATGTTATCATACCACATTGCCATTATCAAGGTACAATGTTTATAACCACCTTTGGGAAAACCATATTACACCATCCCACTTGAATTCTCAATGATTTTGACTACTTTTTCAATATCATTATGTTTTCACCCCTTCATCTTTCCTTTCTTTGGTCCCCTCATTTCACTTCTTTCTTTTTGAGGGATCATTTATCAACCTACTTGTGCCAACCATTCCATTGAGGGGATATCATATAGTTAGTTTATCATCATTGTAGTTGTAGGCATACATGACATTTTCATTATTTGAGAAGATGTTATTATGCTTATATCTTGTAATGCCTTCCCAAATAGGGCCAAACTGTAGACACCTAAAACTAGCCATCAATAACCTCTAACCAAGTTTTTGACCAATTTCCACCTAAAGTGTATAATTTGGCCTAAAAACACTAAAATACTTTAAATGAGTAGAAATTGATATATTCAAGTGCTAACTCTAGCTAGGGTATCGTTAAATGGGGCAATACAATTTATGGGCCAATTAACTTTGATTAGATCATTTCAAGTCAAAATGCTAATTTTGCACCTAGGTGCTTTGGATTGATATTTTATATAATATATATTACATAAGACATGTGACTTTGTTATTTTTTATTAGTAACATCCTAAATGGGAATATTTTTCAAATGCATCTGACATTGACTTCCAATCTAGTTAAATTTTGGACCAATAACAAGGCATTCTTATTAATTTGAGTAATTTGTGCTTAAAGTGCTTAATCATGCTTAAGATATAATTAAAATAAATTATAACCTAATCAATAATTACATATAAACTTGTTGAATAATTGTTTTTATAAATGAATGTTGAATATCTACATCATTAGGTGACCTCATTTCTCGGGAAGACATCCCTAGGCCATAAATTCCATAAATATCAGGATTCATGCCCTTCATACCTCATCAATGACTTCCATGATTCCCTCCATGCATATTAATTTCCCCTTCTTCCAATGTCATGATGAAGATAATTATAAACTTAATTCCAAAAATTAAATTAATCCTCAACTACACATCTCAATCTCAAGATGGATGGTTCAGGTTGATTATAGACATTCTCAAAAATCTATAAATAGAGAGGTCATGAACATCATTTCTAAGCTATTTTGGTGAAAAGTTATTATTCTCAATATCTTCAAAAGTCTTGATAATGTAAAGTTATAATGCACAAATGATTACAAAAGCCATTGCAACTAGTGTTACCATGCCAAATTGATTCCAAGCCAAGCCAAGCCAAAGCTAAAGGTGCCAATGAGAGATGGAGGTAGCCAAGATTCCATTTATAAGTACTTCATGAGCACAAATTGAATAAGCCACTATAACAAGCATTTTGGAGCATCTAAGGAAGGTAAAATAGGGTTTCTTTTGAATTTTAGTTGTGTGTTTTATTCATGTTTGTTAACTAAGCTCTCCCTAGTGTCTAAGCCTAGAGATGTTATGCTAGTTAGTGTATTTATTTCATTTTGTTTTCATTTTTAAACTAACACTATACTAACCATCATCTATTGAGTCAAATTCCTAGATTCATATATTATAGGCAGATAGTTTGAATAATCTATAAGAGAATGTGTCGATAGGGATGATAGTGTAATAAAAATAGAGAATGTTTTTAAAAGATAAAATATAAACAAATTAAATTAAGCACAAAAGTAATTGGACCAATGTTACTTATCCAGTTGGAACACACAACACAAACCTTACACCAATGTTAGCCAATGCAATTTTTACAATACAATATACAATGATCAAAAAGCAAATAATAACTTGAAAGTAAATGTTAACTAATTGGTCACTTTAAGTGTTATTAAGATATAAAATTTTAAATATAATGTGATGATAAGTTGGTTGTGAGAAGGAACTATAAAACAATCTAAGGATGGTTTTTATAAATTTAGGCTAAACTAAATCTGTATTGGCAATGTTACTAACTTGGTATTGGGGCCTACCCCATCACTTCACAATCCCATAATGATAAGGGTGTAGGCTATTTTTCCAATATATATCATCAACCTCATGTTTATACTTGGCCAAAAAACCAAGTCAACTTCTCCCTTGGTGATGAAATCCAAGTAGGATTTAGAAAGATTAATGTTTAATGTATTTTATGTTTAAAGTGATTTAGAAGTGTGTTCAAAAGAGGCTAAAAGTTTGACTAAATCAATAAATTTAAAACTACCTAATTAATCTATGTTTGTTGTTCTAAGCATGTAAGCAACTAAAATGAAAATGAAATAATTACTAGCAAAAAGAGGTTAATTTTTTGATTGTGAAGAATATAAATTCAATTTAGGTGACACTACATGAAAATAATGTAAAATAAAGTCGACTAGGTCACTTATATTATGTAGAAGCAAGATCTAGAAGAACACATTTAAATAGGTCAACTATGTCTTCTACATAGAAGATGGGCTATAGAACTGTGTTGAGTTAGTTAACCTAGTTGGTTGTAGGGTTGTAGTTTTATAGACTATAAAATTATGAAAAATAGTACTAAAAAAGGAAAAATAAAATGATAGATAAGGTAAGAATGAATATTGGTGGATTTGAAGATGCTTAGATTGTAAAATTCTATATTGTGATAATCAAGTTTTGATTTAAAAATTCTACTAACAGAGTCAACTAGCTCGATGGAGTTTGTAAAACCTATGTCCTAAAAATAAGTTGTGAATAGAGTTGACTGACTCAACTATGTTTGAAGACCTATATGCTGAAGAAGGAGAACTATGAACAAAGTTATCGTATTCAATTATGTATATAACTCAATAACTAAATAAGAATATTATGCTAAGTGTAGACACTAGAAAACCATACACCATGGTTCTATTAATTGTAAAATACCCCATTGGCCCCCTTGGCCTTCTTAAGTTAGGATATTTATTAAAATCCTTAAAAACACCCATTTACCCATTTTGGATAATTTAATTAATTAATTAAGTTAAATAAGCTTATTTACACCTCCCCACCTAAACCCATGGCTAATTAATCAACACCTAGCCTTAAGACTATTTCCAACCTTAACATTTAATGACCTGACATCTTAGACTTATTCCTTATGCATACCAATGCTGACTTAAATAACCTCAAACCACTTTTATTGGTCTTAACAACCAATATTAAGTTTAAATGGATATATTTAGTAAGATTGACTACTTATCCCTTAACTAACATCAGTCACCCCTCAATCGACACCAGTTGACTAGGACTAACATTAGTTATTTAAGGTAACTCAATGACCCTTAATGATTGAGGGCAAAAGAATGTTGAGAGGTGTAATCATCCAGATCATAAACTAACAACTATTCTACAAACTAGAGCTAAACTAAAGACCAAAAAGTACTTCAATAATTCAACTACAAAAACTCAAACATTATTACTCTATCCACATTATTTTATATTCCCAACTGGCTCACATCTAACCTCAAGACTTTTCCAAGATAGGAAACACTAAAATATAAGTATTTTATACTTATATCAAGTTTAGTTATTTATTTTTCTATACTTTAGTTTTTGTTTTCATTTCTCATCTCTCTCCATATCCCCTATGTATTAGAGTTTTTCAACTTCACACACTTCATCTTACACCAAATACCCACAGACCATCCCCAGTCACTTGAGTACCAAACCTATGAGTTTAATACATCTAAAATTCCACTCTATCCTCATGAAAATTATGAAATCCTAAAAAAATCCACACAAACCTTCCTAAAACACACCTAACATCCATTCTTCCCAAAACTATAACCCATAGTGATTGATAGCAGTCATACTTGACTGACATTAGTCATCCTCGACTAGTATCGACCATACCTTAACCATCATCAATTACTAGTGACTAGCATCAATCATTATGCAACTCATTTTGCCCAAAATAACAAATCAAAACCACCTACAAACCTCAACCAAAAGCCCTATTTCTCAATCCTTGTCATCACATAGAGTTAGAAACAACAACCCAAACCAAAATTTAATAGTCTATCATTTCTTATTAATGTTATTTTCTTAATTTATTTATTTCTTAGAAAGCATTTATTTAATTTTGATTAATTACTTTCTCTTATCCATGCAAACCTTTCTTATCAACACTTTTAATGAACTTAACTTGTTTAAAGAGTGGATTGACAACCCCTAAGAAATTCTAGTACTTCTTGGATCTAGCATTCACTAGGAAATCCACCCACATATCTCACTAATCAATCCATTTCTAGATTCCTTCTCATTTTAGGTCATCCTCCTAAGCCAAATAGGAATTCTATACATCGACTAGATCATAAGCACACAAATAAATCTAGGTTATTCTAAATCATACACTAATTTTGATGTTTTTAATTATTTTTTTAAAAGAAAAATAAAATAAACATAAAATATAGTGAAACATTCTGGTACGCTTAGTGGGACCCAGTGTTTTCTTGGGTTCATAGTTGTATTTAGGTGAACTCATAGTTGTTATTATACTTATTTAAAAGAAATCAAATTTTTTCTTTGGGTTTAAAAATAACTTACATCCATTAACTACTTACATGGTTAGATCACATAGTTTATAAGTAAATGGTGAAATTAATCATAAAAAATCACTGTTATCACACACACAAAACCAAACCACTCGCATAATTCATACATCAAACATTGACATAAGGGACAGACTTGGATTTCATCACCTAGTGATAAACCTTCACCCTTGGCTATCCTAATTAGACTTCATTACCAAGGGGGAAAACCAAAACTTAATTTTGTAGATGAGCATAAACTCTAGCAATTTGGTATATTTTAGCTAAGCACTCGACACCCTTATCACTGTGGTGTGTGAAGTGAGGGGGTAAGCCCCAATATCAAGCCACATACCAAATTTTAATATAGATTTTGAGATCCTTAAATAACCCAAAACCATCCTTAGACTTCTTTTTCTATTTTTCATTCTACAAGCCATGTTGAGTCACATAATTGTAAAAACTTAACGCATAAGCCACAAGCAAGACAAAAAAGAAACTTTAGGATTTAAATGTACCTTAGTGTGTGTTTTATTTTTTTTTGACTTTTCTTGCCTTCTATATGTTTGAGTTGTGAGGAATCAAACCCCATTATAAATATCCCACCATCTTGTTTAATCTGCATCATCTCCATTTCTTGGTTCAATGGAGAGCCCCCATCTATTTTCTCAAGGAGATCCTAGCTTTGTTAGATACCTAGAAAATAACCCTCTTGCCTTAGAGCTTTACTTTGCATCATGAGATAATTTTACTCCCATGTCACCCTAAAACCAGCCCAACCTCACCTACAACCAACCCAACCTTTCCTACAATCAATCCAATATCAACTATAACCAACCAATAACCTCTCAGGCCCTATTTGACCATTATCTTAACCCACCTCAACTACAACTATCTCAAACCCACCAATATTTGGGTTACCTATCCCAACCATCATATCAATTACCTCAACCTCCTCAAAATTTAGACTACCTACACTAAACATAATACCAATTACCTAAACCCACTTTGGGGAAATCCTCTTGATCTCAAAATCAAGACTTGGTCTATCATGTTAGTTATCCAACTATAGTCATATAAAATGTCCAAATTGGTAATTTGAGTGTGGCTTGTGACACCCAATACATAGGTCCTTTTTTCATGCTCTTGTGATCCTTCTAAAAACCTTTTTTCTCTTTTCCAATCATCCGTATCCTTCCAGATGGTCATTCCAGCTCAACCAAACTCTATTTCCTAGGCCAATCCTATTCCATAGGTCTTGAACTTGTAGGAAAAGAGCACCATACTTGGACCATGACATTGGAACCTAGGGTGTCCCATTTTTAGTGCTCTTATCCCTTTCCAATTTGAACCCAAATGGTCATCTTGATATGATTCATATCCTTCATTATGCTAGCCTAATGTGAATACATTTAACCCATGACCAATTATTCCCTATAAAAGCCTATCCAAAGTTAATTTAAAAAGAGAGGTGATAAATATTAAAAAGTAATCAAGAATACAAATAAACCACTAAGTTAATCTTCCCTATTATTTACATACAGTCACTTCATATAGTTACAAACATATTCAAACTCTCACAATAGTCCCTAGCCACTTCAAGCACTCTCAATTTGATATTTTTGCATCTGCATCACACTATTACATAAAGCATATCAAGTGGGAGAATTGTATATGGCTTGATCCCTCTTTGGAATATTTATATATAGATAGAATTCCCACATAAGGGGTGTGGATCACACATTTAGTGCATATTACACACTCTAACCACCCCCTCCCCCTTTTCAAGTGATTTAAATCTTGTTTTATCAAGCATGATGAAGGGTTAGGGTTTGAACATTAAAACTAGTCTACAATGAGCTCTATCAACATTCAACAATTAAAATTTCATAGGCAAAATCACATAGGAATAATGCAAATAACTTAAAAAACTTAGGTCTTTGTGAGTAGTTTGGACAACAATGATAGGAGTGGACAATAATGCTAGACCCCAAAGTGTATTATTTTTAGCACTCCTATCCTTTCATCAAATGAAATCTAGATCTAGGTTCATGACATTATCCCAGTCCTACACAATTATTTTTAGCCTCTATCTAATCCGTCTCAATCTAGTTTCAAGCTATGTTATATTTCTCCTTATTTATTGTTATTTTTAGAAAGGTAAAAAAGATAGATAAATTATACAAATCAAGATTGTAATTATTACAATATTATTTACTAATTTTTTAATCCAAACTTTTTAATAAAATAGGAATAAAACTCCATTATTCCCAAAATAGTTAAATTATTTGGTGAACATGACTTACTTTATTTGTGTATAAAAACCTTAGAAAAACTAAGGAAAATTCCTTGCTGATTTTTCTAGTATTTTTTTCCTGCATATTTAAATCATATTTTCATATTTAATTTTTAAAATTTACCATAGTAATTTTAAAAATAATTTATTTCAAACCCTAGTTACACTATACTAGGACCTATTGTTTTTTGAGGTATTAACTTACACATAAATCAGAATTTCACATTTTAAAAATTTATCATAGTAATTTAAAAAATCATTTCTTTCAAACTCTAGTTGAACTTACTAGGTCCTTTTGCTTCTTGAGGTATCACCTTACATGTTTATGAGCTTCGTATCCTTTTTATCCATATTCTAGTATGCTATTTTTAGGAATTTACATTTCATTTATTCATTAATTTCCTTTCATTGCATTTTGCTTATTACAACTTATTATAAAAAATTCAATCCATTTTCAATTTGTTTTCCTACTTTAACAATGGGCCAATATATTAGTTTTGATGAAACTAATAAGAGGTAACTTCAAGACTTTTTAACTAAAAATTCTGATATATAAGATGATATGATTAAAATATTATAAGAAAAATGACAAGAAACAAATAATGGTCAATCTTCTCAAACCATAGAACAACCAGTTGCAAATGACACTATAGGGGCAACCATGTCTCAACAACCCCCTATAGCGGCCCAACCTTCCTATGAGGCACCATCAATTATGACTAGTACATCTTTATCTCTTGATGTGGATTCCCTTGTATAAAATATAAAATATCTTCAATCTAAGGTGATAGATCTTGAGCAAGGTATCTCAAGGCCAACATAGGCTTTGGATTCTTTATACTACTTCATACACCATTGACACATCATATTGTTTCTACACCCTTGCCACCAAGTTTATTTCAACCCAAGATCACTCTATATAATGGAAAGGGTGATTTAGATACATACTTAAGATATTTTCACATATCATGCTTGGAATATGTGCCAAATGATTGGTTGTTAACCAAGCTATTTCCAAAAAGTTTAAAGGATTATGCTCTACAATGATTCTATAGTATATCAAATCAGTCAATCAATGCATTCAATCCTTTAGTTGACATGTTCCTAGCTCATTTCAACATTAACATAGGTGATAAGGTTTCTTATGCCCAAGTTACATAATAGAAACAAAGGTCAAATGAACATCTCATAGATTATGTTCTTTGATATAAGACTATCTTGGTTAAAATGACTAGCCCCATGGCCGACCAAGAATTATAGGATCTCTTCAAATAGAGTCTTCTACCAAATTTAAAATAGTCAATAATGTTAATAAAATTCTCTTCCTTCACTGAGTTATATCATACACTAAAGGAAAGGAAAGTTAAATTAATTTTAATGGACAAACTCAAGCACACAAACATATCAAAAACAACAAACAAGAGTAACACTAAATTCCCATACAAAGTAAAAGTTAATGATAAAAAAAATTCAAAATCAACCTATAGTTAATATGGCTTTAGAGCCCCCTCAATGAGTGGTTTTATCAACACCTCTTTATCAAACTTTTACCAACCTACTAGTATCTCTAGTCAAAGTCTTACAATAGTTATTAGAATGCAATGTCATATCTCTCTCTCCTATTTGGGAAGTTGATAGAAACAAACCTCTTCCATGTGGATATGATCAGAATGCATTTTGTGATTTTCATAGGGCACCAGGCCATACAATGAATAGATGCATTAGTTTACAACACAAGATATAGGATTTGATAAATGACAACCTTATTGATCTTGAAACTCAAGTTGAGCCTCCTTAGGCAAAGAAAACATAGGTCAGGGCTTTGAAATTTTTATTAGATCCTTTCTTAAAACATTATAAATAAGAGACAAGGGATGCATTAGGTGTTCACCATGCATGTCATGCACACCCTCCACTAGTTACATACTAGGCACCTTTAGTTGAGCCACATCCTTTGACCAATATGATTGGTGACTATAATTCAAGAGTTCTAGCTAGACCTTCAATCTCCTTCTCAAAGAAGGAGATAGTTGAGTATGATTCAGATTACCATGCACTATTTATCAGAGATTACATTAGTCATCATCCCGTTCATAGTGTTCTCATAGATAATGGATCTAGTGTGAATATGTGCACTATGACATTACTGCAACATTTCAAATATTTAGATAAGGATACTACCTTGACAAACATAGTTATTATTAGATTCAATGGGCACATACAAAATTCAATGGGTGAGATTGTACGTCCTTTATAGGTTGGTCCAATACATGTGGCCATACCATTTACTATTATTCCTAGTGCAGGAATCTTTGATATGTTTCTTGGTCAACCATGGATTCAAAAACTTCAATCAATACCTTCTAAAGTTCAAATATACATGAAATTCATTCATGATAATAAAGTTATTATAGTTGGTGGAGTTTCATATGAGTTACCATTACCCACTTTAGATCCATCTACTACTTTACAACCACTAGTTTTAGCTCTTCCACTAGTTTTAGCTCCTTCACTAGTTATAGTTCTTCTTCTAATTTATATTCAACCACAGTAGAGGCCTTCCTCATCGGCATAGAGAGTTCAAACACTTCCACAAAGGCCTCTTTTAGAATAACCACTACATCAATGATAGTCTCAAGACTCTAGATAGTTTCTTGCTATAGTATTCACACCTAGGGTAGTATCATTAAGGTCTCATGCATATAAACATATAGCACACTTTCAAAGAGCTTCTTCTACTCTAGATGGGTCCCTAAAAACCCTATAGTTTCATCCACTTCTTAGAGTTACAGGGGAACCCCACAATCAATTTCCACTATATAGATTTTAGAGCCTTTATAGCATACACATATTTTAGAGCCATAATCTCAATGATTCTATCATGCTTCATGATCACACACAATCCCTCTCCTTGACATAAGACACCATAATAGGAGTCTCTCATGAGACTCTCAGTTAGTATTATTTCTTCTCAACTTACTTGTATATAGCTTCTTTTTAATTTATTGTACATAGTCTCCTTATGATTAATTATACATAGCTTATTTTAGAAATACAAAAAATAATAAAACATGTTAAAATACAAAAATATTTAAATAAATCAAAATAACAAAAACATTTCAACTATATACATTATCCATGATTTACATTTCTACCATCATGCTAGACTTACATTTTATTATTCTATGCTATTATTTTTTATTTTATTTATATTACCAAGCTTCACTTGATCTTCTTTGAGTGTGTGTAGTGACATATAGATACTTGATTTCTTCACTTTACCCATTGAGGGGGCATCCTAATTCTACATTTAAGACATACATTGACATATCTACCCACTAGGGCATCTTCTATATGACTACACCATGCAAGTTATGTCATTCCTACACCACACACTCTAGTTATCATGATGATGTACATTAATTACTAGCTTACATAGATTACTCTATCAAAATTTACTAGTATATATCATTTATGTATTTCTTAGCATATACCTAGTCTTGTACTACATTTTTTTCATACTTTCACTTCTTGCATTGATTAGTTAGATGCAATTGTATTTACAATTTTTATATGCTTTCCTTTCTTAATTTGAGTAGATAGATGTGAGTGCATTTATTAGTTAATGTTTTATCTCTTGTATGTGCCTTAGGAAAATTTCCAATGTCCTTTGCTTGTAGTCTTTGATGTTCTTGTGGCCCTTGTGCCAAGCTTATCTGTTTTTAATTGTATGTGTATGTGGGCATTTAAACCTACCTTATGTGTTTTATTTTTAGTTTGAGTGACATGTGCTCATGTCCCTTGTTTTATTATCCCTTTATCCACTCTTGTATGCTTCTTTCTTCTTGCATTATGTACTTGTTTCTTATTTGCTTCTCACTATTTGCAATGCCATGATCTACATCATGCATTATCTTGCTTTCTTGGATGCCATGATGGATATCATGCTCCATCCCTCCTTCATAAATAATAAATAACAACTAATGACTAACATTAACTGTAGAGAGGATTACAAAGCAAGTTAGTCAAGCATTAGTCCATAAATAATGAAACATGCATAAAGAACTAACTAACCAAGCCTATCTATTCCTATGGGAATTACAAAGGATAACAAGAAATAAATGAAAGAAAAAAACACCATATTACCTTATCAAATAGATTCACCATACCCATGAGGCTCAATAACATGTTCTCCCTTGATCAAGCCTCCTTGTCTTTGTCAAAAATGGTGGTAAACTTCTCCAATGCCTCAAGAACACTTGACAAAACCTGGGCTCATGATTCTAAATCACTAAACTAGCCTATCAATGAATCTTGAAAATAAAAACTATGATCAAATACAAATCCTTGTGGAAAAAATTTAGAATTATAACTTTGAAATATTCAATATTTGAAGATATTTGAGAATAATAACCTTGCACCAAAATAGCTTAAAATTCACATCCATAGCCTCTCTATTTATAGATTTTTGAGATTGGTCAGGATCAACCATGACTGTCCATCTCAACATTGAGATGTGTGACCATGGATAATCTTAATATTTGGAAATAAATTCATAATTATATTCATCATGACCTTGGAAGAAGGGGTATTGAAGAGGCATGGGAGGCATTAAATAGGCATGGCTGACCCATAATCTTGATATTTATGGCATTTATAGCCTAGGGATGTCTTCTCAACAAATGATGTCACCTGATGATGCAGTTAATAGGAATCAAATTTTAAAAATAAATATTCATCAACTCTCATAGAAAATCCACTTAAGCTCTTGATTTGTATTAATTATCCTTAAACAAGGTTAATCAACATTTATGCAATTATTTGAAAATTGGCCCTCAATTAATGAAAATGGTCAGAAAGTCATATTGTTGAGTCATAATTTAATTGGAGAGGAAATAGAAGGTGATGTTAGATGCATTGGAGATGTATTCCTATTTAGGATGTTTTCAACACCAAATTACAAAGGTACATGATGTGTACCAACTAATTAGATGAAAAGAGTGATCCAAAGCATTAAATGGTGAAATTGTCATTTTGACTTGAAATGATGTGAGAGGTTAACCCATAGAATAGATCACATCCAGATGAGTTAATGCTTTCACACATGATTGCCATAAATTATAAAAATATAATTATAATTATAATAGGCCCTAGTGATAGGGGGAATGGGAAAGATACAATTCATAAATGTAAGGCACACACTGTAAATGTACCTAATTTGAGAGTACAAGCTATGTGCTTATGACATTGATCAATCCTAAGATAAGTTGCACACTAAATATTTCCATCATGGGATTTAATATGGAGAGCTTAGAATTATAGGAAAAGAGAGAACATTCTACTTCAAGAAGGGAAGCATCACTAGAATGGGGTCTCTAAAGAGAATATAATAAGAAGTACTCCAGTAGAGTAGATTTGATCGTGATAAAATAGTTTTTCCCTAGTAGGGAAAATCTTTATCATTGATAAAGAATAAATAATGATTTTACCCCTATAGATCTGATTTGATTCAAACATGGTTTAGATGTTGTGCCCCAGCATGGGCAATTGCCAAGAAAAATAGCTCAATGATATAACTGAAAAGATAGGTTAAAGTGAATGGGTGCAAATGTACATGCAATGGTGTAATGGCTTAGAAATCCATATAAAACTAAGCATAGGAGAATGCACAAAGTGATGAGAGAGATGAAAACAAGAATGGAGATAGCTGATCTAGCCTCAATAGAAATTGAGTGTTGCCTACATAGTTCCATGGACTCATGTTCTAACATGAACTTCAGGACACTAGAGTTCACTTAATTTTGGGAGAGAATGGAATGAGGAATGATGAAAAATGACCAAGAATTGATTAGGATTATAATTTATGCAAAAATATGAACATCTAATCATAGACAAAGAAGCCTAAAATGCATGTAACCTAGAATCCTAATTCCATATCATCAGCCTAGGTTTTGCAAAGTGTTCTTGAGAATCATTCATCAGAGTTGATGTTGAAGTTAAGATGTTGATACCTGAGCACAAAGTGTTTTCTATAGAAAAATAAATTATGCATCATAAGTATGAATAACTTAGAATGACATAAGATTCCAATTACACTAAGCCAGTTAAAATGTGAATATCTATAACTATGGATAATGGTAAAACAATGACCAAAACCAAAGTTACAATGATTTACACTTAAACAAAAAAGTAAAAAAAAGAAAAATATCAACATAAATGAACCTAACTTGAAATCAATATATGATCTTAAGTAATAAAAAAATGTCTAAAAAAATTCAAGAACATTCTAATGACATTAGATGAAGATATGAATAATCAAGATCTATGTGGACCATCGAGGCATTCTTGAACACAAAAGAGAATAGAAAAATTAAACACAAAAACAAGACGCCAACAACAATCAAATAGACAAAATGGTCCAAGAACAACATAATAACATAGGATCACTATATAAATAATTAAGATCCATGTGAATCATCAAGATGTTCTGAAACACAAAAGATATAAGCAAAAATAAATATGGAAACACAAGACCAAGATGAGATAAGAAGCAAGAAAAAGGAAAAGAAATAAATAAAAGGAGAGGTGTGAAAGCACAACAAAACACCAAGAAAAATCAAATAAACACACACAAACAACTCAAATAAACACACCAAAAAAAAAACCAAGTTAGTGTAGTTTAAAGATAAATGTTCATGCATGTGTGGTAGAGGTGTTACTTTTTACCATATCATAACAAAGAACAATGACACGATAATTTTTCCATAATTAAAGAGAAACAATGATAGAAGAAATGGGGGAAGAGAATAAAAGGAAGGGGTTGGCTGAGTAGACTCCAAATGTATAAGACAAGTGGATGCTACCTACATAGTTCTATGGATGCATGTACCAACATGAACTTCAGCCCAAAAGTAGTTCTCCAAAAAATTGGGATAGAAGAAAAATGATGATAAAACTAACCTGATTAATGTTATAGAATAAATAGAAGATATGACAAATAAATGAGAATGGTCTAGCATGTTTCACTAAATTTTGTGTATTTTAGGTCTCAAGGAAAATTAAAAGAAGGATGGGGATCAGTGATTAGAATGAACCCAAATTAGTTTACACATCATATCCAGATGTTGTGAGCACTCCTCTTTAGCTAGGGAGGACTACCTAAAAATAAGAAAGCACTACCACAAGATGTTTGTTAGAAGATAAATGAGTGGGCTACTAAGTTATGTGCTTATTCTAGGAAGTGTGAAACTTCTCTAAAGATGATAGTCTAATTTTGAGAGACAAAAGAATAATAAATAACTGAAAGAGAGGTAAAGAGAGATAAAATTACTGTTATTAACAACTTGTAAGTAGCAGAGAGTGATAGGGTGTAGATGAGGTACTATTTTTATGTTTTATAAGTTGTTTGGGTAGGTTTTAAATAGGCTAGGGAATCCACAATCACTGACATTAGTAGGGAAGTGATTGATATCAATTATATTGTCAAGGTCTGTAGTGAGGTGATCGATGTCAGTTAGGTTGTCAAGGTCAATAGGAGAAATAATTGTCTGGAAAGTTGCAAAAGGCTTTCTTGGGTCTAGGAATTAGTTTAGATTAGGTCAAGGGGTTGAGAGAGTTATGAGAAGGAGATTATGGCTTGGTTAAGTCTGGTTAGAGGTTTGGTATGTCAAGTAAAAGGGAAACAAGGAATATTTGTAACTCTCTCATGGGGGTACGGTCAGAAGCACATGAAGCAGTGTAGGGTAGATATAAAGAAATAGAAGAATAAATATTTAAATGACCTATAGTATTAGTGATATACTTAGCTATGGCGGTCATTAAATGATAAGTTCTAGGTTGATGGTCCTTATCAGGGAGTTTAAACCTAAGTGCCTAAACAGAGAGAATAAGTGGGTGCTATTGGTCCTCAAGAGCTCATTTGTTGATTGTGATTGACTTACATAGGGTGATTGTAAGCTTGTATGTCAAAAAATAGAATGTTGAGAGCTTGAATGAGAGTAAGAATTGATTTTCTTAATTTTTGTTGACCTGAATTATAGGTTGGAGTTTATCTTATATTGTCGATGTCAGTGATCCCACCGACATCATCCATGGGTTGACTGATGTTGGTGGCCCTAGAATAGGTAAACTTATATATTTTTGGCCTATTTTCTATTGTTGTGCATACCAAGTGTGACACCCATTATAAAATAGTAAAAATAATAGGTTATGAAAGAAGTAGTTGTTTATAAATTTAATTTGGAAATGGGAATAAGTCTTGGGTAGTTAGGATGAGGGGACCAGGCCTTGAGGTGACTCATCAGGGGATAATTAGTCATGGGGTGAGGTGGCTAGGTAAGATGGCAATAAGAGTTTTTAATTAACTTAATTAAGTATTTTAAATTAATTAAATGTGTGAGGGCTCAAAGTATGGGTTAAGGATATTATTTTTTGTTATTATTAAAATGGGTTTAGCAGGGTTTCAAAATAGGGAGTTATGCACATGTGTGTGACATAATTTTGGTGTCTACATTTACCACTTTTTGTCTCGTAATTTTTACTGACATGTTTTAAGATAAAAGATAGGAGTTAGATGCTCTAAGTATTATATGAGGTATCCCCCCTCAAAATGAGAATCGATGGAGGAGAAACTAGAATCAGGTACTGGTTTGATAAAAAAGTAATTGGGTGACTGGTGGAGAATTGAGTATCACTCCATATGTGTATACCAAAATAAGATATAGTTGATAAACTCAAGACGAGGAAAAGTTAAAGACTCATATAGAAGTAACCAAAGCATAGCTTGTAAGTGATCGTTGACAAGTCAAATCAATCAAAGTTGTAGCTCTAAATGTCCTAGGTATCCAAGGTAGGAAGTGCCAATAAGAAGCATAAAAGGGTTGAAGGTGATAGGATGGGCTTGGTTACCATCCACAACACCTAAAATGCATGTGTGTGAACAATAGCCAACTATAGAAAAATAGCCTAAGCGGTCAAGAAAAGCAATGTAAGGGTGGTGTAAAAGGGTAATGAGAGAGGAAATATTCATGATCTCCAAGCAAAGTCATTGAGGGTAAATATTTAAGTGATCATCAATGTTGTTTTGTTGTGGTTGGGGGAGATATATGTGATCTCTAGTTACCCCAGTGTATGGGTAAGGTTTGAAAAGTTGGAGGTGGTTGTTTATTAAAAATAGTGGTGGAATGGTGCTAATGTTGGTTATATGTGTTGATATTCATAATATAGAATGTTGATGTCAGTATAACTAGGGAAACATTACTAATGTTGGTAGGCATAATCACTGACATTGATAGGTTAGGTTAATAATGCTAACATCAGTGGTTAACCAGACCTGACAAAAGAGGGTTCGGTGGTTGACCAAACTCATTTTCAACCTTGTGATTAGAGAGAACAAATAGAGCTTGAGAGGATTTGAGATGGAAGTGCAAAGAGGGGACCCAATGGGAGGTACATGACCATAGGAGCTAGTGGTGCCAGCCAGGAGGAGATGGAGAGATGAGGTAAGAGCTTACACTAGTTTGATTTGGTATTTGAAATTTCTAGGCTACATGAGAGGTGGGGTTGTATAAAATATGAGTGGAGGGGTAGAAAATAGGCTAGGGTAGGTATAGGATAAGTTATAGGGATTTGTGGGTAGGTTTTTAGGGGAAATGGGTAAGGTTGGGTTTGGGTTGTTTGGCCCTTGAGATGAACCAGTCATCAATGTCAATGAGGTCGACTGATGTCAATTCGCATGACACCAAGGTTGATTGACATTAGTTGACATGGCATCGAGGTCAATAGTTTGCTACCAATGTTGGTTGTGATGTAGACTGATAAAACATTGGCATTAATGCTAATGTCAGTGACTATAGAAAAATAGCCAAATAAGATAAAAGGTAAGTTTTTGATCTCTAATGGAAGTAGTCGACTAGCCTAATGGCCAAACTACCCTCAAAAGACCCCTTGTCATCTTCGTGTTACCTACATAGCCCAATTTAGGGCCTCAAGCCAATGTAGTTCTTGAAGAACCTAAGAAAAATGTCTAAAAAGGTATATTTTAGGGGAAAAGGTAAGTTGAGATAGTTGGAGAGGTCTAGGGCTTAAAAGATAGGTCATAGTGTTAAGAGTCAATAATATAGGAAGGGAGGCCTAGAGTTAGAGTATGTAGGTAGGCCTAGGGTAAAAAGAGAGAGGTAGTGAAGCCTAAGGTAGAGAGAGAGAGGTAGTGAAGCCTAGGGTGGTTAGTAAGGTGGGTATATGGCCAAGATAACCTCAGAAGACCCCATGTCGACTGAGTGATACCTACATATCTTGGTATAGGGCCTTAGACCAATGTAGTTCTCCTAATGAGAAGGTAAAAAGGTGGTGATAGAGTAAATTAAAAGGGATGTGACCTAAGTTATTTATGTATGGATGCAAGCGTGGATGGAGCTTACACTATGAGATCATTTATTGAGGTTATTGACATGCATGAGGAGAGATATTACTCTAGATGAGTGGGATTATATGGTGGTCATGGGCTTAGGAGGAGTGTGATGATACTATCAAGTAATGTGAGATGCGTCTCTGATGATAACATTGATTAAGAGGTGGGATCATACCACCAACACCTTCCATCTACTAACCAAAGAGTTGATAGTGATGTAGGAAGATGTATATAGGATTTTGAGGCTACCACTCTAGGGTAAGGAGATATTTACATGCTCAAGAGAGGAACATGATATAAACATGGTCACTTTATATGGAGAGCATGTTAGTGAGGTGACCTATCACTTAGCTAGTTTTGTATACGAGCCACTCTATATGATTGATGAGGAGTAACATCATCTAAGCATCCTAATGATGATTAGGATCATGATGTATGCATTATCAGATGTAGATGGAGGGAGATTTCTAGTTGATTTGATAGGTGTTATTACATAGATGATTGAGCAATAGATCATTTTGTCTTAGGGTCTAGTATTTTTGGCATAGTTATACAGAGAGATATGGGGTTTGAGGCTATGATGGTGATATCATTTATGTGCCAGCCATTTACTAAACTATTGGGCATATGAACACATCATGGTGACACAACCACTACAGTTACCTACCAATATCTTGCCTAGTTTCAGGGTTGGATTTAGATAGTGGAGAGATGGGATGGCATAGACCTGAGTGGATGGCATAATGAGAGATATTTCCTATTATAGGCACATGATTGAGGGCTTGATACCTATAGATATCATGTGGAGACCATATTTGATATACCTAATTTTTAGAGGGTAGGCAGAGTAACTTATTGGGTTATAGAGCTCACTATGGGTCAGGGGGAGATGGGTTGGTGAGTTAAATATGGTTCCCATGGCATGGGTCAAGAGGCAATTTGGTCTACTACAAGATATTTTCCCTGTCTTCCCTTGATACATGAGGGATGAGATAGAGGCACCCTTACCATTACCCTAGGAGACTGATGGGCTAGATTTTAAGGAGCTACCAGGAGGGCTAGATGTTGGGGACCCAAGGTGTACAATGGATTATAAAACTTGGTGGGTAGGGTTACATATATAAATAGAGGTCAAGAAGCCACCAATAGATTAATAGGGGTTAGTTAGCGAGAGGGATGCAACACTATAAGCCCAAGATACCATAATACATGCCTGAGATGTAGTAGTGCAAGCTTGAGAGATAGCCTAGGTAGAGGTTTTAGCCTTACAAGGATAGTTGGTGATGTTTCATGGTCAAATTGGGGCTCTATAGGGTCAGGTTATAGCACTATAGGGCCAAGTGATTATTTTACAAGGTTAGGTGATTGTAGTGATAGTAGAGAGAGATAGTCTAAGAGTAGCAAGCTAGGCCACTCCTCCTCCACCACCACAATAAGGACTAGTACAAGATAGGCCATCATCAAGTGTTATGGGTCCTACATATACTATATCTATGACAAGATATTCAACTAGCCTAGATGAGATTGCTTACTATGAGAGGGTGATTAGAGAGTTCCCATAGATATAAAGATATTTAGAGTTTAGAGAGTAGGAGAGGTCGATATCATGTGTGATGGCTTTGAGCTCATGTGAATATAGATGGATGGAGAGTGGTGATGATATTTCCTCCTCATGACCATATGGAGAGCCGCAAGGACCTTGAGTATCAATGTTTGTCATTTTTTATTTATATATGTTACATGTATACTGACCTATAAGTTGAAGATACGAGATGTATATTTTGAGAGAGATTTATGATGTTATGATGATGTAGATGATGAACATGTATTTTGATCACATATTATATATATGAGATGTTCATTTATTGCCATGTGTTTATTTAAGATGTGTTGCTTTTGATTATGATGATAATATGGATGATTTTCATTTTATGCTATATTAATTTGGATGTTAATGTTGATCATGTTATTTGAGTTATACTAGCCTTTCCCATTTATGTGATGGTAGATGCATAGTCAATTGGTTAGTTTCATCTTAGCACTTTTCCATATTTGTGATGGTGTATACTTAAAATGAATAGATTGGTTAGGTTAATTTATTTTAGAATTTTTCCATATTTGTGATGGTGTATGCGTAAAATAAATAGGTTGGTTATGTTAGTGTTAGTGTGACATTGTTTATTCATCTCAAATAGAGATATTGACATGTGATGTGGATGGGAAAATAAAAATGAAAAATGATCGTTCATAGGAAAATACCTTAATTTAGAACATAAATAAGATTAGGAAAATGAGCCTATTTCATACCTTATATCTTTGAATCATTGTGTTTGTTACAGAAGCATCGTGTTTACTTCATGTTAAGTGAGCTTCATAGTCCCTTGAAAGAGTATGAGTGGAAAAAGGGTAGAATAAGGGGGAATGTTTAGATAGCATAACCTAACAAGTAGAAATGATATATCCTTTTTATTGGTGACCCAATAGATAATATAGGAAAGTCCATGACTTAAAGCTTTTTTTGTGTGTACGCTGATCAATGCAAGAAGACTACAATGGGATTTTGTATAGGTTAAGGTTTTGCAAATAGGCGAGGATCCCTTTGCATTTATTTTCCCTTTGAGAACAAATATTTGCTTAGCCATCCTTCAAGGGAGTGGTCTAAGAGTTTGTTTTTAATCTTAAATATTATCCTTCAAGGGAGCAGTCTATTGATAGTAGCAAAGGGAAGTTATGCAACCGTCCTTCAAGGGAGCAGTCTACGTTGAAAAGCACAACCTGAGATTTTATAATTTTTTCAAATATCCCATTTTTTTAGTCATAGATAATATTATAAAGGCTTAGGAGTTTCCACTGTGAGGATAAAACCATACCATTGTGTATGTTATCTAAGTGTATAGGAGTAAGGGTGAAGAGGAAGGGAAATGAATGTAATAGGGATTCTCAAGGGATGAGCTCAAGTTAAACATGAAATAAAGTGATGCTATTTTAACAAAAGAATGGTCATAGGTGTAAGGCAATTTAAAGGCTCAGGTTCTAGCCTTGTTTCAAGAGAAGACAAGCGATAAGTTCCTAAACCATACTTGTGAGTTATGATATAAGGTCTAAGACAATTAGGAGCAAACTTACCCCATTTGATTTTCTCCATGTTTGTCACATATTTATTTTATTTTAAGATGAGATATCCTATATTTAAATCTCACTCTTTGATGTTTTTGTTATAAACATGTTTGATACACTCTTGATAGATTTGGAGGTGGTTGAGGGATATGAGATGGTGTTCGTCAAGTAATTCAAGTTGGGCCAAACGTTTTTGGTGAAAGTAATCATTAGTAAGTATGTCATGTAGAGAAATGTGAAGAAAAAGAATTAGACCTCAAGAGGCAAAATAACCTCCATCCCATATACCAATGAAAAAGGTGTAGCACCCATAGGGGTTTGAATACTAGTGCGGTAAGCCCATAAAGCAATGTGCCAATCCTTTCCTATATCACTGACTATTCATGAGAATTTTGGCCAATGTTTTATTAGAAGCTTTTGTCTTCCCATTAGCTAGGGGATAGTATGGTTATGAGAAGCTTAATTTGATTCCAAATGCATCATAAAGACCCTAAACAATATTGTTTTTGAAAGACTTGCCATTATCAGTTATAATCTTATGAGGTACACCAAAATGATATATGATGTGATGGTTAATGAAGTCAAAAAATTTGTCAACTTTAGTGGAGATGAGAGGGATGGCCTCGACCCACTTGGTAAAGTATTTAGTGGTAGTAATGATAGAATGATGATGAAGAGATGAATGAGGGTTAATCTCTCTTATTAGTTCTAAACCCCATTGGGAGAAGGACCAAAATTATTTGACATTTTACAATGCATGACTAGGAACATGAAGGAGGTTATCATGCTTTTGATACTTGACACAAACGTCGAACATAATCAACACAGTCTTGATGAAGTGTGGGCTAATAATAACCAAGTTGAAGAATAAGTTTAGAAAATATGTGACCATTGAAATTTCCACCACAAATCCCATCATGGACTTCCTTAATATCAAAGGTAGTCTCAGTACTAGTTAGGCATCTAAGGATAAAACCATCAAAACTTCATTTGTAGAGAAGTCTCCCTAGTATAGTGTAATGAGCAACACATTTTATGAAGGCCCATTTCCTATTATTAAAAATATTGGGAGGGGTAATAGAGAAGGAAAGATAATCCATGAGTTATTTGTACCATAAGTCTTGTGGATTAGTTGTTACATTTTTGACAAAGAGGATGTTAGCTAAGACACAGGAGGGCAATGTTAAGCGATGCACAATGACATATATTCTTGAAGAGGAGGATGAAGAGGGTATGTATGAATCAAGTAAAGATATCATGTCACCAAACTTATTTATAAATTGAGGAATAGTTTTTAAGAGATAAGATTTAAATGATCCCAAGAGTGTATATACACAATGTTTATACTTATATAGAATTTTGTTTTTACATAGGTAGAAACCATTAACTTGGTTAACTACTAGCTGAGAATCACCAAAAATGGTTATAGATTTGATACCCAAGAAGAGAGCTATTTGAAGTCCTATAATCAAAGCTTTATATTCATCCATATTGTTAGTGTATTCAAAATCTAGTTTAAATAATAGAGGCATAGGTTCACCATCTCGAGGAATAAGAATGACCTCTACAACCCCACCATTTTGGAATTTAGATCCATCAAAGGACATCATTATTTGAGAGGAGATGTCATCGATGGAGAGTGTTGTAATAAATTCATTAGGGAATTTAAGGTTTGAAGGCTGATTTTTAGGTAAAGGGGTAGTAACTAACTTGTTAGTGATTATTTTCCCTTTAATAGGTTTTTGTTGAATGAACTCTAGGTCAAATTCAACAAGAAGCATAAGCCATCGGGCTACATGTTGGTTATGATATGGATTAGAATGCATGTATTTGAGAGGATCAATATTGGTGACCACAAAGGTCTTATGATTTAGGATATAATGGTGAAGATTAGAGGTGGAAAAGACCAATGCAAGGCAAAGTTTTTAGTATGGGTGTATCGAGTCTCATAATTAATAAGTGTGTGGCTTATCTAATAAACCACCTGCTATCGATGTTGGTCATCTTGATGTATAATCATATCACCTAGAGAATGGTCTATTATGAAGATGTATTGGTAAAAAGGATGATTTTACTTAAGTAGAATAAGAATCAGTGGGGAAGGGAGGTATTGTTTAAGTGCATCGAAGGCTTCTTGGCAATTTGTATTCCATTGGAAGGAGACATCCTTTTTGAGAAGATGGTGAAAGGGTTGAAAGTGATCTGACAACTAGGAAATGAAGAGTCAAATTGACTAAATTTTTCCTTGTATGTTATGGATTTGTTTGATATTAATAGGTGGAGGCATTTCTAGGATTACTCTAACCTTAGCAGGATCAACCTCGATACCATGGAGAGAAATGATAAAACCTAAGAGTTTACTGAAAAAACACCAAAGACACATTTCTTTAAGTTTAGTCAAATGTTATATTGGAAGAGATGAGTGCATATGGTTTTGAGAATTGTCAAGTGTTCTTGATGAAGTTTAGACTTGTCAAGTAAGTCATCCATGTAATCCTCCATAATTTTATGTAGGAGATCATGGAAAATATAGGTCATGGCATGTTGGTAAGTTGCACTAGCATTCTTTAGGCTAAAAGACATGACCCAATAATAGAAAGTTCCCCATGGTGTAATAAAGGTGGTATTGTGTTGATCTTCAAGAGTGACAAGGATTTGATTATATCCAAAAAATCCATCCATACATGATAGCATCTCATGATCAGTTTTTAGATCAACAAGTTGGTCGATATTAGGTAATGATAGATCATCTTTTGGACAAGCGAAGTTTAAATCATGATAGTCAGTACAAATACTAATTTTCCCAATAGATTTTTTTATAAGAACAATATTGGAAATCCATTATGGGTAGTCAATGGGTTGGATAAAATTTAAAAAAAAGAGGTGTTAGAGCTCTTTTTTGACTAGGAGAACAATACGAGGATTCATCTTACGAAGCTTCTATTTAACGGGTTTAACATCTTGATTGGTGAAAATGTTATGGGTGATGATAGAGGGGTCAATAATGGACATGCCATTTTAAGACCAAGAAAAGGATTTTTTATGGTCATAAATAAATGTGGTATAATCAACTTGCTTAGAAGAATCTAAAGATTGGCCAATCTTGAGGATGCGAGGGTTATCATGGGAGGGTAGGTTGTTGTCAATGGTTGATTCATTTAACATAGCTTGTATTTTAGATGGGTGTAATAATTGGATATAGGAATCATCCACACCCATGTAGGTGAGAATTGCATCATCATCTTGACATTGGATAGTGTTAATAGTGGGAGAATCTTCATCAATTATTTTAGGATGAATGAGAGGAAGGGACCTTATTTCCTTACCCTGATGATAGGTGAGAGGCCCCAAATGGATGGAATTTATTGAAAAAAAATTAGGAGGTATAAATACCTCTGATTCTATAGGTGATAGTGGAGAAGAAGGTGGAGAAGGAGAGATTGGTTCTTCGATAATTGGTTCATGGGAGGTTTTAGTGAGTTTATTTGGTTCATCATATCCCACCCATGCCTCTTTTTAGAATTTTCAATTGTGTTGCTAGTAGGACAGTCAATAAACATGTGGACACCTTGTTTGTAATGACCAAAGTAAATCCTTTTCAAGCACACCTACAGAGATAGGTGTGAGAAAATCTAGGGTTACTTAGGAAAGAGAAGTTATAGGTAAATGGTTGTGGTGAAGAAAATGGATTGCTGATAGTAGGAGCTTGATCAATTCCCCATATGTGAAATTAGTTCAAAGGTTAGGGGCCCCATAAAGGATGGCCATCCCAATATAGGGATCATAATTTGCATGCATGTGAAGCCTTCCATACTCTTTTGGAGTATAGAACATGTCGAGCCTCAACAAATTATATTTGCTGAGTGACAAATGTTGAAAGGTCTCCATGGGATTTTTGTTAGGAATTTATGTTTCTGGTATATATGTAACCATGGAGTGGAGCTTATGGAATCTTTAGAGGAAACATGCAAGGAAGATGATGTTTTTAATGGGATGAGAACATCATTAGGACTATAGGTCATATTACATGTTTTAAATAAAGGTGGGTTAGTAAGTATAACATGTACTTGTCCATCATGTTCAAACTTGACATAATGGTGCAAAGTTGAGGGTACACATGCCATAACATGTATCCAAGTTCATCCAAGTAGTATGTTATATTTGAAATCTCATTCCAAAACATAGAAGAGCTCAGGAATTGTGTGAGGGCTTACATGAATATGTAAGACATTAGTGCCCACTTTAGTAGTTGTAGTATCATTAAAGGAATGGAGTACCACATCAGTTTGAGACATGTAATTGTCAAGAAGGGCTAGATATTTGTAGGCATGGGTAGAAATAATATTAATACTAGCTCCCCCCTTAATCATAACTCTCTTGATATGGGTTTGATCAATATATGAGGAAATAAAAAGGGTAGAATCTTGATCTTTAGGGTGTTAAAGTGGAATTTTTGAATCATTAAAAGAAATCAGGGAGATGGAATTAAGGGAGATAACCAAAGCTGAAAAAGGTTGGGGATCATCTGATTGTACCTTAATTTCTTGTAAAGCACTAGTCAAAGTTTGATAGTGTTGGGATGAACTTTGGATTAACTCATACAAAGACATTTCATAGGAGTTTGGTGAATCTATTTCACCATTGAGCTTTGAATAACATCTGAAGATGTTGTTTTAGGAACACCCAAGATGGAAATATTAGGATTAGTATGGGGAGTGTCTTTGGTAAGGGGATGGGTCTAAGGTGTAGTGACATTTTCCTTAGCTTTATCTTTTTCATTTTGTGACCATGTAGCCACATTAACTGTGTTAATTTTAAAAGTTAGTGAAGGAGGTGATAAAGGGGTTACAATGACATCTTTGGGTTTGAATTTCATTGGAATCATATGAGGCACTGTAGATTCTAAAGGTGAAATAATAGGAATGTTAATGGTAGTGTCATCAAAAAGAGTGTCAACATCCAAGTGCTACTGAATAATCGATGCGAGGTCTTTACAATTCTCAGTATTGTGTCCAGGTGAATGATGATATAAACACACTTGTGTATCATCAAACCAAGATAACTTCTTTCTAAGAGGACTATAATTCTTAATGGGAGGAATATTTATTAACAAATATTGCAATAACTGACATAAAAAAAATTTGAGAGACTGCAAGTGGGCTTGCACTTATTGTACTAATAGGAGTGGACACTTTTTTTTTGGTGTTAAAAAGGTAATTTTACATGGTATCTTATTTGGTGATGGTGGAGTTACGTGTTTGGGTGTCACTTTCTTAGTGTTATATGTGATAGGCCTACCAAATGGAAAAGGTAGGAGTGGATGTAGCTTAACCTTTTGTTTGGATTGGTTAGATGATATTACAACTAAAGTAGAAGGATGTGACCCCAAAATGGATGGTAAAGTTGAGGGTTGAAGAAGGGATCACTGAGATCTAGGAGGTTTAATATTCTTATATATTTTAGGGCAAGAAAATCCAACTTGTGGTTGAGGAGTTAAATCTAATTTCACCTATGGATGAATTAAATTAGAAATAAGGCATATACCTAAGGGCATGATCTACTTTAATGTAGTAGATTCCTATGAGGGTGAGGGTTATGACAAAAATGGATGAACTTTAGTTACTTTTGGTGAAGAAACTATAGCTTTGTCAAAGACCTTAGGGTAAAGGGTAGTAAGGGGATTAGTGGTAAAGGTTGACATTTGTTGTGTTGGATACAGAGTCTTAAGCTGGTCCCAAAATGCCGCATTGTCAAGCTTTATGGAGTCAAGAAATTTTAGAATTTTCACCAAACACGAGAAGAGTTTTGAAAAAGTTGATGTAGGCCTTATGATTATGTCTTTAGAAATCTACGATGTTTGGGAAAGAGGTAAATTGTTGGTTTTTGCTAACTCGGGCCAAAGATGAAAAAGAACAGTAATGGGGTATTCTTCGATAGAGATGGGAGAAGAGACTTGATCTTCCATGGGTGGAGGGGAAGTAGGTGAAGTAGGTTCCTCAAGAGGTTAAAGCATAGGTATTATGGCTCCCTTAACATGTGGGTGAGGCATGGGTAAAGTATGATCCTCCGTAGGTAAAAGAAGGGGTAAGAGTGGTGCAATTGGAGTTAGCACAATAAGTATATCATCTATTATGGGAGTAGATGATATGGACTCTTCTAGGTGAAAAGTTGAAGTGGCTGGGGTACCACTCTCTATAAGTGGAGGAGAAGTAGGGGAAGAAGGTTCCATAAGAGGGTATAATGCAGGAATGATGTTCCCTTCAACATGTGGTTGAGGAATAGGTAGGGTGTAGTCTTCAAGTGGTAAGAGGATAAGTAATATTGGTGTAAATAGAATTGGGATTACAAGCTCCTCAAGTGGAAAAAGGAGTGGAAAAGGAGGATCTTCCTCTCAAGGGAGTGAAATGGGTGAAATAGGCTCTTCTACCTAAGGAGGAAGAATGGGAAAAATAAATGCCATAGAATGTGGGGGAGGATTCAATGAAATACGTGTCTCCTATTGAGGTGTAGGTTGGACTAAAGATAAAGGAAAGACCATATTAACCATATATATATTATGATCACATGAGTTAGCTATGGACTAGACAATATTTTGATTTGGTGAATGGTTAGGAAAAGGATGTTTGAACACATCTATACTTTGATTAGGAGGTGCATTAGGATTATCTAAGATGAGCTCACTTCTATCAAACATATCTTGAATAATGTTCTTGAGTGTCTTGTAATTATTAGAGTTGTGGCCTTTAACTTTATGGTAATCATAAAACTCATCTTCCTTGTTCCAAGTTAAGATAGGGTAGGAAGGGTCAACTATATAGGAGGTTTAATCTGAGGAAGGGTTATGACATGCTATATACCAAGGGATATGATATATTAATGTATATGGGTTGATGGAGATGCCGACATATGGCACACATCCCCTTAGTTAGTTATATGGGTACAATATACTAGGATAATAGAGTAACTTATGGAATTAGTACATTGTGTAATGGTTGGCCTATAGTGGGATTAAGAGGTTACCCATCCATGGGTTAGATAGATGTCTATATATAGGAGATGTTTATCATGGTAAAGATATCAAGTAAGCATTGAGTCTTCTATTATAAGAGGATATTGGAGGTTGTCCCCTTGAAGAGACATCGTGGAGTTATTACTTCCTAAAGGAGTGTATATGGTGTTTCCCTTCCTTAAGGGTATTTCTACATATATTGAATATTTCAATCATATCAAGACCATATCAAGTGGTATTAGAGCTTCGATTTGGGCAATTTATGTGGAGTGAAACCATAGTTTTTTTAATCCGAAATAACTTTTGATTTGTTTTTAATTTTACCATAATTTTTTAATTGGATATGGATAATATTTCAGATAAGTCACAATAAAAAAATTGAGATATTTTGATTAGTTTTGAGGGAGTTATTTCTATTTTAGAGTTTATGATAATTTCACTATATCTTCAGAAATATAGAGAATTTGTATTCTAAATTTTTACTAGAGATGTAATAATATATAAGAGAATCACAGTCAGAATTTCAGAATTTTTTGAGTTATTTGGAGTGATTTATTACAATTTTATGGATCAGTTTTGTATGGGTTATTGACATTTTAGGGTTTCATGAACCCTAATTTTTTTGGTGGATCATGGAGTTGAAAAAAATTTTAGGGGAAGATGATGTTGATATTAGATAATCATGGATAATTTTTAAGGAGAATAATACTAAGGACTTTTTTTGGAAAATAGATCTCTTTCTTTGTCTGGGCCTACACGACATTGGTGGTCTAATCAATTGAGCTTTGCACAACAATATTCTTCATGGGAAACAATGGAAAAAATCTTCCTAGATCGATGGGGTATAAAAGAAAAAGGATGTATAAATACCCTAAAGGTAGGGAAACACCATATAATACTCCTTTAATATATTAATGTATATGGGTTGATGGAGATGCCAACATATGGCACACATCCCCTTAGTTAGTTATATGGGTACAATATACTAGGATAATAGAGTAACTTATGGAATTAGTACATTGTGTAATGGTCAGCCTATAATGGAATTAAGAGGTTACCCATTCATGGGTTAGATAGATGTCTATATATAGGAGATGATTATCATGGTAAAGATATCAAGTAAGCATTGAGTCTTCTATTATAAGAGGATATTGGAGGTTGTCCCCTCGAAGAGACATTATGGAGTTATTCCTTCCTAAAAGAGTATTATATGGTGTTTTGCTACCTTAAGGGCATTTATATATATATTAAATATTTGAATCATATCAAGACCATATCATGACACCTTGTAATAGTTTCTCCAAGATAGATGTATATGATTCCCCAATGGGAGTGTATTGTCTTTGTTCATACCTTTGTTAGAATTACTTGGTCAAATTTTGAGAATTAAAAGAATTTGATTGGTAGATCCTTTAGCATTTTGGTTAGAGGGAGAAGTTTTAGAGGAGCAGGATTCATTTGACTTGGTATTGGGATTCTTACTATGCAACTTGACTTTGCCTTCATCAATAGTGTGAACCTCGAGTTTCTATGCCATTGTAAAAGCTTCATCAAATGTGTGGAAAGTTTATACCTAGAGTGTGGATGAAATGTGCTTATCACATGCCCTTGATAAAATATCAATAAGCTTAGGTTGGGGTAAGGAGAAGGAGAGTTGATTGATCAAGCTTCTCCAACAAATGAAAAAATCTACAATAGACTCGTCATTGAATTGTCTGATAGAATAAAGGTCTATTATAGAAACATTTTCAGAAATGTTAATAGAGAAACGGTCTAGGAATATTTGTGCAAGTTGGGTAAATGAAAAAAGGGAGTGATGAGGTATAGAGCTATACCAATCCAAGGCAACACCTAAAAGAGACGTAGGGAAAGTGTGAAGTAGTAACTCATCATCATGCCCTATTAAATAATAAGCATGTCTAAATTCTCACAATTGCTATTGTGGGTCCTCTTTACTATGGAAATGAGTAAATTTAGGGAGCTCCCATTAGCTTGGATAAGGGAGAATAGGTACAAAAGGATGGACTGGTTCATTGTATATCCGATCATAAGATAATACATTCTTTGAACTAGAAACATATATCTCCAGATTAGACATCTTGTCCATTAGCATCTTAATGAGGTCTAGAGGGGGATTAGTTTGGGGGATTCCTCCTATGTTATAGGGAAGCTGATAGAAAACAAAGGGAGCATATGACATAGCTTGCTAAGGTTGTGTTAGGGAAATAGAAGGATAATGAGTCATATGCTGAGGTGCAAAAAGAAAAGGGATTTGTCCCATTGGGTTGGAGATTATGCCTTGGTTGGTTATTGTTACTATAGGTTAAATTATTAGCATGGTTAGATTTGATGAAGGGTGAGTCATAACCTAGATAATTATAAGCATGAGGGTGGATGGAATAGGTACCACTAAATTATGGGATGAGGTGTGACTTGGCTGAACTAGTTATGGTTGTGAAAGTAGGGAAGTTACACTAGTGTTTAGGTGGGATTGGGTAGTTGAATATACCACATTTTGGACATTATTTATAGTTAGGTTACTCATCAAAGTGGTGGTTTTGGTAACCATGGAGAAAATAGTGGAGGCAACTGAAACTAAGGTTGTCTCCATTAAAGAGGTTGACATACCATAAATTGGGTCACCTAAAGAATTATGGGTTTGGCTCATAGCAAGGTAATATTAAAGGGATGCCACATTACAATCAAGAAATTTAAGAAAATCTTGATCTCCCTCAAGCATTATGGTTATTTTTTAGGGTTAGGAGTATGCTCTGTATTTAAAGTATGCTCCATGATAGAATCAGAAGTGAGAGGGGAAGGTGGAAGTGGTTGTCAGCTAATGTAATCAACAAGAATTTTTTCCTAAGCTTGTGTCCATACCATGCAAGAGGTGGTTAAAATAGTCTTATTATCCTGTATTTGAAATAGAATAAAGAAAAACTAGGTTTGAGTATAGGTAAATGGGCTATTTTAGATTTCTATTTTGAGAATATGAAACTACATAGTCACCAACATCAGTAGGGATGATTGATATCGATAGGAATAGTTTGCTGATGCCAGTGGAATAACCAATGTTGGTAGGTAAAGTCTCCTAATATTGGTAGGGTTAACTAATGTCAGTCACTACAAAATCTTAGGAAATGGAAAATTTGATGTTTTAATAAATTAGAGGTTGAAAATAGGTAAAATAGTGGATGTAAAAAGTCTATGTAAGAAGGAATAACACTAAAAAAACATGAGATAACAAGTTATACAGACTGAGATTTTGAAATAGTATTGATTTTGTGAATCAATAGAAAGACATCCTTACCAACTCAAAAATAGAGAAGGCAATTGAAAATCAAGAAAAAAACATTTAGATAGAAACTATTAAGTCCTATAGATTAATTTTTAGTCACGTGTTGGCTTATACCATAATCAGATAGTGATAAGAGAATTTGGTTATCAAAAGTACTATAAAGTAATATAGAGTTGGTTTCAAATTAGTTTTGGTGCTCAAGAGGAAATCTATGTTAGACTAGGTACATGGCTTTTTATAAGAGCTTGCTCTCTGCACTTCATGAACCTGGAGCTGAGCCAGGCTACTTAGCCAAAATATACCTTTTGTCTAGAGATTATACTCCACCAGAGAATGAAGTGGGTTCTCCTCTTGGTGGTGAAATCCAAGTAAGATAGCTAGGTAGGGTAAGGTGATCCACCAAGTGATGAAATTCTGATGGGCCTTTTCTTAGGTGATTTTAGATGCTTTTTTATGTGAATGTGATTTGGTTGTGTAACATAGGTGTAATATGATTTATTCAAAATACTTGTAATTAACTAGGTGAGTTAATATGCAATAAGAAAACTATGAAATGTAGTAAGTTTTAGACCCAAATATAAAATGTTTCTATTCAAATGAAAATAGAGAGGAAATAGGAATAGAGTATGAATTTCACTATCTTAATGTGGATGCAAGAGGAAGTAAAGAAGGGATTCTCTTTTTTTTTTGTAAAAAAATGACAAATTGATTTTAGAGGTGTTACCTTTTAATTAACCCTTATTCATATTTTTTTAATAAACCTTCCCTAAGAGAAATTTGACCCACCATCTTACCTTATTGATCATATGTTTATTTCTTAAGTTGGCTCTTTATTTTGAAATTTTATCCGCTTGTCTTCATATGTGCAAAATTACTGAAGAATTGAACCTTCTAACTTGAAACCTTTTCAAAGTTCAAGAGTTCAATGGTTCAATGTTTCTCAAAGGTCATGAACTACTGGTCCCTTTGTTTAACTCAATTTGTATCTTTGAGCCTTCACATTGAACCTCATTTCAAGAGTTTAAAGGTTCAACGACTTAAAGATTCAACATTCCCTAACTTTAGTCCCACCTTTCCTGAAGTCTTTTAAGTCAAAATTCATAGGAGATTTTAAAAGAATTAAATTATTTAGAGGGAAATATATTTAGAAAATTTTATGAAATGGAAAGTTCTAATTTTGAATGGTTATGAATAATCATTACACATTAAGGTCATGTGTGAAAACTACTTATAATTAATACACCTATCATAATTTACATCCTATCAAGCAAGTTCAACACAAGTTAATTAATCAGTTAATTATTTGACCTGATTTCATTCCTTTATCAAGGAAGGACAAGCCATTTTTTAATAGTAAACACACATGTTCATGCAAAGGAGAGCAACATTAGAGGTATAAGATTTTTATTACATAGTTTCATAGTAATTTCTAATCCATTGAAGGTGAGTTTGACTTTTCTTATAAGATAATTCCATTATTTTGTTGGAAATGAGAATAATTTTGAATTTTTGGTATTATTTAAGAAGTTCAAATCATTTTTAATTATATCCTCCAATCTTTAGCCATGAAATTTGCTTGTCTTGGTTACAAACACAGTCCTGGTCTTGTTTGTTCTCTTCCTAAATTTGGGGACAATTCTTTAGTTCAATATGATTTAGAAGATTTTAAGGAGAGGGTTAAAAATCCTATGTCAACCCCTATGATGGAGAAAATAGTGTAAAGTGGTTTAGTATAAGATGTGGCTTTTCCCATGGTGGTACAATGTCCTAAATTAGTTTTAGAATGCATGCATAGACACGACCCTCAAAATAAGTGTATCATAACTATAAATGGCAATGCATTAATGCATGTAATAGACAAACCCTAATGGCTATGGTGAAAATTATACCCAAGGATCTATAATGTGACCTTGATATTACTTCCTCTTATGGTTATTTTTCATTAAAGAAAGCAATCTACAAGAGTGCAATTACTAGAAACTGGTTACTAAAATTTAAAAAAAAGGTTCAAAACTAACCAGAGCATTAACTAGAGAACATATGATAACAAAAATTAAAGACATAATGTTATTATTACACAAGATGAAAGGTATTTCTCAAAAAACTTATTGGGAACATTGAATGTACTTCTTCATTTAGGTGATCCTCCAAGGTGAACAGTATTTGGATTGGGCAGAAATCATAGTTGAATGTTTGCATCTGGGTTTGAGTAATTATTTTGAGAATAAGGATTTTTATGTGTCTTCATATCTCTTTTATTTCTTAGAATCTACAAGAGAATGAAGAGGGTTGCCTCATGCATCCTTAGTTGAAGACAATATAATTTATGATTATTACTCACATTTACAAAAGCAAAATTGTTATGAAAACTATGGAAGGGTTAATGATGTTTTAACTGGTAGGATGACTTATGAATTGGTAGGCAATGTTAATAATAGAATATTTTATGAAGTCATGTAGATTATTAGTATTTATGGTAGTTTCTTCATTCAATTTTCCAAATTTACTTATATTAGAGTTGGTGGTTTTGATGGTGAACTAGTGAAGTTGACCAAATATGTTTTCAACCACTTTGTATTGATAGAAGTCTGTAGTTAACTAGCCCATGTAGATAAGAAATTTTCAATGAAGAAAGAATCTAGTATATCTTTTCCCATCAAACTAGGACACTATTCATGCCAATCAATTTTTGATGCCTTAAATTTAGAGGTGGACCTAAAAAAGTTTAATCTTCAGTACTATTATGCCAGACCCTAGTTTGATAGCAAAGGTTTTTCTAGGGACAATCTAGATTTTAGAACGAGATTTTCACACATTCCCTAGATCAAAGACTATTGGGAGGATTGTCCAAATGAATTTGAAGTTAGAAGAAAGCTTTGGTGTAGGTTCTCCTTGGGTTAAATAGTTACACTCAATCTGAGTATGAATATCTCTAGAATAATTGATGATGAAGAACAGGTGGTTGATCCTCATTTTTAACAAGTAAAATAACTACCTATTCTATAAGTTGATTGTAATAAAGATGAAGAGGATCGGATTGAATTCAAAACTCTCCCAGTGATAAGGAGAACTAAGAAATAGTTAAAGGGTTGTAGACTAAAAAAAGTTTAAAATGAAGATCCCCAATGATGTGCACCAATTGATGAATCACCATCTCCAATAAGCTCTTATAATCAGATTATTACTATTTGTGATGTAGGTACTCTCAAGCCAAAATTTGGAAAGGGTTCTGTTATCAAAAATTCCAAGAAAACCCTTACAACTATTCTACCTTCTTGTACTACCAGACTAAGGACTAAAAGTAAGAAGAAGAAGGATATTTTTGAAAGAATAGTTGTGGACTTAAACTCTAAAGAGGATTTAGGAGAGGCTATAAGTGATAAAGGGTTTGATCCACCAATGGCAAAGGAGATTAGTGCAAATCAACAAATAGAAGTTGCTTTAGATTCTATATATTTGATGACAATATCAAATGTGCCTTCTGAATAATTGAATCTCAGTAAGTGTTGACCAATTTTTGCCCAACAGGTGCTTGGTTCAAGCTTTAATTTCTTTGGCTTTGGTTCAATCAGCTAAGTTCAATGCAGTTTTCAATCGGCATAGTTCAAATGGTTCAGTGACCTTTAGTTCAACAAAAGTTCATCACTCAGTTCAAACATCTTGATTCAACAACGTTGAACCATTGAACCAATTTCAGTTTAACGAGCTTGGTTCAAAGGGAGTGGTTCAATGTTCAGTTCAGTCAGATGGTTCAATCATTTGGTTCAATTAGGTGGTCTAGAAGCTTCAAGTTCATCGACTTTGGTTTACTTGGCATTGGCACACAATGATTGAACTGCTTGAACCGTTGAACCATTTTGGTTCAATGGCTTGGTTCAAGGGTATGCCCAAATGGTTGAAGGGCAGCTCAAAGCTCAAATGCCCTTGTGGAGGGTAGGCACTTCAAAGAAAAGGCAGCCAAATGGTAAGTTTGGATTTTATTTAAGTCTTGAATTCCTTCAAAATTTTATCTAAAGGAATTCCTTTGAACAAAAAGTCTGAAGGAATTTAGGGAAAGCCACGTCGAGAAACTTAGTGAGAATTCCACAGACTTTTATCCATGAGAAAATGTCTGTAGATAAAAATCTTGTGGAAAATGTTTGAAGCAAATCAAAGACCCGTCGAAGGACCCCAAAGGGCAGGTGCCCTTGCAGGGGACTCTTGGCCAAATAAGGGGCACAAAGCAAAGGCTGAAGGGTCACCTTCCCTTCGGGAAGGTGCTAAGAAGGGACTTCAAGAAAGAAAAGCCCATGAAGGACCGATGATATTTTGCTAGGGATGGTGACGTCTAGAAAGCCATCAACCTTAAGAAAGTGAATTAGTCATTGGTTTTCAAAATGATGACGTCCACGTGAACGTCAAAATTAACACAATGAAATAGCCATTTGTTTTCAAACTAAAAGGATGCCAACCATGAAAGGAAGCCCAGAAATGAAATGACTCACTAGAAGATCACCCTCGAGGGCCAAAGGAGCCAGAGAGACAAGATAGGGAAAAGACAAAGTGCTAGGCATGGAATAGGTAGATAGCCCAAGTGGTGAAGGGAAGCGCCGATTCGAGAAGTTACTCCAGCAGGTGAAATAGTGGTTGTAAATTGGCCATTAGAAGATGTGAATGGAAAACCGTGAGACCTTTTTTCTTCATTTCATATTTATGAGTAGACAAATTGCATAGGTGCCTTTAAGAAGCATCCTTGGTTAATGAGGAAATAGTGCAGCCATGTCAAACAATGCCTAAAGTCAAAGCCAAGGTCGACACAACATTTATTTTTTAAGCAGCCTGCTCTTCCCAATGAGGGGATGAAAATGGGCCACTTGTAAAAAGGGGCATCAATGTAGACACTGAAATCATGTCTAAACCCTTAGTTGACTCCCCCCTTGGTCCCCTTGGTCCCTTTCCACTTCTAACCATGCCTAACCTATGTCTTATTAATTTAAAATAATTATCTTATTTTAAATTAATAATTCTCTCCTTCCTTCTCTCTCTCCCCTTGACACCTCACCCATGCCACCTCTCCTCTCCTTGGATTATTTGCCCTTGGATACCCTCATTTATCACCATATGACCTATTCCAACTTGCCCTCCACTACCCCTTGCCAAGTCTTAAATGATTTAAGACCCCATTTCCCTTATCCCACTCATTTCTCATGCCTATTAATCCACCTTCGACTATTTCTTCCCCCGACTCGCTGACCCAGCAGTTGGGAAAATAGATAAAAGGCTATTTTTAGCCTTTTTCCTACCTTCCAGCCACTGGCATTGATCAACTATCGACTGACATTGGCAATATTACCAGCGTCAGTTTCCTTCATAACTACATTCTTGACCCGAATGCCAGATCTGCTTCACTGAATCTTTCCATCTGACCTTTTAGACCTTCAACCATCTGATCTTTTACTCCTCAATCCATTAATCCTTCCAATCATCAAACCTCTCACTCTCTCTCTCTCAGGTACACACAACAAGCTACAACAACAACAGGTCTTCTGCACTACCAAGCATCAACAATAGGTACATCAGCAGCAACAGGTCTTCTTCATCCAATTCTCCAGCAGGTATGAGGTAAGTATTTCTACTATTTTCATTTCAGTATTTCTTTTAATTCATTTGTCATTCAGCCTACTGCCCATTTTCAACCTCTCCTACCCAGACCCCTTCCAGACCACTCTTTCTTCCCTATTGCCTCTATCTTCTATCTAATCCCTCTTTTAGACCATACTTTCTACCTACACACACCTCCAAACAAACTCTCAGACACCTCAAGCCATTTTTCTAACCCCAAACAGACCACAGAGCCATCTATAGACCATAAACTCATCTAGACCCCGTCCCGGACCATTGCCCTGACTGACATCGACCACTGCCTCCACCAACGTCAGCAGACTAACCAACGTTGATAGACCTTGACAACCAACGTCGGTAGACTAACCGACATTGGCGACTGTGACCAGACTGATAGCAGCATTTAGGTAAGCATTTGCTTCTATTTCTGCTTCAGTTTTTAATCATTTTAGTCTTTTATCATTCTACCTTTTATCAGACATTATTTTTATCAATCAGTGGGTTGACATCCCTTAAGGAAGTCTTTATACTTATGGGATCAAGCTTTTGCTTGGCAACCCACCATCTTCTCATCTAACACCTTCTTTGTTCTAGTCTCTTTCTTTTACAAGTGTCATCCTCCACAACCAAAGAGGAGTTCTTGCTATCGTCTGAATTTGGTGCGCAAGACTTCATCTAGGTACATACAAGCCCTAGACCATTTCTCTTAGTTTCTCATTTCCTTTTTGAATGTGAAAGTGAAAATTGTATAGAAACATTCTGGCACGCCTGGTGGGACCCCTAGGGTCTTCCTTGGGTTCTTTTTCATTTCTTTTCATATAGGTGCATTAGGTTTCTCCTTTTCACCTCTTTCTTCTATCTCTTCCAAAAGACATCATAAGCAAAAATTAAAAAGAATCATTCTTGTTCTTTCTTTTCTTACATCTTAGACTAGTCAAAGTCATACTCTTCAACCCTTTCTCAACTTGTTTTCATTCAAACTCACATTTTGACTTGGGCTTAAAACACATTGCATTTCATTTCTTCTTGACTGCATACTTAGTCCACATCTAGTAATTAATAACCACATCATGAATTAATCATAGATCACTTATGATACACAACCAAATCACTTGCACAAATCAAACATCAAAACTTACCTGAGACAAGGCCCGACTAGGATTTCATCACCCAGCAGATACCTTACCCATCCTGGCAATCTCACTTGGACTTCACCACCAAGGGGAAAGCCCACTCTATTCTCTGGCAGAGGATAATCTCTATGGAAATTATATTTTGGCTAAGCGAGACCAGCTTATCACTAGGCTTGTGAAGTGAGGGGAGCTTGCTCCTTAGCACCAGGCCATGTACGAAACCTAACACAGACTCTTGAGCACCTAAACTAAACTTGAAACCATCTTTAGACTACCTCTTCTAGGACCCATTCTACAAGCTAACCTCCCAAACACATCACTCTAAGACATAAGCCAACAAGATTCTAAAAGTTGATTCTTGGGATTTAACGCTTAGGTTCTGCCTATCTCCATCTATTTTTTTGTTCCTATCTGGTTTTTTGAACTAGTGAGGATGATTTCTTCCTTTTTACAAGAATCTTCAAATTTTTTGAGTTTTTATAAATGACAGTAACTGACATCAGTTTTTCCACTGATGTCGGTAACTTTCTTCGTCGGCATCGGTCATCTAACTGACATCAATAGCCTATGTCACCGACATCAGTTTTTAAATTGACGTCGGTCTCTATCCAATTTTTTTTCCCAAAATAGCAGCCTTAAAACCCGACCCTTTTTCTACCAAAACCACATTCTGAGTTTTTGAAACTGAAAAAACATAGTTTTTGGAACCTGACCTCTTCTTGCCTTGAATGGTTTTGACACGCAGTCAAACCAAGACTCTTCTTGACCACGTGAGGCATCAACCACTTCTACCTTCATCATCCATAACCAGTCCCTTAATGGAGTTTCATTTAGAGACTGAATGAACTCCAACTTGACTGACCCCAACTTAGACCCCCATTGTCCCTGAAGGGGACCAAGATTTCGAAAGATTCTTGGACCTCAATGTCAAAGCCCTCCAAAACTATCTCGCAAGAAACCAAATGCGAGACCTTTCAGGTGAAGTGGTGATGACGTCAACACCATCCGCTACCCAGCCTTTTATGACTCAAACTATTGCCTCAACCATTAACCCGACCATGGCCAATACACAAAGTTTGGCCTCCCCATCTATTTTTAGACTGACCTCCATTGGGGTTTCATTACCCCCTCAACCATACACAATTCAACCAAGTTCTACATCATACCAGAACTTAATTGTCTCGACTCCACTCACTCTTGTGCCTATAAATGCAAGAGTGTCTACCTCCCCCTTTGCCAATGCCACCACGCAACCACCTTTGATGGTATCTAGTTAACTTATGCCTTCTACCTTCATGACACAACCACCCTTAGCCTCCACTGCTATCCCAATGACTAGTTATTAATACGTTGTGCCCTTACAAGCGTAACCAACTATGTTGTATGCCCCCTCTAGCACCTTTTAAGCACCCTACAACCTAGGGGGTGCTCCACCCGTAAATCTGTCAATAGATATAATCAAAATGCTGATGGACAAAATGTCTAGTCTCGAGACCTCTATTTCTGGTTCACGCAATGCCCTCTCATATGAGCATATTTGCAATGAACCCATTCATCCCTCCGTCCTGATCCGACCATACCCCAACCAGTGAGAGCTTCCTAAATTTACTCACTTCTAGAGTAAGGAAGACCCGCAACAACACCTATGAGCATTCAGACATGCTTGTTATCTCATAGCCCATGATGATGCATTACTTCTATGCACATTCCCCATGATGCTTTCTGGCCCTACCCTTGACTGGTATAGCTCTCTTACTAGACATTCTATCTTTTCATTCACTCAACTCGCCCAATTATTTCTTAACCATTTTTCTATCAATATCACCAAACAAGTCTCAATCATAGATCTCTACTCAATCGGACAATTTGACGATGAATCAATAGTCAATTTTGTCACCTGTTAGAGAGGCTTGATTAACTAGCTCTCCTTCTCCTTGCCTCAACCTGAGCTCATCAAGCTATTTTCTCGAGCATGTGCCAAGCACATCTCATCTACCTTGTGGATTCAAACATTCTTCACTTTCGACGAAGCTTTCACCATGGCCCGAAAGCTTGAACTCCATGCCATTAAAGAGGATAAGGTCAAATTACGTAATACCAACACAAAAGCCAATGACCCTTCTTCTTCCAGACCTTCTTCTACCAATTCCAAATCCAAAGGAGTGGCCAACACTATGGTCATTAGATCACCATCCTCAACAACAACTAATCAATCTCAACCTTCAACATCTCAAAGCATCAGCAAACAATTCCAACAACGGTACATTCAGCGTTCATACACTCCACTTAGAGAATCATACACTTTCATTTTGGAAAAACTCGTCAAGTAGGGGGTCCTCAATCTCCCTCCAATCTGACCACCTCAATTCAACCCTTCAAAAGCCCTCCCTACATGGTATAGGGAGGCCGACTTCTGTCACTTTCACCGTGTCCAAGGCCATGACATCAATAATTACCAAACCTTCAAAAACATTGTCCAAGACATGATCGACAAGGGGGATATTGTTTTGGATAACCCAAATGCCCCACCCAATCAAAACATTGACATCTTTAGACACCCCTTTCCTAACCATCCTCTTAATCAAAACCATGTGTAGACTGTGACTAATAGCTCCCACGAGCATGAAATACGAATGATCAACACTGTCTCTCCTCTTATCCTTGACCAACCTCTTGCACAGGTAGAAGAATCCTCCTCTCCTATTAGTCCTCCATCGACCTCTCTTATATTGGAGGACACCTTAACCATACCTATGCCATTAGCCCCACCTTCATCCTTCCTCCTACCAATGGAGGACCCGACCTTGCCTACTCCTCAACCACAAGTAGAAGGCACGATTAACCCTGCCCTCTACCCTCTTGAGGAGCCGCACTCTCCTATTTCTTCTCCACCAAGAGAAGAATCGGTCTCTTCACCCATTTTGACCAAGGAAGACCCAGTCACGGTTTCCTCTTGCCTTTTGCCTGAGATTGCCACATCTCACTCGCCTTCATCCACATCTAAACTCAAACCTGTATCTAACCTCGCCTCACACAATGATGGCCCTCAACCCAAACCTAAGAAGGCCACTAAACCACATTGGATAATTCCTCCCCCACCTTCATCATTACCTTCAATTTTGGGCCTGCATCCATCCACTTTAATAGGAGTGCTTCCTACTCCCATACTTCACAGAGGCAAGTCACCTCCATTATCCCCTCAACCCATCAGACATATATTTCCCCCCAAGCATCCAACACCTATCACCACCAAAGTACCATCTACACGTGTGGCTACACCACCCATAAAAATGATGGTATGACCAATGCCTCTTATGCCTCTCAAACCAAAGTCATCAACCCCCACTGCATCAAGACACACAGACCCATTAACAGGTTCTTATGCCTTATTGTTATGGCAATTGTTGTAGTTTTCTTGCATCAATCTCCCGCCTCTTAAACCATACCAATCTCTCAGACCAAAACCACCCTGGTTTGATGACACTACAATTTTTGCGTATCATCACACACCTGGGCATGACATCGAGCATTGTTGTGCCCTCAAGGTTGTCATTCACCAATGTTTGGAGAAAGACACCCTTCTTCTTGACCATATTATCCACAAACCTTCAACACCACTCCACTCATCAACTCTCAGATCAAGACCATCTTGGTTCAACAACTCTAAATTTTGCCACTATCATCACAAACTGAGACATGACACTAAGCATTATTGCACTCTTAAAGCTGTCATTCGTCAACACTAGAAAAAGGATACCCTTCTCATTAAGGATCCTCTTGACCTCCCCTTCGATAAATCATCAACACTGACCCATGCTTCTCAAACCTCATCACCTATATCAGGATCTCCATGCCAGACTATGGTCCCTTTGCTGCCTTTAACCCCCTTATTCAACATCAACATAGTCAATCTGACCACCAAGCCTCAACCAACCTTGACCAGTCTGTCAAACATTCTCCCTAGCCACTGGGGGAATTTAACGTTCATCCAAGCCTTGACCAACCTTTCAACCCAGTCTCGACCAAATATCAATCACTCTTTTAATCCTAAACCTTGACCAAGCCTCAATTAAACATCAACCAATCTCAACTAAACATCAACCCTGACCTTGACCAATCATTTAATTGATCTCGACCAATCTCGACCAATCATCGACCAAATACCAATCTCAACCAAACCTCGACCAAACATTCAACCCAACCATTGACCAATCATCGACCAAATATCCATCGACCCGACCCTTGACCAAACATTCAACCAACCTCGACCAATCATCGACCAAATATCAAACAACCAAACCTTGACCAGACATCGACCAGACATCAACCGACTTCAACCAGACATCGACCAGACAATGACCAAACATCAACCGACTTCATGCCAACAACATATCAACCAACCTTTTAACCACGTCTTCATGTCTAACATCAATCAACACGTGACCAATATCGAAGAGGCAAATGGGGCAAATTTACTCCTAATTGACTTGGACCTTATCATCACGCACAAGCATGGACTAGGGACTTATCAGGACATGAGCCTTTTAATGACTTGCATTTATGACCATTCTACTATTAGTCACGTACTCATCCTCTTGAAATTTAACTTGAGCTCATCCCTTGAGCAATCCCCATCCTCTTAATCCTCATTCCTTTCAACCTATTCCCCTAAACAAATCCTCTATAACCCTTTTATACAGTATGGATGCTTTGTCCTAATAAAAGGGAGCCCTTGAACTTCTATAGTCTTGTCCATGACTCAAAATTCTATCAAAAAAAAAATCAAGATGTCAAAATATCCAAGGTCACAAACTCTAAAAGACAGACTGCTCCCTTAAAGGATAGTTATACTATCATTACTATAGCTAATAGACTGCTCCCTCGAAGGACAGCTATTCAAAAGCCCTTAAATATATAAAGCAAAAATATAGACCACTCCCTCAAAGGATGGCTATGACTAAATCTTGCTACAAATAGCACTTTCTTAGAAGCTTCCCGCATCGATCAGCTTCGCAAATGACCACAAAGCAAAATGACATCTCTATGTAGACTTCCCGCATTAATCAGTCTGCACTAAAAAAAAAAGGGTCATGGACTTGGCTTGTAATCGTCTAAGGGTCTCCTATAAAAAGGGGCAAAGTTATCCCTACTTAAAAAGGAGTTACCCTATCCTCCCATCTTACATCACCTACTCAAGGGACTTCGAGCTCATTTTAATGTCAAAATGATTCGATTACCTCTCTAACACAACCCATGGTCAATGATGTAATGCATGAATGGGACTCTCGGTTCTAACAACCCCTATCTATGCTATCATTCTGGTCTGTGTCAATGAAAGAACAATTTGCCTTTCACTTTTTGTCACACTTTGGTCACATTCAACCACATCATTTGCCAACCAAACCAAACCAACCAAACCTTTTTCAGACCACAAAACATCATCATAGTCCATTTCACATAGTTTTTATGGACACCAATACACATGGAAACTATCGACTAGACACAATTTATGTTAAGCATAAACCATTACTTGTTGAAGCATAAATAGACCTCAATTCATTTTTAGCATACATCCATCACGAATATGGAAAATTGCTATGGATGAAAGACCCCTCAACCAATGTTATAGAATACACCATTAAACAATATGGAAAAGACTATGACATCATCTTATCCTCATCATTTCGACATATGACCAACACAATCATCAATTAACTTGTCAACCAGTCTGAACTACATTGGTCTGAGGCCCTAAGACCGGGGCTATGTAGGCAGCACTTAGATGACACACCATCTCCTGGGGTTAGCTCGACCACCCTCATTTGTTCATCTACCTGATGAACAAACCCTATCTTCTTCCTTTGACCATGACTTAACCTCGTCCAAGACCAATCCATAACTTTGACCCTTTTCCTCCCTCTTGAAAGAACTACATTGGCCTGAGGCCCTAATGATAGGGGCTATGTAGGTAGCACTCAGTTGACATGGGGTCTTCTGAGGTTAGCTTGACCATTCCTTCATCCATCCATCCACCTCGACCAATGACCATGGAGATCGTGACTATCTCCTTCAACTACGACCACTTCCAAGACATCGTTGCCTTGGTTGTTTTTGTGTGTATGCTACCTTACAACTGGTTAGCAGAATTGTTCGTAGACCACATTTTGACCTTCACAAGTATAGGATCACAAGCCGGTTGATCCCCACTACTTGTGACATTTTCGTGTTTCCAGGAGCACTTCCTGAGCTCGGGATACCTAGAACATGACAACCATTGGAGCTTCAGCTTAGATTGAATAACTCGATCAGCTATGACCAAATGCTGGGGCCCAATTATTTCAATTTTGGCACTCCTTGACCTTTGACCTGTGACAATTTGACCTGACCATCTCGTGAAGTGGTATACATGCAATCATGACTTTTTTAGCATTCACACTCCATCTTCACCATTTTCATCCACTCTCTGTCAAATCGGCACCTGATTTTAGGTTTCTTTCCCTCAACTCCCGCTTTGAGGGGGAATACCTCATCCCATAATCAGGGCAATCACCTCTTATTTTTGTCTTGTAGTTCACTTAAACAACCAATAGGATGAAATCAACCTAATCCCATACCTGGGGCAATCAACCTCCTATTTTTGTCTTGCAGTTCACTTGAACAACCAACAAGACAAAATCAACCTTATCCCATACCTGGGGCAACCAACTCCTATTTTTGTCTTGCAGTTCATCAAGAACAACCAACAAGACAAAAAGGGGCAAATGTAGACATCGAAATCATGTCTAAACCCTTGGTCGACTCCCCCCTTGGTCCCCTTGGTCCCTTTCCACTTCTAATCATGCCTAACCTATGTCTTATTAATTTAAAATAATTATCTTATTTTAAATTAATAATTCTCTCCTTCCTTCTCTCTCTACCATTGACACCTCACCCATGCCACCTCTCCTCTCCTTGGATTCTTTGCCCCTAGATACCCTCATTTATCACCCTATGACCTATTCCAACTTGCCCTCCACTACCCCTTGCCAAGTCTTAAATGATTTAAGACCCCATTTCCCTTATCCCACTCATTTCCCACGCCTATTAATCCACCTTCGACTATTTATTCCCTTGACCCACTGACTTGGCAGTTGGGAAAATGGATAAAAGGCTATTTTTAGCCTTATTCTTGCCTTCCAACTACCGGCATCGGTCAACTGTCGACCGACATCGGTGATATTGCCAGCATCAGTTTCCTTCATAACTGTGTTCTTGACTCGAATGCAAGATCTACTTCACTGAATCTTTCCATCTAACCTTTTGGACCTTCAACCATCTGATCTTTTACTCCTCAATCCATCAATCCTTCCAATCATTAAACCTCTCACTCTCTCTCTCTCAGGTACACACAGCAAGCTATAACAACAACAACAGGTCTTCTGCACTACCAAGCATCAACAATAGGTACATCAGTAGCAACAGGTCTTCTTCATTCCATTCTTTAGCAGGTATGAGGTAAGTATTTCTACTATTTTCATTTCAGTATTTCTTTTAATTCATTTGTCATTCAGCCTACTGCCCATTTTCAACCTCTCCTACCCAGACCCCTTTCAGACCACTCTTTCTTCCCTGTTGCCTCTATCTTCTATCTGGTCCCTCTTTTAGACCATACTTTCTACCTACACAGACCTCCAAATAGACTCTCAGACACCTCAAGCCATTTTTTTAACTCCAAATAGACCACAGAGCCATCCATAGACCATAAACTCATCTAAACCCCATCCCAAACCATTGCCCTGACCGACATCGACCACTGCCTCCACCGACGTCGACAGACCTTGACAACCAATGTCAGCAGACTAACCGACGTTGATGACTGTGACCAAGCTGACAATAGCATTGAGGTAAGAATTTGCTTCTATTTCTACTTATTTTTTTAATCATTTCAGTCTTTTATCATTCTGCCTTTTATCAGACATTATTTTTATCAATCAGTGGGTTGACATCCCTTAAGGAAGTCTTTATACTTCTAGGATCAAGCTTTTGCTTGGCAACCCACCATCTTCTCATCTAACACCTTCTTTGTTCTAGTCTCTTTCTTCTACAGGTGTTATCCTCCACAACCAAAGAGGATTTCTTGCTATCGTCTAAATTTGGTGCACAAGACTTCATCCAGGTACATACAAGCCCTAGACCATTTCTCTTAGTTTCTCATTTCCTTTTTGAATGTGAAAGCAAAAATCGTATAGAAACAATGAAAAGGCCTCCTTTCTTCTCCTTTATATTGAGGAATTATCATTTTGAGAGATCATCTTCCACATTTGTAAGGCGTAGCCTTGGAAAATTTTCACCTGAATCAATAAATGCATTTTTACCTCTATCTTGGATAGATATTTCTGGGTATGTCTTGAGTGTTAGTTTGTGTTTAGTCATTATTTCTTGATGATTTCATAGGTCTAGCACCAACATATATTTTGTCTACAAAGTGCCATTTTTGTAGCTGACGAGGAGAGCAGTATTTGAAAGTGCAAAAATAGAAGAAATCACTTGTAGTGTGCATTTCACAGCACCTTGGTGAATTTTTGTTTTCTGTATTTTCCATTAGAGCCTCCCTGCCAAGTTTCTTACAGCCTGGTCCTTCTACCAAGTGTGAAGTTTACGTATGTATTTGTTTGGTTTTAGTGTGAGGGTGAGAAGGTCAAATTTATTTTGGTGCATCACCTCCTTAGAGTAGTTTTTTTTCCTACAATCTTTCTCCCTTTTCATCCCCCCCATTATATATATATATATATATATATATATATATATATATATATATATATATATATATATATGTATGTATGTATGTTAGCACTTGTTGGAATGAATATGATGCATCGAAGAGAGCTAGCCCTTACCTAGAGACTCTCCCCTCTAACTTCACTAGTCCCACAAGTGAGAGGGGAGTTTCCATAGTTGTGTGAAGAAGGTAGGAGCGTAGCCTCCTGCCAAGGGTACAATCTTCTATGTCAATAGTTTTGGCACCCCCAGTGGGACACAAATTTTACAACTCAATAAGATTTTAGGATTGATGCTAGTCCTGATACAATAAATCAAAGATTTCTAGCATCTAGTGAATCCACTGGTAAGAGCTTCAATTTTCTAATCAAGACCAGTATCTTAACTTTTTATGCCTAAGGTCAACACATGGTCTGCTTCTAAAGGGGTTTCTTTCAATTTCATTGAGTTACCTTTAAACTCAACAAAAAGACTAAGGTTTTAGAAGACCCATCCTTATTCAACAAGCCACCCTCCCAGACTTGTTGTAGGGGATGCATATTCAGCAAAGCCACAGTTACAGCCCATCCCAGCTATGGCATTGCCATTTCCAATTTTTCATGGTCAGAGCCCTTTGAATCTCCTACATTATGATCCAATCCTGGGAACATCCCCAAAAATGTGCCTTCTTTCAATAGAGAGGGACCCATTAAAGTCATCGAGCACATTAAGAATATTGCTAACCTTTTCAATATTCAAAATGTCATGAAGGAAAATATCACCATCAAATTGCTAGCATTGTCTCTCAAAGGCAAGGCTCTTGACTGGTATGGGACCTTACTTGTAAATTCAATCCATTTGTGGAATGAATTGGGTACTTAGTTGATAGACCACTTTAGGGAAAAGAGCGATGGCCTCTTACTTGTTGAGCAGTTGACGACCATAAAAAGAGCCCCACATGAGTATATGCAAGATTTCAACACATGGTTTCAAAAGACTTGGGATAGAATCCCCATTCTGGTAAGACTGACTCCTAGCTATGCTTTCCTATATTATTTAAAAGCATTGAACAGTGATATTGCTATGATGATACAATCCATAGGAGGGCATATACTACCTGTTGCTTATGATGTAGCCATAGCAGCTAAAAATTTCTTAGTACAGGTTGGGAAAATAGCCCCTAGACCTCACATTCTGCTATTTCCAAAAATGCTACCCCCAATTCAAGTCATTGCTTCCACATTAACTCCTCTACCTAGCATAGAGAAACTATCTGCTATTCCATCCAATGAGCTTCATGAAGTTAAGAGCCTATTGCAGAACATGTCAAATGAACTTGTAGCTCTTAAAAGGTAGCAAGCTCAAAGCAATAGACCAAATCAAGGATACCAGCATTATGGTCAAGCACATAGACCCCCTTTTCAAAACTATAATCAAGGACAGGGTCAGGTCACCCAGACCAGGTTGTTTCAAGGCTACAATCCAGGCACCCCTTCATCATCTAAAGTCTTGGTGCCTGTTTAGAATAACCTGGTATAGTAATAGCCAAGTTGTTCGACCATGGGATATGGTCAAGAATAGGCTATTTATACAAATGATATGATGGGTTATTTCTAGAATGTAGACAATTAGGCAGTCGCTCATTCCCAGATTTTTGAGCCTCCAATGCAACCTAGCACGAATATCAATCAGACCCAGCCTGATTTTACCCTCATGAATCATTTTGAAGGGGAATTTTATTTAGTGAATTATGTGGGAACCATAGACAATCAGGCTGACTGTGTTGTAGCCAAAACAAAATTTAAGAGAAGATAATTAGGAGAATCCTAGGCTACCACCCAAGTGGTATTAACACCTTCTCCATCAAACTCAAATCAAAAGGCCCTAAACTTTAGACAGACATTTGCACCTTTAGCCCCTTAGCCTATAGCTCAAATTGGAATTAGCCCCAAGGAAAAATTGAAGGGAGGCAATCCTCAAGTCAATATAGTGGACCAGATGAACAAGCTGCATATGAACATCTCCTTATGGGATTCATTGTCTCTATTACTATAGAAGGACATGCTACAGAGGGAATTGCATGAGCTGGATCGACAAGCTATCCCAGCAAGCACCACTAATGTCTTGATGATGAATGGACAACCTTCCACTTTAGGTTAGGTAAAAAAGGAAGAGAAATTCCCCCTTTCTATGTGTCCTTGGTTATAGGGGATTTCTTAGTGCACAACTGCATCATTGATAGTGGGCCTAGTACCTCAGTGATGCCCAAGTGCATAGCTAACAAGATGGGACTGAAATATGAAGAGATGAATAAGGGAGTCCTACAGCTAGATGGGACACCTGCAAAAATAGTTGGGATTTTGAAGGGTTTAAGCTTGACATTGCATGCTTGCCTAACCTTCTCAATTCCCCATGATATAGTGGTAGCAGATGTTCCTCCTTATTTTGCAATTTGCTTGTCCAGGGACTTCACATCAAAGATAGGTGGCTATCTAGTAGTTAATTAGGCCTATCTAGTTCTTAGAACCAAGTATGGGACCAAGGTAAAGATTGAATTCAAACCACTCTACAAGGACCATATAGAACCATATTCACCCAAGGCAATGAACATCAGTTGCACCATTATCGACCCAAAAGAATCCCAGACATACCAATCTCCATCCTCTGCTCTTGAAGGGGTTGTAGACCTACTCTTGGATGAGTGGGGAAGTGATAACTTCGAGCATGACCTTACAAGTTCATAGAGGAGGTAGGCCTTGGAGTCTAATGAATGCACAAAGAGGCTGCCCTCATACCAAATATAATGAGGGCAAGCCAAGAGGACCTAGGTCTATGGAAGCTATACTTTGATGGTTCTAGAAGTAGGCTGGGAGCTAGTGGTGGAGTGATGTTAGTCTCCCCTTCAAAGGAGAGATACTTTTTAGCTTTTTTTTTCCAATTCTCTTGCACAAGCAATGTTGTAGAATATGAGTCCCTTATCCATGGTTTAGAATGGGCAAGAAAAAGAGGGATCAAGGAGTTGCAAGTTTTGGGAGACAGTGAGTTGATTGTAAATTAGGTGAAAGGCTAGAATCTGACCAAGAATTCCTTGCTAAAGTCCTACAAGCATAGGTTCTAAGACATGGTGGAAGATTTCCTCACTTTCAATATTGCCTCCATTCCCAGAGAGTAGAACAAAAAAGTGAATAGGCTAGCAGTAATTGGTGCTCAGTTCGATGTTTCTAGGGAGATAAGTTGAGACTGTGGTTCACGCTACTTGAAGGTGGTAATTAGGCCCTCTATTCCTGACAACATTACAAACTGGTAGGTTTTCAAAAATGACCAACAAATAGCTTTCTTCTTATAGGAGGAAGCTTAGTTCACAAAATAGAACCAGGCAAAGCTGCAACAATAATATGGAAACCAAATTGTTTAATTAAAGAAAAATAAGCTCCCTAAAGGTTTGGTCACTCTTGAGAGCATCTTCAATGGAGATGACCAATTGAGAAATGATAAGGCATGCATCACAACTAAGGAGGAAAATTATGAAAGGGTTGAGATCTTTAAGGACAAGCTACTTGCGCTTAGAAAAGTCTGCACGATTCAAGAAAGGCAAGCTTTCATTTTGTTGTGTCAGGAGTTTGCCAATGTTTTTGCATGGGATTATAGTGATTTGAAGGGATTAAACCCAAGACTCGCCCAGCACACCATCAAATTAGAACAAGACACCAGGCTAGTCACGCAAAAGTAGAGACCTATCAACTCGATGATTAAGCCTCTCATGCAGAGGGAACTAGCCAAATTGATTGAGTCAGGGATTATATTTCCAATCAAACATTCCTCTTGGCTAGCCAATATTGTTCATGTTAGAAAGAAGAATGGGGAGATCAAGCTATGTGTCAATTCTAGAGACCTTAATAAAATCTCTTTAAAAGACCACTACCCCCTCCCAAGCATGGAATAGATCCTTTAGAAGGTAATAGGCAGTGAGCATTTCTCCCTCTTGGATGGTTATTCAAGGTATAATTAGATTCTGGTGCAAGGCTATGACCAACACAAAATATCTTTCACTACTAAATGGGGAACATTCACCTATAAGAAGATGCCATTCGGGCTGGTTAATGCTGGTGCTACCTTTTAGCGAGCCATACACATGGCTTTTAGAGGCTTGATAAACAACAATGTGCTGGTATACCTCGATGATGTGATGGTGTTCTCCAAGGAAGCAAGCTAACACATAAAACACCTCAGGTAGATTTTTGAAAGGTGTAGGGAGTTTGACATCTCTCTTAACCCAAAGAAATGCATGTTTGTTGTTCACAAGGGGAAACTCCTTGGCCACATTGTGTCTAGGGAAGGCTTATCCATTGACCCTGAGAGAGTTTGTTCTATCTTGGAGATGTCCCTACCTAAGCAAAAGAAAGGCCTGCAGAACTTCTGTGGTAGGATAAATCTTATTTAGAGATTCATTCTAAATTTCATAGAGATAGTCAGGCCACTGACCTCTATGCTAAGGAAGGGTGAGGAGTTCAAGTGGACAACACAAAGGAAGGACAACTTTGAAGCCATCAATTAGGCCATAACCTAGGCTCCTACTTTGATCAGCCTCGACTTCAACAAAGACTTCAACCTCTACACTTTTAACAATGAAGAGGTGATCTCTGCCATGCTTACCCAAGCAAATGGTGATGACCTCGAGAAATCGCTTGCTTTTTTAGCCAGGGGCTAGAGGATTTTGAAGTCAGATACACATATGTAGAGAAGCAAGTCCTGGTAATAGTGTGGACCCTAAAAAAATTTAGGCATATGTTGTCTAACAATAGGATTCACCTCATGGTTCCACATCTTGGTGTCAAGGATTTCTTGACCAATTGAGACCTAAATGAGAAGAGAGCAGGGTGGATCACCAAGGTGATGGAGTATGATGTAGACATCAAGATCACCAAGCTAGTGAGGGGAAGAGGCCTGTACAAGCACCTTACTGTGGACTTCAAGTAAAAAGGGGAGGATAACTTACTAATTCATGATGCAGCTATATCAGAAGAACTAGCTGTCATGAGGGATTAGACATTAGACCTGAGGCATTTCCTTCTCATTGGTGAGTGCCCACAGAGTCTTGATAAGACTGGAAGAAGGTACTTCAGGCTCCAATCTCTCCCTTATGTTTTGGTTGATGGAGTATTGTTTAGGAAGGATTTCTCTGGGGTCCTTCTAAGATGCATCAACCCAAACCAGGCTGATAAGGTACTATCTAAGTTCCATGATGGGCCACTAGGTAGTCATTTCACTCCTAGAGCTACTACAGCAAGGATAATGAGAGCTAGCTATTTTTGGCCTACTCTTTTCAAGGACACCCATGCCTAGGTAAGAAAGTGCCAAAAATGTGCACTTTTTGATGGGAAGCAATGGTTGGCTACCATGCCTCTACAACCCATTCAAGTTGAACATCCATTCATGCAGTGGGGCTTGGATTTCATAGGGATGATCAATCCTCCCTCCAGTGCTAGACACAAGTGGGTCCTAACTACCATGGACTATTTCACAAGGTGGGTAGAGGCTGTTGCTTTGAAGGAGGTAAATGAAAGTGCAGTCTTGGAGTTTTATGAGGACCTGGTGACAAGATTAGGGGTCTCAACCACCATAATCTCAAATAATGCCTTGGCTTTTTTGGGAACCAAAACAAGTGAATGGGCACTGAGGTATGGTATATATCTTAGCACTTCATCCAATTATTACCCATAGGGGAATGGGCTGGCTGAGTCTACCAACAAAAATTTGATCAGGATCATAAAGAGGACCATGGAAGAAAATTAGAGGACTTGGCATGCCAAGCTGAAAATAGCTCTATGGGCCGATCGAATCACTCCAAAGAGATCAAACATAAATTCTCCATATATGCTCATGTATGGAAGGGAAGCTAGAATTCCTATCTCACTTGAAATGCCAGCATTGGATCTCGCTGGCTAGCTGCAATTAGAAGAAGAAAGTAGCATGGAGGTCAGGCTGTACGAGCTAATGGAGCTTCAAGAGACAAGGGACCAGGTTATGGCCTCTATGACCAGTCACCAACAACAAATAAAGAGACATTTCGACAAGAAATCTTCATCAAAAGTTTTCTTTGAAGGATACATTGTCTTGAAATGGGATGAAGACCGAGCTAAGCTTGGAAAGCATGCAAAATTTGATGCCCTATGGAGTGGCCCATACATAATCACCTAGTGCAAGTAGCATAATGCATTCCAACTCTCCAAGTTGGATGGTGAATAACTACATATCCTAGTTATTAGGATACATTTGAAGCACTGACACTGAGTCTCCTTTCATCTGTATATATTTCCCTTGTGTTTATTACTTTCCCTAAGATTGTTGCACAAGTAGTAGTTTTCTTAGCTTTGTGTGTGTTTTTCTTTTCCTCTTGGAGGTAAATCTGCATGATTGGTTCTATATTTATTAGAGCTATTGTTTTTTTTAAGTTACCATCTGACTCTAAGCCTAATGTACTACAAGGCAACTAGTCTCTAAGCATAGTAGGCATGCTTCCCCTGGGAGTCACCAATTTGTTGACCAATTTTTTCCCAATAGGTGCTTGGTTCAAGCTTCAAGTTCTTTGACTTTGGTTCAATCAGCTAAGTTCAATGCAATTTTCAATCAGCATAGTTCAAATGGTTCAGTGACCTTTAGTTCAACAAAAGTTCATCACTCAATTCAAACATCTCGATTCAATAGCGTTGAACCATTAAACCATTAAACCAATTTCAGTTCAATGGCTTGGTTGAACGAGCTTGATTCAGAGGGAGTGGTTTAATGTTTGGTTCAATCAGATGGTTCAATCATTTGGTTCAACTAGGTGGTCTAGCAGCTTCAATTTCATCAACTTTGGTCCACTTGGCATTGGCACGCAATGATTGAACTGCTTGAACCATCGAACCATTTTGGTTCAGTGGCTTGGTTCAAGGGTATGCATAAATGGCCAAAGGGTAGCTAAAGGCTCAAATGCCATTGCAAAGGGTAGGCACTTCAAAGAAAAGGCAGCCAAAGGGTAAGTTCAAATTTTGTTTAAGTCCCAAATTACTTTGGACAAAAAGTTTGAAGGAATTTGGGGAAAGCCACGTCGAGAAAATCAGTGAGAATTCTACAAACTTTTGTCTGTGAGAAAATGTCCATGGACAAAAAGCCCACAAAAAATGTCTGAAGTAAAGGAAAGACCTGTTGAAGGACCCTGAAGGGCAGGTGCCCTTGCAGGGGACTCTTGGCCAAATAAGGGGCACAAAGCAAAGGCCGAAGGGTCACCTTCCCTTCAGGAAGGTGCTAAGAAGGGACTTCAAGCAAGAAAAGCCTACAAAGGACTGATGACATTTTTCTGGGGATGGTGATGTCAAGAAAGCCATCAACCTTAGGAAAGAGAATTAGTCATTGGTTTTCAAAGCAATGATGGATGTGTGAACATCAAAATTAACACAATGAAATAGCCATTTATTTTCAAATTAAAAGGATTCCAAGCATGAAAGGAAGCCCAAAAATGTAGTGACCCACTAGAAGATCACCCCCGAGGGTTGAAGGAGCTAGAAGAGATAAGATAGGGAAAAAACAAAGTGCTAGGCATGGAGCAAGCAGATAGCCCAAGTGGTGAAGGGAAACACCGATTTGAGAAGTTACTCCAGCAGGGGAAACAATGGCTACAAATTGACCATTAGAAAATGTGAATGGCAAACCATGTGACCTTTTTTCTTCATTTAATATTTATGAGCAGACAAACTACATAGGTGCCTTTAAGAAGCAGCCTCAGTTAATGAGGAAACAATGTGGCCATGTCAAAAATGCTTGAAGTCAAAGCCAAGGTTGACACAACATTTATTTTTTAGGTAGCCTGCTCTTCCCAATGAGGGGATGCAAATGGGCCACTTGTAAAAATGGGTGCCAAAAGGTCTCCTTTCTTCTCCTTTATATTGAGTACTTGTCATTTTGAGAGATCATCTTCAACATTTGTAAGGCGTAGCCTTGGCAAAATTTCACTTGAATCTATAAATGCATTTTTACCTCTATCTTGGATAGATATTTTTAGGTGTGTCTTGAGTGTTAGTTTGTGTTTAGTCATTGTTTATTGATGCTTTCATAGGTCCCACACCAACATATATGTTGTCTACAAGGTGCCATTTCTGTAGCTAACAAGGAGAGCAGTATTTGAAAGTGCAAAAATAGAAGAAATCACTTGTAGTGTGCATTTCACAACACCTTGGTGAATCTCTATTTTCTGTATTTTTCATTAGAGCCTCCCTACCATGTTTCTTGTAGCTTGGTCCTTCTTCCAAGTGTGAAGTGTACGTATGTATTTGTTTGGTTTTAGTGTGAGGGTGAAAAGGTCAAATTTATTTTGGTGCATCTCCTCCTTAGAGTAGTTTGTTTTCCTGCAATCTTTCCCTTTTCATCCCCCCCATTATATATATATATATATATATATATATATATATATATATATATATATATATGTATGTATGTATGTATGTATGTATGTATGTATGTATGTATGTATATATATATATATATATATATGTATGTATATATATATGTGTGTGTGTGTGTGTGTGTGTGTGTGTGTGTGTGTATGTTATCACTTGTTGGAATGAATATGATGCATCAAAGGGAGCTAGCCCTTACCTAGAGACTCTCCCCTCCAACTTCGCCAGTCCCACAGGTGAGAGGGGAGTTTCCATAGTTACGTGAAGAAGGTAGGAGCTCGGCCTCCTACCAAGGGTGCAATCTTTTGCATCAATAGTAAGGAAGTTTCATTCCTTACACCCAAATGGTTGGAAAGTTTAATCAGTGATAAAATAAGAATAGTTCCATTTTCATTGCCATTGGAGAACATGGTTAACAAGTGTCTAGGAAAGACTCCTAAATCCAAAGAGCTGAAAACAATATCTAGGGTGGATATTGACCTTAATAAAGGGAACTAGAGTGCAAAAATAGCCTGATTAATAACTGATAAGGAAGTTCAAGATCTCACAATTCAAGATTTCATAATAAAGAAATAAATCTTGGGATTGCATCATGCATAGTGGATATGCACCATCTTGAAGCATCTACTAAAAACATAGTCAGGCATACCTAAAAGGATGAAAGATATAAGAGGAAGTTAAAATAGACCTTATAATTAATGGTAGACTATATCAATGCCATTCATAATCCAAATCCACAACCTGTTTCCCAACTACCTCTATCTTTTAACCCAAAATCTCTAGTCAACCAAAAAATGCTAGATCAAATACATAGAAATAAAATGGTGACTAAGGTGTTTGATGATTGGTTAGATGGAATTATCCAGAAGGTATAAAATATATTAAGGAATTGAAGAATATAAATGATGGGACTATGGCTGCCATCAAAGATTTGAAAACATAGAATGCTTTATGGGAAAAAGAGGAAGGAAAATGGATGAATGTGATAAATCAAATTGGTGATGTTTAGAAGTATGGGGTAACAAATTTTTTATCAGAGAAAAATTTCATGAGTCTAAATGATAATATATTATATGTAAGTAAGAGAAACATCTAATGGAGAAACTCACTATCCAGACAAGGATGAATTAAATTTACAAAAATGATCAAATAAATAATTGAGTTCACTCAATCCTTACAACATGACTTATAATTTATTGATGTGAAATATATAAAAGATGATGGGGAGTTAGAAAAGGATATCAATACTATGGTTCAATCCTTCAGAGAGAAAATCAGTTTCGTTAAAGAAAATGACAACCTATTAATTAAGGATTTCTCTCAGATTTTAAAATTAGAATCACTTCTTCAACTTTGTGTTAACGCACTCTTGGAACACGCAAAAAAAGTGGTGAAAATTCAAAGAGAGAAAGATGTTTGGAAAGTATGGGTTACACACATTGGCATCCCCAACTTCTTGAAAATCTAGGAATTTGTTACTGTACATCAAGAATGGAAGGCACAACATGTCTCTTCAGTAGAACAAAGCAAATCCAAAGATTCCAATCCACTGCCCTAGTCTTGATCTTGCTTACACAATCTCTTTATTCAATTATTTAGTTGAAATTATGTTTAAGAAAAATGTCTTTCAATGAGCTTGTATAAAACTACATCCTGTATGGGTCAGAGTTTGTTTGAACTTTGGGTTTAAAAGAATAGTTAATTAGGGCAACTATATATATATATGTTTTTAGTTGTTAAAAATTGAGATAGAGGATAGTAAAGGAGATAAGATAATTTTAAAGTTGAACTTCTTTATCTTATAATATATGTGATGATTGATTAAATAATTTTAAACTATGAGTGAAAATAAGCAACAATTGCTGCATACTTAAATATGTGTGTTTAAGTATTTGAAATCGGGTTTCTGTGTGAACTCTCCTTTCAAGTGGTAATTATTCTCTCATTAGATAACTCATCATATGTGTTTTATATTTTGTTGGTTTAGTAATATACATATTTATATGTTTGATTATTGTTGAGGATAGAATCTGTGTATTCTATCACTAAATAATTTTATATGGAGGAAAGATACCACATTCATAATATGGCGATGTATGAATGTTAGTTTGCTTTAAATGCTTTCTGGTTAAAATTGTTTTCTAATGATTAAATTAGTTTGAATTCATTAAAAAATTTAAAGGGAGGTATACCTTAATTCATAGATAAATTATCCCTAATAGTTAACTCATTTGTTGTTTAACTCATTTGTTCTCAAAGAAATGGTTATAGAGTCAGAACAAAACATTTTTTTTAGAATAAGACAAATCTGTTAACCAACAAGAGGCAAGGAGAAAAGAAAGAAAATTTTAGTTTTAATTCCTTTTAAATAGAAAATAAGATATTAAATTTTTTGTTTTTAAGAAAAAAGAGAAGAAAGAAGTGCAAAAAATGAAAATTTCACTATAATTCACCTATATGAATGTTTAAAACAAGAAATGAACCCAAGGAAAACTCCAGGGTCCCACTAGGTGTGCCAAAAATATTTCACTAAATTTTGTTTATTTTAGGTCTAAAGGAAAATAAAAATAAGGATGGGGATAAGTGATTAGAATGAACCTAGATTGGTTTAGACATCATATCCAAATATTGTGAGCACTTCTCTTTGGTTGGGGAGGACCACCTACAAATAAGAAAGCACTACCATAAGATGTTTGTTAGCAGATAAATGAGTGAGCTACCAAGCTACGCGCTTGTTCTAGGAAGTGTGAAACTTCCTTAGAGATGACAATCCACTTTTGGGAGGCAAAAGAATAATAAATAACTAAAAGAGAGGTAAAGAGAGAGTGAAAGAGAGATAAAATTACCATTATTAATAACCTGTAAGTATCAAAGAGTGACAAGGTGTAGGTGAGGTACTTTTTTTATGTTTTAAAAGTTGTCTGGGTGGGTTTTGAAGAGGCTAGGGAATCTACAGTCACCAATGTCAGTATGGGAGTGACTAATATCAATTATACTATTGAGGTTGGTAGTGAGCTGATCAATGTTAGTTAGGTTGGTGAGGTTATTAGGGGCAATAATTGTCTAGAAAGTTGAAAAAGGCTTTCTTGGGTCTGAGAACTAGTTTGGATTAGGTCAGGAAGGTTGAGAGAGTTATGAGAGGGAGATTATGGCTTGGTTAAGTCTGGTTAGAGGTTGGTATTGTAGGTAAAAGGGAAACCAACAAGGAATCTTTGTAACTCTCTCATAGGGGTATGGTCAAAAGTGTGTAAAGTAGTATAGGTTAGATATAAAGAAATATAAGAATAAATATTTAAATGACCTATACTATCAGTGATTTACTTAATTGTGGTGGTCACTAAATGATAAGTGTCAGGTTGATGGTCCCTATTAGGGAGTCCAAACCTTAGTGCCTAAACAAAGAGAACAAGCATGTGCTATTGGTCCTTAAGAGCTTAGTTGCTAATTATGATTAACTTATGTAGGGTGATTGTAAGCTTGGATGTAAAAAAATAGAATACTGAGAGCTTGAATAAGAATAAGAATTGATTTTCTTAATTTTTTCTGACCTGAACTATAGGTTGGAGTTTGGCTTATATTGTCGATGTCGGTGATCCCACCGACATCGGCTATGGGTTAATTGATGTTGAGGGCCCTAGAATAGGTAAACCTTCTATTTTTGGAGTATTTTTTATTATTGTGCATGCCAAGTGTGACACCCATTATAAAATGGTAAAAATAAGAGGTTAGGAAGGAAGTAGTTGTTTAGTAATTTAATTTTGAAGTGGGAATAAGTCTTGGGTAGCTAGGATGAGGGGACTAGGTCTTGAGGTGACTCATCAAGGGAAAATTAGTCATAGGGTGAGGTGGCTAGGTAAGGTGGCAATATGAGTTTTTAATTAACTTAATTAATTATTTTAAATTAATTAAATGTGTGAGCAGTAAAAGTATGGGTTAAGGATATTAGTTTTTGTTATTATTAAAATGGGTTTAGGTGGGTTTTGACACAGGTAGTTATACATGTGTGTGTGAGGTAATGTTGGTATCTACATGGAAAACAAGAAGCTGATGAGATGAGAAAGAATGATATTTCAAAATCACAAGTGCATGGGATAAGATGAAATTATTTGGTGTTTATATGCTTTTAAAATGGAAAGAGAGTTCAAACTTAATACTTGTTCATAAAATGACAAGAGCATGGGATGGTGGAATGAGAATATACAAAAGCATGGGATAATGTTTTTATTCTTTTGTGGATCATGTTCTGATGTTTTTGGTATTTTAAAAGTATTTCTAATGTTTTTGGTATTTTTGAGATAAAATATGCACAAGGTAGGACAATCTAGTCAAGGAGATGCACATCTTAAGAGTAGAGGTTCCAATAAGATAGCTAAGCCAACTAAAATAGCCCATTTTCCCAAATCTATGAGAGTAAAGTTCTTGATAAAACAAGAAAGAGTAAAAAATAATTTAACTAAGAAGATATGGTTGTTCACTTGTCTAAAACTTCAGAAGACTATCCTAGTTGAACTACTTTGTTGAACTACTACTGAAGATGTTCATAATGTTCATGAGACATAGTTGAGATCATAATTGGTCAAGGGATAAAAAGATGTTCAAGCTTATAACATGCCTTATACATAAAAAATATGTGCTTCTCAAAGAGAGAAATCTAGAATGGGATGAATAATGTGTTGAGAGTGATAAGGGTTCAAATACTTTACTATTAGGATTCATGAAAAGCAGACCAGGGTAGTATAAAGTGTGTTCAAGGTAAGATAAAAGGGTGGGATAGAATTATGATAGCACAAGTTGCCCCCACACCAGGGGTCTTATAGAAAATGGTTCTAAGCTATTCACGCGTAGAATATCTTAAGGTGTATGATGTTCATGGGTTTTGAAATTTATTCACCATTAGTTTTATCCAATCGATATGTTCTTGATCTATAGTTTACTATGACAATATATGGTCCTAACCAATTAGGCTAAAACTTGCCTTTCTTTTTGAGTTTAGCATCTATGTTCTTTTAGTTATATTTCAAAACTAAGTCACCAATCTTAAATTATTGAGGGAGAATGTGTTTATTTTAGCTTCTCTATAATCTATTCTGATAGGCCTATAAGTTTTTTAGGGAAGCCAAATGCTTACCATCAAGAAGTTCTAGTTCTTGCAGCCATGAGGCTCTATAGTCTTCATCATCTTCAATGTGCTCTAGTGATATTATTAATGATGGGATCTCAATCTTAACCAGGATGATAGCTTCAGTGTCAAAAATAAGGGAGTATGGAGTAGCTCTATTTGGGGTATGATGATCAGTTTTATAAGCCTAGAGGGTAGGAAAAAGTTGTAAGTGCTAATTATGGCCAATATTATTGACAATCTTTTTTAAGATGGCTAAAATGGTTTTATTTGACACCTTAGCTTGTCCATTGCCTTATGGGTTATATGGAGTGTATTTTTTTGCTTAATTTTGAAATTTTCACAAAGAGGTTTCACATCTTGGTTTACAAAGGATCTACCATTATCAGATATAATATGGGTTGGGATGCCATATCGACAGATGATATGGTATTAAATGAATTTGGTTATTTTTTTACCAATAACATAAGTGAGAGGAATGACCTCAATCCACTTGGTAAATTACCTAGTTGTAATCAAAATGTGCTTATGGCCATCTAAATATGTTGGGTTAATTTTCTCAATGAGATAGAGACCCCATGTGGAGAACAACCATGGTGTTGTAATCTGTTGCAATGATAAGGAAGGTGCATGTATCAAGTTACCATATTGTTGATAAGGAACACACTTATTTACATTATTACAAGCATTTGTTTCCATTTTGGACCAATAATAGATTGTTCTAAGAAGTTTCTTTGCTAGGACTACAATTGGTATGGGCCCCATACATTCCTTCATGAACCTCCTTTAGTACCAGTTTGAATTCTCCCAAAGATAAATAATGAAGAAGCATTCCATCATAGCATTTTTGATAAAGTGTGTTTTCAAGGAGGATATAACATGTTAAGAAATGAAGGAATAGTTTTTATTGGTTGTTGGAAAGGTTAGTAGGAAATACATGAATATGGAAATAGTTATAAAAATATTGATACCATGGTAGCTCAAGTGAGGGATTAGGATCAGCAATGGTGCATATCCTCTTTGAATCTAATAGAATATGTGCTGACTGAAGAAGATTTTCAATTAGGAATTGATACTCTTTAGCACTACCATTCATTTGAATCATGGAACCAATTATTTCCATGGTGTCAATAGATCTATTATTGACTCGTGTAACTTTCTCAAACTATATATATTTAAAATGTGTTTTGAGGTTATCAACAATTTGCTTGTAAGTAAAAAGATTATCATATCTTATTTGATACTAATCAATTATCTAATTTATGATTAGTTGAGAATATCCATATAAATTTAAGCTTTGAATATCCCATTGTATCATAAGATGGAGCCTTATAACTAATGCCTCATATTTGGACATATTATTTATACACTAAAATTGTATAAGGAATGCATTAAGGATCAAATACCCTTATGGTGTGATCAATAATATGCCAGCTATAGACTCTTGGGATGTGAAGGATCCATCAAAATAGAGTGTCCACTATTTAGGTTATTATGATATTTATTGTATCATCATGATAGAATCATCTGAAAGGTCAAAATTGAGGAGTTGAGTGGCCATAATAGGATCTTCTACAAGTTGATCTACAAGAACCTATCCTTTGATTACCTTCTAATTTTGGTATTCAATGTCAAAATCACTAAAGAGTATAATCCATTTAGCCATGTGTCCTTTAATAACTACTTTATATGAGCAGAACTTGAGAGGATCTACCTTGGCAATAATAATAATTTTGTTATTTAGCAGATAATGTCATAATTTCTTAATGGTGAACACCATAGGTAAACATACCTTAACAATAAGAATATAATTATGTTCATAGGCTACCAATGTTCAACTTAAATAATAAACCACTTATTCCTTACCATGATCATCATGCTGAGCTAAAAGTGGCCCCAGTGCATGTTTCATGGCTAATATATAAAGAAGTAGTGGTTATCTTTGTGTTGGAGGTCATAAGATTAGTGGATTGGCCAAGTATGTTTTAAGCTTTGAAAATTCTATATGACAATATTCATCCCAATAAAATTCTACCCCTTTCTTTAAGAGATGGGTAAATGGGTGGCACTTATTTACCAGTTGAGAAATGAACTTGCATATAGACTAGATCTTGCCTTGTAGACCTCAAAACTATTTAAGATTGTTTGGTGGAGGCATTTCCATAATAGTGGTGACCTTTGCAAGTTCAACTTCAATCCCTCATTGTGATACAATGAACCCTAGTAATTTTATTGATGTGACTCTAAAGACACATTTATTATGATTCAAGTGAAATTTATATGCTTGAAGCCTCTCAAATATTCTTCATAGAATACCAGGGTGTCCAGCTCTTGTTCTTGATTTTGCTAGTATATCATCAACATAGTCCTTGATAATGTCATGCATCATGTCATGGAAGATGATAGTCATTGCATGTTGATATGTGGTTGTAGAATTCTTCAAACCAAATGGCATGACTTAGTAATAAAATGTCCCCCATGGAGTGGTGAATGCAATCTTATGCTGATCTTTAGGGGCTATCTTGATCTGATTATAATTTAAAAATCCATCCATTAAGGATAACATCTCATACCTAGTATTTGAGTCAAAAATCATGTCAATGTTGGGTAGAGGAAAATCATCTTTAGTGCATGCTTTGTTAATATTATGAAAATCAGTACAAACACGTATGCTTGGGGTCTTTTTACTTAATGGAACTATGTTAGAAATCCATTCAAAGTAGTCCAGTGGTATGATAAAATTGGAACCTAAAAAAATTTATAACTCAGCCTTAACCAAAAGGGTGATGCGTGGATGCATCTTTCTCAACTTTTGCTTGACTAATTTAGAATTAGGGTGAAAAACAAGATGATGCACAACTAAATCTAGATCCAGGCTTGGCATGTCAAAATATGCCCATGCAAAGATGTCTATAGAATAATTAAGAATGGATAAAATATGTCCACATTTTACTTTAATAAGGGAATCTCCAAGATAAACAATTTTAAGATCCTCATGGGTTCCCAAATTCACTTCTATTATGCTCTCCATAAGGAGTGTGGATCCATCTTCTAGAATTATAGGTAGAGTATGGTCATAATTATTGTCTTCTACTATATCTTCTTATTGTTCCTCCCAAAGATATAGATAATATGAGGAATTAGAATATGCCTTTTTAGGTAATGTCTAATTGGCAAAAACCTCTGAAAACTCAAGACCAAGATACTCAAATATTTGAGGTTTTTTTGAAGAGATGTTTGTACTAGCTATGGAACTTGGGTTAGATGGACTTTATACATCCTAAGGGGATGAGAAAATTTTCCCACCTAGGAGTGCTTGAAACAGGTTTTCACTCAAAGGCTTATCTTTTTATTTACTTTTTCCTTGATCAACAAGTGCCTCAAAGAGGTTTTTGCCTGAATATCTTGATGTTTATTCTTTATTATGACCAAGAAAGTTTACCTACTATCTAAAGTAGGTAGAAGAATTTAATGAAAAATCAAAACCCTAATTATGATCTCCAATGGGGAATGCATCTTGTAGGCCCATGTATTCTACAATTAATTCTTCATTTTGAACCTCATCAAGGCATATGACCAAAGTTTGGTGATCCCAATCTATGAGTTTAGGATGGCAAAGGCATAAGTTATAGTGAGGGTTTACTTTAGGATAGGAAGCACCAATGGTAAAGATATAATGTCCTACTTTAAGAAGGGAAGCACCACTAGGATGGGTTTTTGCTTCAATATGAGAAGTTCTAATAGGTGTTATGGTCGATATGGCATTTAGATCAAACAAATCTAAATCAACAAGCTCATTGAAAAGGCTATAATGAGATGTTGTGTCACTGCTAGGAGTCTCATTATAGTCACTTTGAAAGAGTTACTACCAAATGTTATGAGGTCATCCTCTAGTGGTTTAAATCTGAGACCATGATTCCAATTGATAACTCCAACTGATAAGGGTTTTAAAATTCTTTGCACTTGTGGTCCAAGGCCTTTCCTTATATAGTCAATATGATCCATTATCCTATGAGGGATAAGATACTTTAGATTCTAAAAACAATTAGTAAGGCCTTCAAAATATAACCAATCTCCCTCGATAAAATTCTCTCAATATTTCTTTGGTGTAATTATAGGTATAAAAACCATAGGAGGTTTTGGTTGCTTCTTATTTGGTTGCCAAATCTGATTAGGTCTTTTAGGAGTCTAGGAAGTTTTAGGCTTACCAAATGTTTTAGGGTATTTTGGTAATTTTTAAATATGGAGGACATCCTTTAGATGGTATATGGAAATGAATACATCTTTAATAATCACTTGTTTGGCCTAAGCTATAGGAAATGGATCAGCTGAAGTGAAGGCTAAATCACCAGGGTCTATATAATTAGATAGAGATGGATGAGAATGATGGCTTTGTTCTTCTTTGTAATGAATTTAGAACCTAGGTAATAATTATAATTATGAAAATCTACTTCAAGATGTTTGCAGTATTGGTATGGATACTGATCAGTGAGAATAGTAACCTCGATCCCATCATGGATAAACTTAAGGCATTGATGAAGATTATATGGAAATGCTTGTACTTCATGGATCTAAGGATGACCACGAAGTATGTTATAAGGAAGCTCAATATCCATAATATGGAATAATGTGTGATGAGAAATAGACCCAAACATGACTAACAACAAATTTATATCAGATGACTCCCTCTCGACATTATTGTAAGCCTTGATTGTAAATTTTTTTGGTTGAATGTCTTTATCCATGTGACCCAATCATCGTACCAATTGAAGAGATATGAAGTTTAGACCTAAACCATTATCTATAAGAACCCACTTGATCATGTGATCTGTAATGATTATCTCAATGTATAGTGGGTTATTATGGTTTGGGCCAAGGGTGGACATGTCCTTTTGATCAAATATGATTTGTTGAAATGAAGACAATTGCCCAACTTAGTTTTAGAACTAATCAAGGTTTATATCATTAGGCACAATAGTCTCTTGTAAAATTTTATTGAAGATGTTTGTATAGACACCAGATGTCTACAAGATTTCTAATATGGAAATTTATGCAAGGTTTTTATCTAATTGATATGTTATACTATAAGGCCTTTGGATTATGGATTGATCTAGTTTAGTCTTTATTGGGATAGTGTTCAGCTTTGGAATACTTGGCACAGTGTTCTCATTAGGTTTATGGAAAGAAGTGGGTGAAGGGCCCTGAATGGTAACTCACAATTGTCTAGTTGTGACTACACAACCTAAAGGTGGCAAGGAGTTATTATAATTGGAAGAGGGAGACAAAGGGCCTTGGATGGTGATTCATAGGTGATTAACAATATTATGACAATTTTGGGTCAATGAGGAGATTTTATAAGAAAGGTACTTTTATTCAGGATTAGTAACCCATGCAAATGGAGTAGCAACATGATGATGCGAACTTGACATGGTATTACTAGGGGGATAGGGTGTTGACCCTAAATGATGGGTCCCATGTTGCGAGGAACATGAGATTGGCCACGTGGATTCATAGTAAAAGTGGCAATGTGGGTTGTAAAAATGCATCCCATAGTGTTGTTATAGTTGTAAGGTACATTGTTATAAGCCACATTATTAGTGTGGGCATTATGATCTCAATTATGCTCATTACAATTCTGACCTTATTGTTGGTTTTGATTCTGCCTTTGTCCTTGATTGTGACCATTTTGATTATTTCTTGGTGGTGGTGGATCATGTCGAGGAAAGGGTTTTTATAGATTCCCATATCCTAATTTGTGTCATAATTAGGAAAAAACTTAATTTCCAATTCAATAATTTCAATAAAATCCTCAATAATATGTCACAATTGAATGTAATGATATGCATTGTGACCATCAACATGATGAAAGTTACACCATTCATTCTCTTTGTACCAGTCTAGTTTTGGCTTATCTTGAGGAAATGGCCTTGATACTAGCCATATAATTAAATTAGCTATAATGAAATTTTATAAAACTATTTGAATTGATTCTCCTAAATTACTAAAGACTCTAAAATTGTTATGAAATGTCCTTCATGGAGGTTATCTTTGAAAAGTAGGTAGTGGATTTGAGGGAGTTAATTGTATATTTGAAGGAGGAATAGCCTATACCATTTGTACATGTCTTGTTTATATCACCCAATTTCTAACCATGTTCTTATTTTTGTGAAATCCTTAGGCTTATCCTAGATAACTATTTAAGCTAGTGATTTAGTCTGATTAGATGCTTGACCTTTCACAAAAATCTTAACAAGGCCCCTAACAATAAGAGCCTTCTCAATATGCACTCCTTTGTCAATAATTTATTCAAATGAGTTAGCACAATCTAACCGTAGATTATGCATAATTTCAAGATGCAAATTTTGTGCAAATATATTAGCCAACTATTTAATTGGCAAATTATGTTGAAAGTGACCTACCAATGCTATCCACCTTTGTAGATATATAGTGAAACTTTCACCATCACATTGTTTGGCTTTGAATAAGACAAAAATGGTAAATTCATGTTTTATGTTATATGATAAATGGTTAATAGACTTTTCTAATAATTCATTCCAATCCACAACTGATCCCTTGGGTAGTTTAACTAGCCAATCAAGATCTTATCCCACTAAACTTTGTATAAATTGTCATAGTAAGTACTTGTGACTATAAGCAACCTCTTGACATACAGTGAAGAACACTTGTATGTGTTCATGTAGATATCCTTTTCCTTTATACTTTTAAAATTTAGGTTCCTTAAAATAAGGTGGAAAAGGGTTTTATAGAATAGATAAATCAAATGGATATGGGCATATCTCATCGTATTTGTATTTTTTGACTATATTATTCATCTCCAATCTTTAAAAAACATTCTTCATAGATCTCCATTCTTACATGTTTAGTGAATTTGTGGATTGGAGTTGATGTTTTTGGGGTGAAATGTGCCCCTATTTTTGTTGTTGTTGGGGTAGAAGGTGCCCTTGTTTTTTTTGTTGTTGGGGTAGAATGTGCCCTTGGTTTTGTTACTATTGGGGTGGAATGTGCCCTTGGTTTTGTTACTATTTTATATCTATGATTTGGTTCTAATTTTATGCTTGAGTTGAGAATATAGGTTGTTGATTCTTGGATTGTAAAACATTCCTTGAATCTAGATATTTTACATTTTGTTGATTTTGGAAATTTCTATGTTTATTTAATAATCTTTGGGTTGGTTGAAAAGAACTAGACAAATTTTCATGAGGAATTTCCTCAATTCAAATTGAATGTTTGGGTTTATTTTTTAAAGTAACAAGAGGTTCTTGATGATTTAATAATGTATGTATTGTTTCAAATGGAACACTTTGTAAGGTCTCTTGTGACTTTAACTATTCATTTAGATTACCTTGATCTACTATGGTAATGTCCTTAGCCAATATTTTTTGCAAAATTTTGACCATATTTTCTTGTTCTTTCAAAATATTATTATGAATTGAAGTGGAAACTAGGGAGTCAGTTAAGTCTATTATAAGTTGATCTACATATCATTGAATTCTTATCTTGATCTTAGCTAGAAGATTTGGATTTGTGGGTTTTGACTCTATTTTTATTTCCTTTCCTTTGTTAGAGGAAGAAGGTATGTCTATTTTTGAAAAAGCTTGCTCTTTCTATCATTATTTTCCTTCTCTAACTAAGGTATACAATTGTTCTATAGGAAAATTAGAAGGTAGTCTAGCATATAATTCTATAAATCTAAGAAGGGCTTCATCTTGATCTTCTTGGGTTTTATATTCTTTGTAATCATATTCAAATCCTACTATTGTGGGGATATTATCAAAAATAATGGGGTTATCTTGACCATCATAAAATTTCTCATCTTCATAACTAAGGCCATAAGAGGCCCCAGTACGAGTGAACCTTTGAGTCATGTGTAAAAGGAGTTGTTATATGTATTGAACAACTTTGGACCATTTTTTGGCAACCAATCAAAGTATGATTCAGCTCTCTTTTTAAACAAATAACCAAGGTACCAATGAGACTATAATGAAGGGTGGTTTGAAACCACACATAATTTAGAATATTCAGTTCATGAGTTTACTCAACCTTTGGTAAAGTGGAAATATTATAGATAAGAAGAGAGTAAGGTAACTAAAAGACCCAAGGTGAAATCTAGTACACCAAAGCCTATATCTTTGTGATACACCCACATTGCAAAAGCTAGCTTCAACTTTGACAAGTTGACCCTAGAAGTTTAGAAGAAAGCTCTCTGGATTACAAAGAAGACAAAATGAACTAAGCAACTCCAGATGTAAAAACATACATAAATCAATAAGTATAAATCTAGGACAAAATAGTTAGCATATCATCACCACATGATTCTAGTAGGATAAAATATGTTCTAGGATGCAAATCATGCATGATACACAAGATGACTTGAGTCCACCAAGATGATAATGTGATTTTGAGTTTTAATAAATGACCTTCAATCCAAATGGAAAATTGAACCCAAGTTAAAACAAGATTAGTGTACAAATGGTGAACCCACTTTGATGCACCAACCCTTAAAACTCAGAAAGGTTCAATTTTGAATGTGGATTATAAATGAAGGATTTAAACAAACTAGGTAAAAGATCTAGGCTCAATTGGGAAACATGAATGTGCCAAAAAGGATGACATGACACAAAGCTTTTGATAACAATTTGAACAAGGAAAAGATGAAATTTCCATTTGGATAGTGTAACACCTCCCTTGCTTAATAAAATTGAGGACAATATGTTTTGGTTAAGTTCGTTGAGTTAACAAGCAATTTTAGACACAAATCAAAACCAAGTAAGCTAATGACAAAAAATAAACATCTTAAGTCTAAATTGACAAGGTATGGTAAAGTGGGGTCTACTAAAATATCAAAGTTTTGATCATTCTAGGGGAATCAATTGTATAATGACTTTCACATCAAATGATGCAAAAGACAAGTAAGAAAATTGGGTGACCACGATATTAGCTAGTTGTAAAAAGGTCTAGTCATTTTTACAACCACTACATCCTACTATTCACTCAATATAGTATGATGTCCAAATGTGGATACATCCCATGTGAAACCCCAAAAGAGTAAAATGAAGTCAATTCCATGAGGTGAAACCCCAAATCAAAGCTTCTCTAAAGAACTTGTGAGAGGTAATGATGTCCCCCTCGCAAGCCAAGTTTGCATGAAAATAAAGAAAGCATAAAATAGAAAGACTTTAGGGTTATTTTCAAGATCACCTAAACTTTGATGATTTTTTAGGGAGTGCTTTAGATGACATTCTTTTTAAGCCTTGGACTAGGTTATTTTCAATATGAATGGTGCTTTTGATTCTAAGGGTTCCCTATAGGGGAAAAATGGAAGAGCATACATGCAACATTCCTCTTTTTGCCAAATAAAATTTAACTAAATAACTATTTCAAATAAGAATTGACAAGCGTGTTCAATTTTAAACCCAAGTGAAATGTTTGGTGGTGTTCATTTTACCCCTTGGTCTTAGTTGCAAACTCTGAAAACATTTACCAAAACATCTAAACTCTTCATTAAACACCCAAAACAAAGTTCCTAATTGATTTTTAAGCATGAAAGAGGTGATTTAAACATCTTTTTATCAAAGAAAAATCTTGTTCCTATAGCAAAAATGTCATCATGTCCTTTATCTTTGAATATATTTTTATCTTGAAATAATTAACTTTGAAAAAGTAGCTCTCAAGTCTATGTTTTTTGAAAAACATAGTGACTAATGCTAATTATTACAACTGACGATGGTTACTTTGGCTAACCAGGACCTAATCGATGTTGGTTAAGCTAGGTAATCAATGTCGGTATAACCTATCGATGTTGATTACTATGTAAAACCTTGGTATATAAAAACATCAAAATAAAGTTAAAAAATCAATTTTCATGAGTTTTAAGGGTCCAAATGGATATTTTAGAGTTGTAAAGTGATCTCCTCTAGGTGTGAGATGTGTCTAGTCCCACTGAGCATGCCAAGATGTAGAGAGGATTATAAATCAAGTTAGTCAAGCATTATTCCATAAATAATGAAACATGCACAAAGAACTAACTAACCAAGCCTATCTATTCCTATGGGAATTATAAAGGATAACAGGAAACAAATGAAAGAAAGCAACACAATATTACCTTCCCAAATGGATTCACCATACCCATGTGTCTCAAAAACATGTTCTCCCTTAATCAAGCCTCCTTGTCTTTATCAAAAACGGTGGTAATCTCTTCCAATGCCTCAAGAACACTACATAAAACCTAGGCTTATGATTCTAGATCACTAAAATAGCCTATCAATGAAGCTTGTAAACAAAAACTATGATCAAATACAAAGCCTTGTGGAAAAAAATTATCATTATAACTTTTTAATATTAAAGATTTGAAGATATTTGAGCATAATAACCTTGCACCAAAATAGCTTAAAATTCACATCCATGGCCTCTTTATTTATAGATTTTTGAGATTGGTCAGGATCAACCATGACCGTCCATCTCAAGATTGAGATGTGTGGCCATGGATAATCCTAATATTTGGAGTTATATAAATAATTATCTTTATCATGACCTTGGAAGAAGGGCGTTGAAGAGGCATGGGAGGCATTAACTAGGCATGTGTGACCCATAATCCTAATATTTATGGCATTTATGGCTTAGGGATGTCTTCCCAAGAAATGATGTCTCCTGATGATGCAGTTAATATGAATCAATTTTCAAAAATAAATATTCAACAACTCTCATGGAAAATCTACTTAAGCTCTTGATTTGGATTAATTAGCCTTAAACAAGGTTAATCAACATTTGTGCAATTATTTGACTATTATCCCTCAATTAATTAAAATAGTCAGAAAGTCATATTTTGGGTTATAATTTGACTAGAGAGGAACTGGAAGGTGATGCTAGATGTGTTAGAGCTGTATTCCCATTTAGAATGTTACCAACACCAAAAATAACAAAGGTACATGATTGTACCAATGATTTAGAAGAAAATAGTGATCCAAAGCACTAAATGGTGAAATTATAATTTTGACTCAAAATGATCTGATCAAAGTTAGCTGGAACATAAAATGCATTGCCCTATTTAGGGATACTTTTACCTAAAATGGCACTTGTAAATGACAAGTTCAAACCATTTAGGACGTTTTATAGATTTTGACCTAAAATGTGCATTTGAGTGCAATTTGAGTAAGATTGATAATTTTAACATAAATGGTGTTAGGAATTGGATGTCTACACTAAAGTTTATAGTTTCAATTTAGTATAATACATATGCAATTACATTTTTACATCTATCTAGGCATACCCTTATTGATCTAACAATCTCTAATACAAACTATGATATATCTTGAGACATCTTTTTAATTATCATTTCTATATCATATATTTCATAGCATAACATACTTTTAGGGATATTTTTTCTAAGGGAAGTCATTTTAGGGTATTCATTCCTACCCTTATAAGAGTGGGAAATAATAATGGGTTTTGTCACAAAGATCAAAGCCTTTTATTGGTCAAAAAATTAGTTTTTAGAACACTCAAAACAACAACTAGAACCCAAACTAGGTAAAATAGAGTAAAAAAATAGTGATGAATACAAAATAGTAATATAAAAGAGTAAATAACCCATACTTAGAATATAACACCAAAACGTAAAATGTCCTATTTTTGATGCTCCTATCCAAATAGAAAAAAACCTAAATTTTCCAAAAATAGATAGAAAGGTAAGTTTAATTATAGTTTTCTCAGCTATGATAAAGTTAAAAATTAGTAGTTTCAGTATAGTTTTTATCAAATAATATAGATATAGGGGCATCATCCATGACATGATGTCTCTCATTTACATTTTTAGATAGGGTAGTTGATATAGCTTCTAGATCAAAATATATGTTACATACACTAGTGATTGGGGGAAATGTGCATAGTACGTTTTCCTTCTTTTTTTTCTAAGTTCAATACATTACCTAAGTATTCTTAGTAGTTGCATGCCTTATTCCATCTATAAGTGGTTGGAATCATTTTAAAGTGGATTTCATATAAGCTTAGTTCCTAGTTTTAGAGTGGCTTTCATACAAGCCTAATCTCCACCTTTCAGAGTGGTCAAGATTGGCCTAGTTCTTAGTACACATTCAGATATCCATACCACATTATTAGATTAGAGAGCATTCATGGGATATATGATCCATCTCATATGACACATATTCATATTGGTATCAATTTATAGATTCACTTAGTGGGAAATGATGGAGCCAAAAGACTAAATAGCCTTTATATTTTAGAGTTACCTACTTAGATGGATTTGAGACACAATCCAAACATTGATTAGCACATTCATGATAACATAGCTTCACTTAGTGGGTAACGATAGTGTTTCTAACTATTTTTGATTTTTCACATTCAAAAGAAATAAGAAACTAAAAGGTAATGGTCAGGGGTTTGTACGTACCCACATGAAGTTGCGCACCATTATCCAGATGATTGAAGGAGCTCCTCTTTGGCTGTGGAGGATGACACCTATAGATAGAATAAGATTCAAACACAAAAATTGTTAGATAGATATAAGGTGGACTACCAAGAAAAGCTCGGTCCCAGAAGTGCAAAGACTTCTTTAAGGGATGACAATCCACTTGTTGATAAAAAGAATGTTGGATAAAGATAATAATGAAAGACTAAGCAAGACAAATAAAAATAATGCATACCTGTAGTCTACTGTCGATCTGTCACAGTCACTGATGTCGGTGGTTCTACCACCATCAGTTGGTCAAGTTGCTAACGTCAGTTATTTTTCCAATGTCGGTAGGGTAAATGGTCGATGTCAGTCAGGGCAATGGCCTTGGATGGGTTTTGGATGAGTTTCAGGTCTACCTGTGATCAATAGAATGGTCTGGGATGTTTGTGGGAGTTTGGAGGTCCGTGCAAGATTGCCAGGGAAGCCAATAGAGTCTTAAGAGGGACAAGGGGTAGAGGATAGGTTTTTAAAAAGGGTAAGGATATGGGGGGGGGCTCTCAGCCTCTTTGAGAAGAAAGTCAGGTTTGGTTGATGATATCCAAAAATGCTAAATAGAAGCTAACTGCTAATGCTTTTTGAAATGAAATAGAAGGAGAATATTTAGCTCTTAGTTGCTGAAGAATCAAGGGTGTGAATGCTTGTGCCTATTATAGCTGATGTTAAGATCCCTATACCATGCTCCAATCTAATCTAAAGTTACTTGAGTAAAGTCTCTATAGCTAGGAGAGTGTTGATAGAATGCTGGTACCTACAAAGAGTCAAGGAGCAAGAGAAAGTCAATCTGGACAAGAGAATTAGCATTCAGGTCTATTATTCATTTTCCATTCGGCCTACAAGTTGGTTTTAAGCAATCGATATCAGTGATACCACCGGTGTTGGTTGACGGTTAACCGATGTCAGTGGCTAGAAAATGGGAAAAGGGTTATTTTTAGCCTTTTGCCCATTCTTCCATCTGTCGAGTTTAGCTACCATGGTTAAATAGTCGAAGGCGGGTTTAATAGGTATGAGGATTAGTGGGAGAGTTGGAATGATTAGTCATAGGGTGATAAATGAGGGTATCCAAGGGCAAGAAATCCAAGGTGAGGTGTCATGGGTGAGGTGTCAAGGGAGGTGTTATTAATTTAAAATAGGTAATTTATTTTAAATTAATAAGTGTATGGGTTAAAAATGTTTAGAAGTGGACCAAGGGGACCAAGGGGGAGTCGACCAAGGAGTAGACACAATTTTGGTGTCTACATTTGCCCCTTTTTGTCTTGTTGGTTGTTCTTGACAAACTACAAGACAAAAATATGAGTAAGTTGCCCCAAGTATGGGATAAGGTCATTTTTGTCATGTTAGTTGTTCTAGTGAACTACAAGACAAAAATAGGAGTTGGTTGCCCTAGATGAGGAATGAGGTATTCCCCCTCAAAGCAGAATTTGAGGGAAGGTACCCTGATATCGGGTGCTGATTTGATAGATAGAGGATGGATATGGTGAAGTTTGAGTGTGAATGCTACAAAAGTTGAGATTGTGCGTATACCACTTTACGTGATAGGTAGGTCAAATTATCGTAGTCAAGGGTTGAGGAGTGCTAAAATTGAAATAACCGGTCCCCAACATTTAGTCATAGCTGATTGGGTTAAATGATCAAAGCTATAGCTCTAATGGTCATTGTGTTCCAAGTATCTCAGGCTCAGGAAGTGCTCCTAAAAAACATGAAAATGTCACAAATATTGGAGATCAACTTGTGCATGATTTTACAATAGTTGTGAGGGTCATAATATGGGTTACAGACAATTTTGCTAACTATTTGTGAGGTAGCATACATGCAATCAAAACAACTAAGGTAGGGTTGTCTCAAAAGTGGTCGTGGCCTGAGGAGATAGTTGCGATCTCCAAGGTCATTAGTCGAGTCAGGCTGAGATATAAGTGATCTCAAGTGACGGGTGTTGTGGTTAGGGAGATGTATGTGATCTCTGATGTGCCTCATGAGAAGTTGAAGGTGACTCCTACAATGTCAGGGCTAGTTGTTTGGTCATGAGTTTGGGTTGGTATAAATAGTTAGTCCATTAGATGGATGGATGAAGGAATGGCCGAGCTAACCTTAGAAGACCCCATGTCAATTGAGTGCTGCCTACATATCCCCAGTCGTTAGGGGCCTTAGGCTGATGTAGTTCTCCCAAAAAGGGAGGAAGAGGGTTGGTTATGGATGTGGTTTTGACTACGTTAAGTCATGGTTAAAGGTTAAATGGTTTGTCCATCAAGTAGACAAATAAACGGATGTGGCCGAGCTAACCTCAGAAGACGTCATGTCATCTGAGTGCTACCTACATAGCCCCTAGTTGAAGAGCCTCAGACCAATGTAGTTTAAACTGGTTGATAGGTTGGTTTGGTCAAGTTAGGGTTGATGAAGGTAAGATGATGTTAAAGCCTTTTCCATATTAGGTGATGGTGTATTCTGTAACATTGGTTGTGGTTTTTCATCCCTAGCAATTTTCCATATTGGTGATGGTGTATGCTAAAAATGAAATGAGTATGCTTATGCTTCAGCAAGTAATGGTTTATGCTTGGCATTCATTGTGTGATCGATAGTTTCCATGTGTATTGGTTTCCATAGAAACTAGTGTGAATAGGCTATGATAATGTTAGTGGTATAAAAAAGGTTTGGTTGGTTTGGTTTGGTTTAGAAAAGGATTTGGTTGTCTATGACAAAGGTATGTAGGAAGTGAAAGGCATTTTTTCCCTTTCATTGACAAGGACCATAATGATAGCATAGGTAGGGGGTTTTTTAGAAACAAAATCCCCGTTCATGCAATACGTCATTGACCATTGGTTGTGTTAGAGAAGTAATCGAATCACTTTGACATTAAAATGAGCTCGAAATCCCTTGAGTAGGTGATGTGATATGTTAGGATAGGGTAACCCCCTTTTAGTAGGGATAACTTTGCCCCTTTTTATAGGAGACCCTAAGAATGACTATAAGTCAAGTCCACGACCTTTTTTTTTGGTAGACTGATCAATGCGGGAAGTCTACATGGGGATGTCATTTTGTTTTGTGGTCATTTGTGAAGCTGATTGTTGCAGGAAGCTTCTAAGAGAGTGTTGTTTGTAGCAATATTTTTAGGCATAGCCATCCTTCGAGGGAGTGGTCTATATTTTTGCTTTATATGTTTTTTAGGGCTTTGAATAGCTGTCCTTCAAGGGAGCAGTCTATTAGCTATAACAATGATGATGCAGTTGTCCTTTGAGGGAACAGTCTGCATTTAGAGTTTTATGACCTTTTGATATTTTGTTTGACATCTCCATTTATTTTTAACAAGGTTTGTAGTCATGGACAAGACTATAGAAGCTTAAGGGCTCCTTTTTATTAGGACAAAGCATCCATATTTTATAAAAGGGTCACATAGTGTTTGTGTAGGGGAACAAGGTTAAAAGGAATGAGGATTAAAATGATAGGGATTGCTCAAGGGATGAGCTCAAGATAGGTATCAAGTGAATGAGTACTTGATTAACAATAGAATGGTCACAGATGCAAGGCATTAAGGGGCTCATTTTTTGGCCACCCTTCAAGAGAAGATAGATGATAAGTCCCTGATCCATACTTGTGCATTATGATGTAAGGTCCAAGCCAATTAGGAGCAAACTTGCCTCGTTTACTTCTTTCCATGTTGGTCACATGTTGGTTCTCTTTGAGGATGAGGTCTCTGATTTTGAAATCTCATTCTCTCATATTTTTGTTATAGGCATGTTTGATACGATTTTGATAGACATTTTGACGGTTAAGGGTGGCAAGATGACGTTTGTCAAGTAACTCAAGTTGAGCTAATTGATCTTGATGAAAGTCATCATTAGAAACAATGTCATGCAAAGAGATGCGTAAAGAAGGTATTTTTACTTCAAGAGGTAAGACAGCCTTTATTCCATACACTAAAGAGAAAGGTGTAGCACCTGTAGGGGTTCGAATGCTAGTGCAGTAGGCCCACAAAGTGAAGGGAATGTGAATGTGCCAATCCCTTCTAGTATCATTGACCACCTTCATGAGGATTTTGGTTAAGATTTTGTTGGAAGCCTCAGCCTACCCATTTTCTTATGGGTAGTAAGGCGAGGAGAAGTTGAGCTTGATGCAAATGAGTCACAAAGTTTTTGGACAGTTTTGTTCTTGAATGATTTGCCATTATCAGTGATGATCTTGTGAGGTACATCGAATCGACAGATGATGTGGGTGTTGATGAAGTCGACAATTTTGTCAACCTTTGTGGAGATGAGGGGAATAGCTTCCACCCATTTAGTAAAGTATTCGATCACAGTGATAATTGACTGATGTCGAAGAGATGAGTGGGGGTTAATCTCATCGATTAGATCTAAGCCCCATTATGAAAAGGGCCAGAAATCTTGAGCAACTTGTAGAGCATGGCTAGGGATGTAAAGCAAGTTAGCATGTTGTTGGCATTTGATACAATGCCGAACATAGTTGCTATAGTCTTGGTGAAGAGTGGGCCAATAATAGCCCAGGTGAAGGATACATTTTACAACCGAGTTACCATTGAAGTGTCTGTCACAAATCTCGTCATGAACTTGTTTAATGGCATGAGATGCTTTAGTGGAGGTTAGACATCAAAGAAGGAGGCCATCAAAACCTCATTTATAGAGAAGACCCCCTAACATAGTATATCAAGCTGTGCTTTTGATAAAAGCCCATCATGCATTGCTAGAGAGATCAGGGGGGACAATTGAGAAAGTTAAGTAGTCCACAAGTTTTTTATACCAAACATCCCATGGTCTAGAGTCAATGGTGCTGACGAGGTTGATATTAGTGGAGATATATGAAGGTAATACCAAATGGTGTACCATAACATAGATTCTCGAGGAGGCAGATGATGATGGGATAAGTGAGGCAAGGGAGGCCATGGTGTTAGCAAATTGATTCGTAGATCGAGGAATAGTTTGCAAGAGTTAATGGTCAAAATATTCTAGCAGGGTGTTAACACGGTGTTTATACCTTTGAAATTTTTTGTTTTTACAAAGATATGAATCGTTGATTTGATTAATGACTAGTTATGAGTCGCCAAAGATGTTGATGGTCTTGATGCTTAAAGAAAGGGCAGTTTAAAGTCCTAAAATTAAGGCTTCATATTTAGCCATGTTGTTGGTACATTCAAAGTCAAGTTTGAAAGATAGGGGCATGGGCTCACCCTCATGTGGGATGAGGATGACACCTGCACCCCCACTAAGTTGACATTTGGATCCGTCGAAGAACATTGTCATTTGATAGAATATGTCATTGGTGGATAATGTGGCAACAGATTCATCAAGGAATTCACAGTGAGAAGGTTGGTTGTTAGGTAGAGGGGCCTCTGTTAGTTGATCAATGATTGTTTGCCCCTTTATGGATTTTTGCTGGATGAATTCCAAGTCAAACTCAGCAAGAAGCATGAGCCAACGAGCCATACGTTAGTTTTGGTATGGCTTGGAATGCATATATTTGAGGGGGTCAATGTGGGTGATGACATAGGTTTTGTGATTGAGAAGATAATGACAGAGTTTGGTAGCGGCAAAGACTAATGCCAAATAGAGTTTCGTGATATGAGTATACCGAGTTTCATAGTCGATGACTGTTTGGCTTATATAGTAAACCGCTTGCTCACAGTGTTATTCGTCTCGGTGCACAATCATGGCACCTAACGAATGGTTTGTTGCTGAGATGTAGAGGTAGAAGGGTTGGTCATCTTTAGGTGGAATAAGGACTAGTGGAGAGACAAGATAGCATTTAAGGGCTTCAAAGGCCTCTTGGCAATCCTTATACCAATGAAAGGAGACGTCCTTATTGAGGAGGTGATGAAAGGGTTGACATCGATCAGAAAGCTGTGAGATGAAGCAATGAATAGATTGAAGCTTCCCTTGCAGGCTATGAAGTTGCTTTAGATTGGTTGGGGGTGGCATCTTGAGTATAGCTTGAATCTTAGTGGGATCAATCTCAATGCCATGAAGAGAAATGATGAAACCCAAGAGCTTCCCTGAGAGAACCCCAAAGATGCATTTCTTGGGGTTAAGGCAAACATTGTATTGAAGAAGGTGAGTGAAGATCATCTTAAGAATGGTTAAATGGTCACAACGAAGCTTAGATTTTCCTAGTAGGTCATCCACATAGTCCTCCATGATTTTGTGGAGGAGATCGTGAAATATGTAAGTCATGGCGCATTGATATGTGGCACCTACATTCTTTAGGCCAAAAGGCATGACCCTATAGCAAAAAGTCTCCCACGAGGTGATGAAGGTAGTATTGTGTTGATCTTTTGGCACAATCAGGATTTGGTTATATCCTGAAAACCCATCCATGAGTGATAGAATCTCATGATCGACTGTAAGATCAACAAGTTGGTCAATGTTGGGTAGAGGAAAATCATCTTTTGGGAAAGCCAAGTTAAGGTCACAATAGTCAGTACAGATTTAGATCCCCCCAATTGCTTTGGTGACAGGGATGATATTTGACACCCATTATAGATAATCAATGGGTTAGATGAAAGAGATGGAGAGAAGATGATGCAGCTCCTCTTTGATAAGGAGTGCAACTCGAGGATGCATCTTGCGAAGCTTTTGCTTGACAGTCTTAGCCTCTAGATTTGTGATGATGTTATGAATGGCAATGTTAGGGTCGATGCTAGACATGTCACTATAGGTCCAAGCAAAGGCTTTGTTATGGTCTAAAAAGAGTTTGGTGTAGTCAATCTATTTCTGGGCATCTAAAGACTGACCAATCTTTAAAACATGAGGAACATCAAAAGATGGAAGGTTAATGTCAATGGTCGATTCATTTAACATAATCTATGTTTTAGAAGGAAGGGAGCATTGAATGAAAGAGTCATTAGCACCCATGTAGGTGAGAATGGCATCATTGTCTACACATTGGATAGTGTTGATGGTTGTAGATTCATCATCTATCATGTTGGGATAAATGAGAGGGAGAGACCTGGATACCCTGCCTAGTTGATAGGTTAAGGGTTCCAAGCAGATGGTGTTTATGCAAAAACAAAACTAGGAGGGATGGAAACCATCAACTCCATAGGTGAAGATGGGGGAATAGGCGAGTTTGGAGGTGATTGGTCTATGATAGGTTTGGGACAAGGGTTTTCAGAAGCTTCAGTAGGTTCTTCAAAGCCCAGGCCAGGTTGCTTCTTGGCATTCTTTATGGCCTCATCATTTGGTGGTTTAACGGGCTGGTGGGAGCCTTGTTTGTAGCACCCAAAGCCAAAGCCTTTCCATGCACACCTATAAAGATAGGTATGAGCAAAGTTTGGATTGCCAAGAAAAGAGAAATCAGATGTGAATAGTTGAGGTGATGAAAGAGGATTCCCATCAGTGGGAGCTTGATCTAGCCCTCCATAGATGAGATTTATTTGAAGATTGGGAAGACCATAAGGGATGACCATTCTAATATGATGGTCATAGCTAGGACTGTGATGAAGTTATAAATACTCTTGAGGAGTTTGGAACATATCCAAGGTGAGTAAATGATACTCCCCAAGTGAAAGACATTGGAAGATATATTTCATAGGGTCTTTTGTTGTCACTTGAGGAGGTGGTGTAGGTGTGACTACCGTTTGCATACTTGTTGAAGCTTCTGTGGGTGGAGGCAGTGTTTAGGTTGGTGTCTTGAAAGGAATGAGAACATCTTTGGGTTGATAAGTCGTGTTGCATGTCTTGAAAGGGGAGGGGTCTACGAGAATGACATGGACTTGACCGTCGTGTTCAAATTTGACACAACGGTGTAATGTAGAAGGGACATAGGCCATGGCATAGATCCAAGGTCATCCTAATAACATATTATATTATAACTCTCCCTTGATGATGTAGAAGAGCTCTGGGAATGTTCGTGGACCAACACGAATATGTAAGATGATGGTGCCAATGGTAGTGGCAGTGGTGTCGTTAAAAGATCAAAGAATTGCATCAGTTTTTGATATGCAATTCTTTGGGAGGGATAATTGGTCATATGCATGGGTGGAAATGATATTGATGTTGGCACCCCCATCAATCATAACCTACTTAATGCGAGTTTGATCAACGTAGTTTGTGATGAAAAGGGCAACATCCTCATCTTCTGAGTTGGAGGTAGGAATTTCAGATCGCTAAAGGTAATGGAGGTGACGGGGGATAATGATTGGACTAAGGTAGCTAGTGGTTAGGGGTCCTCAGGTTGGACCTCTACTACTTGTAAGGCTTTGATTAAAGCTTGACAATGTTGGGGAGAGCTTTGAATGAGGTCATATAAGGTCATCTTCATGGGTGTTTGGTGAAGCTATTTCACCATAGAATCACAGATTGCCTCTAAAGAAGTGGGTTGGGATGTACCCAAGATAGAAATTTTGGGTTCTGGTGGCTGAGGCAGTTTGACAAATGGGTAGGTCCAAGGAATAACAGCTTTCTCTTTTGCTTTATCCTTTTGTGATCTAGTAGCCACACTGATGGTGTTAATCTCGAATAGAGGGAGCGAAGGAGGTAAAGGGACCATAGTCTGATGATGAGATTCTGATGAAGGTGAAGGGGTTTGGGAGACATGAGACGGTGTTGGAGATGTGTTGATAGTATCTTTGACAAGAAGGGTGTCTTTTTCCATGAATTGGTAGATGACAACCTTAAGGGCACAACAATTTTTAGTGTCATGCCTAGGTGTGCGATGATATAGATAGATTTTAGTGTCATTGAACCAAGATAGTTTTGGTCTGAGAGGTTGAAATGGTTTGATAGGTGGAAGAGTGATGTTAGAAGTTTGTAAAAGTTAGCGTAGTATCAAAGCATATGAACCCACTAAGGGGTCCATGCTTGTTGATGCATTAGGTGTTGATGACTTTTGCTTGAGAGTTGTTGAGGGAGACTTCCGTACCACCTTTTGGGTTGGTAGTGTGGCCATTCATGTAGACAACACTTTCTTTGCAAGGGGTGCCAAACTTTTCAGAGGAGGTAGGTTTGTGGTGGGTAAAGGGAGTAATGGAGGTAACTTGTTTTGGTTAGGGGTTGGAGTTAGGAGCACTCCTATTATGGTAGAAGGATGAGGACCCAAATTGGAGGGCAATGATGATGGTGGAAGAGGAGTTCTCCAACATGGTTTAGTAGCCTTTTTTGGTTAAGTGTGAGGACTACTATTATGCGAGGCAAGGTTCAAGTCTACCTTCACTTGTGGGTGAGTGAGGTTAGGTATGGGGTGAACATTGAGGGATTTAATTGGTTTTGATATGGTGGATGTTTGTGAGGGTTTAGGTTCGGATGCGGATGTGGATGGTTGAGTTTTTGAAGGTTTGGAAATAGAATCCTAGTCCTCGTCAGAGACTTTTGGAGATTTTGTCACAGGAAGGTTGATAACACAAGATGAGATGGGACGTGTAAGTTGAGGAGCTTTGAGTTGCTCCCATAATGCCTCATGTTCTAATTTTCTCGAATGGAGAAGTCCTAGTTTCTCCACCGATCAAGAGAATGGTTTGGAAGATGTTAGATGAGGCCTTAGTTCTTCAGAAGATGTGGGTGGTTGTGAGACCAAAAATGTGTTAGATGTAGTGATCTTGGACCCAAGGCATGAGAGAGTCATAACTGGATCATCCTCGATCAAATTAGGTGAAGAGACAGGTTCTTTTCTTGGTGGAGAAGGAATTGGAGAATGTGACTCCTCAAGAGGATAGAGGGTAGGGATGATTGTGCCTTCTACTTGTGGTTGAGGAGCAAGAAAGGTAAGGTCCTCCATTGGTAGTAGGAAGGATGAAGGTGGGGCTAGTGGCATTGGTATGGTCAAAGCATCCTCCAATATAAGAGAGGTCGATCGAGAACTAATAGAAGTAGAAGGTTTGTCTACCTGTGAAGGACCAATGGGAGAAGAAGGCTCTTCTACCTGTGAAAGACCAATGGGTGAGCTAACCTCTTCAAACTATGAAAGAGATTGGTTAGGCATAAGAGGTGAGACCATGTTGACTATGCATTTATTACGCTCTTGGGAGTCATTGGCCATGGTCTGCACATTGTTTTGGCTAGGGGGATGGTTAGGAAAAGGTTGTCTAAAGATGTCTATGTTTTGGTTAGGTGGTGCATTCAGGTTATCTAAGACAAGATCACCTTTATCTAACATGTCTTGAATGATATTATGGAGGGTCTTACAATTGTCTGTGTCATGGCCTTTGACACAATGATAATTGCAGAAGTCATTATCCTTATACCATGTAGGGATGGCACGCAAAGGATTAAATTGAGGTGGTGATCAAATTTGGAGGAGATTGAGGACTCTCTATTTGACAAGTTTATCCAACACAAACATGTATGATTCTCCTAGTGGAGTATATTGACGATGTACGTATCATTTTTGGAATTGTCGTGTAATGCTTTGAGATGTGGAAGGTTCAAATTAGTTGGTTGTTGTTGAAGATGATGGTCTAATGACTACGACAATTGCTGATCCCTTAGATTTGGAATTAGAAGAAGAATATTTGGAAGAAGGGTCATTTGACTTTGTGTTGGGGTTTTTACTTCACAATTTGACTTTATTTTCTTCGACAGCATGGAGTTCAAGCTTCCTAGCCATGGTGAAAGCTTCGTCAAATGTGCAGAATGTTTGGACCCACAAAGTACATGAGATATGTTTGGAACACGCTTGTGAAAAGAGCTCAATGAGCTCAAGTTGAGGTAAAGAAAAGGAGAGTTGGTTGATTAAGCCTCTCCAACAAGCAACAAAATTAGCTATTGATTCATCGTCAAATTGTCTGATAGAGTATAGGTCTATGATGGAGACCTTTTTGGTGATGTTGATCAAAAAGTGATCAAGGAAAAGTTGAGCTAGTTGGGTGAATGTAAAAAGAGAGTGACTGGTAATAGAACTCTACCAATCAAGGTCAGCTCCAAAAAGTGACATGGGAAATGTGCGTAGCAATAATGCATCATCATGGGCTATAAGGTAACAAGCGTGTCTAAATGATCGTAGATGTTGCTATGGGTCTTCCTTACTCTGGAAGTGAGTAAACTTGGGAAGTTCCCACTGACTAGGATATGGTTAGATTAGGACTGAAGGATGAATGGATTCATTAAAGATTTTTTCATATGAGAATATATTTCTTGAACCCAAAACGGATGTCTCAAGATTAGACATTTTGTCCATCAACATCTTGATTAGATCAGTTGGTGGATTTGCAGGTGGGGCACCCCCTAGGTTATAGGGTACTTGGAAGGTGTGAGGAGGGGCATATGATGTAGTTGGTTACACTTGTATAGGTGCAACATATTGGTAAATAGTCATAGGGACTGATGTTGAAGTCAAGGGCAGTTGTGTTATGAAGCTGGAAGGCAAAACTTGGCTTGAATTTGCCAGAGGTGGTTGAGTGGTGGAAACACTTGTTGAAGGATAGGTAGTTACTCTTGTGTTTATGGGTGCAAGAGTAAGTGGGATGGAGACAATTAAGTTCTGGAATGGTGTATGACTTTGTTGAATGGTTTTCAGTTGATGGGGCACTAAAACCGTGATGGAAGTAGGTCCAAAAATAAAAGAAGTGACACTTTGAAGATTGGTCATGGTCAGGTTATTAGCTGAGGCAATGGCTTGGGTGTTTATGGGTTGAGTTACGAAGGTGGTTGATATGACCGCTGTCTCAACTAAGGAAGTTGGCATCCCATAAACTAGGTTGCTTGAAGAGTCTCACATTTGACTTCTTGCGAGATAGTGCTAAAGAGCCTTGACATTGAGGTCAAGGAATCTTTCAAAGTCTTGTTCCCCTTTGAGAACAATATGGAGTTGAGTTGGGGTTAGAGTATGCTCAATGTCTGAATGATACTCTATTAGAGGACTTGATATAGAAGGCAAAGGTGGGAGTGGTTGTTGCCTTGCATGGTAAATAAGATCTTTGGTTTGGCTACGTGTCAAAACCATCCAAGGCAAAAGGGGGATTTAGGTTTTGAAAACTGTATGTTTTAGCCTCAAAAAACTAGAATTGGTGTTTTTGACAGTCAAAAGGTTAGGTTTTTGGCTTGCTATTTTGAGAAGAAAATTTTTGACAGTGACCGACATCAGTAGAAAAACTGATGTCGGTGACGAAAGTTGCCGATGCCTATTAGATAACCGATGTCGATGAATATAAGTTGCCAACATCGGTGAAAAAACTGATGTCGGTTACTGTGTATTTCCAAAAACTTCAGAAAACTAAAAGTTTTTGGAAGAAAGAAGAAAGTCTGAGTTGTTCTTAGAGCTCAAAATAATGCATCCTCACCAGCTCAAAAAATTAGATGAAAACAAAAAAGTAGATGAAGACAAGCAGCCTCTAAACGTTAAATCCTAAGAATAATTTTTAGAGTCTTGTTGGCTTATGCCTTAGAAGAGTGTGTTTGGGAAGTTGGTTTTTAAAATAGGTACTAGAAGAAGTAGTCTAAGGTTAGTTTCGGGTTAGTTTGGTGCTCAAAATCTGTATTAGGCTCCATACATGGCTTGGTGCTAAGGAGCAAGCTCCCCTCACTTCATGAGCCCAGAGATAAGCTGGGTCACTTAGCTAGTATATACTTCCCCTAGAGTTTATACTCTACCAGAGAACAGAGTGGGTTCTCCCCTTGGTAGTGAAGTCTAAGTGGGATTACCAGGAAGGGTAAGGTATTTGCTAGGTGATGAAATCCTAGTCGGACCTTGTCTCAGGTATGTTTAGATGTTTAGTTGTGAAAGTGGTCTAGTTGTGTAACATAAGTGCACTAAGATTTATTCATAATGCATTTTTAATTACTAGATGTGAGAGCTAAGTATGCATTCAGGCAGCAATGAAATGCAATATATTTTAAGCCTAAACTAAAATGTTTTGTTCAGATGCAAAAAAGTTGAGAAAAGGTTAAGAGTATGAACTTCACTACTCTAAGATGTAAGAAGGAAAGGTGACAAGAAGAAAAAGAAGATGTTCTTTTTAACTTTCGCTTATGATGTCTTTTCAGAATAAAGAGATAGAAGGAGGATGCAAGAAGAAATCTAATGCACCTATATGAATGTTTGTTTTAGAAGAAAAAGAATGATGAACCCAAGGAAAATTCCAGGAGTCCCACCGGGCGTGCCAAAATGTTTCTAACTATTTTCAATTTTTCACATTCAAAAAAAAAAGAAACTAAAAGGTAATGGTCAGGGGTTTGTACGTACTTGGATGAAGTTGCGCACCGTTATCTAGATGATTGAAGGAGCTCCTCTTTGGTTGTGGAGGATGACACCTGTAGATAGAATAAGACTTAAACACAGAAACTGTTAGATAGATATAAGGTGGACTACCAAGCAAAGCTTGCTCCCAAAAGTACAAAGGCTTCCTTGAGGGATGACAGTCCACTTGTTGATAAAAATAATGTCAGATAAAGATAATAATGAAAGACTAAGCAAGAGAAATAGAAATAATGTGTACCTGTAGTCTGTTGTCGGTCTGTCATAATCGCCGACGTCGGTGGTTCTGCTGCCATCGATTGGTCAAGTTGCTGACGTCAGTTATTTTTCCAATGTCGGTAGGGGAAATGGTCAATTTCAGTTAGGGCAATGGCCTTGGATGGGTTTTGGATGAGATTCAAGTCTGTCTGTGATCAACAGAATGGTCTAGGATGTCTAGGGGATTTTGGAGGTCTGTGCAAGATTATCAGGGGAGCCAATAGAGTCTTAAGAGGGATAAAGGGTAGACGATAGGTTGTTAAAAAGTGTAAGGATATGGGGGGGCCTCTCAACCTCTCTGGGAAGAAAATCAAGTTTGGTTGATGATATCCAAAAATGCTAAATAGAAGCTAACTGTTAATGCTTTCTGAAATGAAATAGAAGGAGAATACTTAGCTCTTAGTTGCTAAAGAATCAGGGGTGTGAATGCTTGTGCCTATTATAACTGATGTCAAGATCCCTATACCATGCTCCAATCTGATCTGAAGTCACTTGGGTAGAGTCTCTACAGCTAGGAAAGCAAAGACATAATGCTAGTACCTGCAAAGAGTTGAGGAGCAAGAGAAAGTCGATCTGGGCAAGAAAATTAGCATTCAAGTCTGTGATTTATTTTCTATTCAGCCTGCAAGTTGGTTTTAAGCAACTAGCGTTGGTGATACCGCCAGTGTCATCCAATGGTTAACCGATGTCAATGGCTAGAAAATGGGGAAAAGGGCTATTTTTAGCCTTTTGCCCATTCTTCCATTTGCTGAGTTTAGCTGTCATGGTTAAACGGTCGAAGGTGGGTTTAATAGGCATGAGGATTAGTGGGAGAGTTGGAATGATTAGTCATAGGGTGATAAATGAGGGTATCCAAGGGCAAGGAATCCAAGGTGAGGTGTCATGGGTGAGGTGTCAATGGAGGTGTTATTAATTTAAAATAGGTAATTTAGTTTAAATTAATAATTGTATGGGTTAGAAATGTTTAGAAGTGGACCAATGGGACCAAGGGGGAGTCGACCAAGGAGTAGACACAATTTTGGTGTCTACAGATAGACCTAAAGGTCTAGCCTTTGTATTCTTGAGTCACCCTTATGGAATTGAGCACTTAGCTCCATTCATGATATTATTCTTAGTACAACATATACCCAACACCACTCAACACTACTCAACATCACAATATGTTTTGTATTGGTTTACACACCTAGTGAGGTGTACTCCTTCCTTTCTCTTCTCTTTTTTACCCAACTTTTATATGTTCTTATTTTATATATAATGTGTCTAGTAAATAACTAATATACTCTTTATTTTCTCTTATATATTTACATTTATTGATGTGCTCTCTCTATGCACACTTAGCATCGCATAGCTTCATGGAATTTACCATTGAAGGTAAGTTTAGGTACGCTTTCTACTTTTTGTTTATCCTAGTATTTCACTTTAATGCATCACTAGAATAAAGTGGGGGGGGGGGAAATGTAGTCATATGAAATGTCCAAATTTATAGTTTGAGTGTGGCTTGTGACACCCAATCCATATGTATTTCTTGCATGCTCTTGTGACCCTTCTAAACACCTTTTTACCCTTTGCTAGTCATCTATAGCCTTTCAGACAATCATTCCAACTCAGCTAAACTCTATTTCTCAGGTTGATCCTATCCCCCTAGGTCCTGAGCCTATAGGATAGGATCACCATACCTAGACTACAATGTCAAACCCTAGGGTGTCCCATTTTTGATGCTCTTATCCCTTTGTAATTTAATCCCAAATAATCATCTTCATATGATTCCTATCCTTCATTATGTTGGCCTAATGTGAATACATTTAACCCATTACCAGTTGTTCCTTATAAAAGCCTATCCAAATTTCATTTACAAAGGGAGGTGACAAATCTTACAAAGCAAGCAAGAATATAAATAAACCACTAAGGTAATCTTCATAATTCTCTGCATATAGTCACCCAATATAGATACAAACATATTCAAAATCTCACACCAGTTCTTAGACACCTTAAACACTCTCAATCTGGCATTTTTGCATATGTATCACACTATTGTACAAAGAATATCAAGTAGGAGAACTACATATGGCGTGATCCCTCTTTGAAGTATTGGTATGTATGAAGTATGCCCATACAAGGGGCGTGGATCACACATTTAATTAATCTTACACAAACTAAACTCCCCCTTTTCAAATGATTCAAATCCCATTTTGTCAAGCATGATGGAGGGTTAGGGTTTGAATATTAAAATAGGTCTATAATGAGCTCTATCAACATTCAACATTTGAAATTTCATAAGAAGGTTCACAAAGGAATAGCATAAATAACTCATAAAACTTAGGTCTTTATGAGCAATTTGGAGAACAATGATATGGGTGGACAACATCATCAGAACCCAAAGTGTCATGTTTTTGGTGCTCTTATCATTTCATTGAATGAAATATAGATCCAAGTTCATGACACTGTCCAAGTCCTATATAACCAGTTTTAGCCTCTATCTTAACCATCTCAATCTAGTTTTAAGCTAAGTTATATTTCTCCTTATTTATTGCTATTTTAGAAAGGTAAAAATGATAAATAAATTATACAAATCGTGATTGTACTTCTTTTAATATATTTACTAATTTATTAATATAGACCCTTAACTAAACTAGGAATAAAACTCTATTATTTCCAAATACATTAAATCACCAACAAATAACTATCAATCAACCTTATCAAATCAACCTACTTTATCAACCCTATCAACCTTATCGAATCTACCAAACCAACCCATATTATCAAACATATCAAACCAACCAACCCCATCAAATCAAACCAACAACTACTAACCAAAATTTTTCAAACCCACCAATATTATCAAACCTACCTAACCTATCAAATCAACAAAACTTGTCAAGTCAATAAAATATGTTCAACCAACCAAATTTAGTAAACCAACCAATTACCTCTCAACCTTAAGATCCATTGGTGCACCCTATTCCTAGGTAATACACCTGTCTAAGGGAATCATGTGCCTCAATCCTAGAGAAAATCTTAACAACTTATGTCATTAGACTCTCTCAAATCAAACCCTTCAATAGTTCTCTTTCAAAACCACTTTGGTTTATAGATAACAAGTTTTTTGTGTATCATCGTATAAACAAACATGTGGTAGATAGATGTAATTATTTTAAGATATTTTTACAAAACCTTATTGATTAAAAGGAGGTTCTTAAGAATAGTCTTCATGTTCCCCCCAATCTAGCCTTGAATGTCTTTAAGAAATCAATCATTAGACCTCTTCCTGCAACATTATTATGCAAACCAATAATCAAAACCATCAAAATAATGAGTTCCTTACATTATATTTTATCCTTAGTGAGATTATAACTAAGGAAACTATAATAAAAACCTCAACCTTAACCAATCCCCCTATTGACCAAGTGTAACCTTTTTAACTTTCTTTTGAAACTAGAATTAAGGAAATAACCTTGCCTCTTCCACTTCCCTTTGTAGTGGATCAAACTCAAACCAACCTACCTCTTTCACTTCCTCAAAATGTGGAATCATTATAAACAACCATACATCTTCCACTTACTCATTTAGTGAAACCAATCATAAATACCTCACCCATTTCACTTCCTATTTTAGAGAAACAAACCCACACTCAAACCGATTTGCCCATTCTACTTCCACTTTTAATGGAACAAACTCTAAATACCTCAACTAGAGCCAACCCAACCTCAACTATAACTAAGTCAATCCAATTAATCTATAATCTACTCATTTTCATTGTAGACATTAGAAAACCATACTAGGTGTCAAAATTCCTCAAGATTATTTAGGGACCATCTAACCTTTATCAGCCCATTAATCGAACCTTTTGGACCTTGAGTCTAGTTAGCTAATTAGCTAACTAAACTCACTAAATTACTAACCATAACATTAACCCACATATTTTAACTTACCTTGACCCTTTTATTTTGGACACTCAACCATTGACAGTCAGCTTAACCATTGATGGTTAGCCTAACTATCAACAGTCAGGTCCTCACCTTCTAACATATCACCAACTATGTGTGAGCTAACAATGCACAATTTAATATGTTTTCTTTATGCATTACTAATCAACTCCCAATCATCAAAATCAACACACCAACCTACTAGGGAACCTTTTATCCTCCATCTTTTTTTGCCTATAAACCTAACCAAACCTAACTTAAACCTAACCAAACCTAACTTTCTATGTTTTTATCTATTCATAGATCCTTTTATAATTTTTTGAACTTAAACTCACCCATTTAGAATGAGCATTGACCCACTTTTACTATATTTAGTCATTTTATTTAACAAACATTCTACTTTATTCTTGTATTGTATTTCATTTTATTTATGCAACTACCTTAATTTTATCTATTTCAACTTAATTATTATTAAGAGTGGATTGACAGCCTCCTAGCAAGCTCACACATCTTAAGTCTAGTTCATGCTAGGTAGTCCACACAACTATCTTGGTAACAACCCCTTTGTTAGCAATTTATTCTTTGCAAGTTATTATTTCCAATCCAAAAAGGAGTTCTCGACATTCATCTAGATTACACATGCATCACCAACTAGGTATTTCTACCACATCCTTATTACTAGTTTCGTATCTTCTTTCAAAATTAAGAAATGAGTAAAAATTAAGAGAAACATTTTGGCACATCTAATGGGACACTAGTATCATCTAGGTGCTCCTTTCTTTCTTTATTCATTACTCATACAACAAAATCTAAAATTTCTTTTGGGCTTATAATAAATACCTTGCATTGTTTGCTTGCTTACATTTAGTTCATTTAGTTAACTTAATGGAAAATAAAATCAATCATAGTTTTCGCTCTTGTTATCACACACTTTACTAAACCACATAATCAATCAACATATCAAAACAAACTTCATACAAAGCCGGACTAGTATTTCATCACCTAGCGGTAAACTTTACCCTTTCTTGACAATCCTACTTGGAGGTAATTACTAAAAGGATAACCAACTCAGATCCTTGGTTGAGTATAAACTCTAAAATTTAGTATATCTTGGCTAAGCACCTGACACCCTTATAACTATGGTGTGTAAAGTGAGGGGGTAAGACCTAATATCAAGCCATGTACTGAAGTTTAATATAGATTCTTCTTTTTAAACACTTAAACACAACCTAAAACCAACCTTAGATTTCCTTTTTGGTACCTGATCTAAAAATTAACTTCTTCTTCACACTTTCTAAGGCATAAGCCAAAAGCAATCTAAAAAGAATCCTATGTTTTAAACTCACTTCTAGTGTATGTTTGGATTGTCTGAAGATTGTTTTCCTTTTACTTGACTTTTGTTTGAGGTGTGAGTTTTCATCATCTCTTTTCTATTCCTATCATGTTATTTACTAGATAGTAATTGAGGAATCAAACCATCCAATAACTTACCTTCCACCGTCTTGCCTCCATTATGTTGTTTAATGGAGATCCTCCCTATAGTCTTCCTTAGAGATCCTAGCTTTGCTATAATATTAGAAGATAACCATCTTTCCTTAGAGCATTACCTTGCATCATGATCCAATCATACTCCCAACCTCACCTACAATCAACCCAAACCTATCTATAACTAATCAAACTTCAACCAACCAACAAACTATCAACTATCACTTAAGATACTTACAATGCTAATGGACCAAATAATTAAAGTTGAGTCATCTATTTTTGGTACCCATGACCAATACACCTTCATCTACAACCAATAAAATCTCAACTATAATCAACTAATAACCTATCAACAACCATTTGATAATTGTCATACCCAACCAACAACCTATCAACATCTATCATATCAATCAAACCTACACCCACCTATCAACATCTATCATCAAACCTTATGCCACCTACCCCAACCATCATATCAATTACCTCAACCCACCTCATCAAACATATCAAACCAACCCACCTTGTCAACCTTACCAACCTTACCCAATTTATCAACCTTACATAATCTGACCAAAAACTATCAACCAAACCTAACTAACTTATCAAACATATCAAACCCATCAAACCTATCACATTAAAAAACATCATCAAACCAACCAATTATCTCATAAACTCAAGAACCATTATTGAACCTCTTCCTAGGTAATATACCCCATTGGGGGAATCATATGTCTCAATCCTTCAAAAAATCTTAGAGGCTTCTATCATTAACCTTAATCAAATTAAAATCATTAATAGTTCTCTTCTAAAGCCAATTTGGTTTATAGAGATTGAATATTATGCTTATCACTGCATAAATGGATATGACATAGATAGATGTGTATCTTTTAAGATTTTCATCCAAAACATTATCAATCATAAAGAGGTTTCAAATGATATTCCCCATATTCCCACCAACCTATCTTTAAATATCTTCAAGTAATCAATCATTAAACCTCTTCCTTCACTCACTATTGAGGAAACCTATAATCAAGGCCCTCAACACAATGAGTCCCATCCATTTGATTTGGTCCTTGGTGAACCTATAACTAAGGAAACCATAATCCAACCCTTAACCAAACCACTTTTTAACCAAGTGGAACCTTCACATCTCTCCTTTGAAAACACAACCAAAGAAACCAAACAGTCTCTTCCACTTATCCATGTGGAACCAACCAATCAACCTTTTCCACTTACCCATGTGGAACCAACCGACCTACCTCTTCCACTTACTAATTTTGTGGAGGCTACCATTAACCCTACTTTACCTACCATTAGCCCAAACAAACTTACCATCAATCTAACATTGCCTATAACCATCCACCTAGACTTACCTCACCAACCAAACCAAACAATCAAACCAACCTCTACACCAAATCAATCAACCACAATAAATATACCTTTTAACTCAAACTTACCAACTATTAACCTAAACCAAAATCAACCCATCAAACCTACCAACCCTAACCTAACCTACCTAAATCAAATCTAACATATTCCTAGCATTGGTGCACTAGAGGAAATCTCACCCTAACCACCACCTATAACTTGAACCAACTAACCACTAACAACAACCTTTTTTAGGAGGTGGATGAAGTCATCTTCACCCCTCCTAAACCTTTTTATTAACCAACACCTCACCTTGGGATATTTTCCCTCCTTAAGACATCCATGGAAAGAGTAAACTAGGGAAATTTTCCCTCTATGAATCTTTGACTATTTATCAACCCAAACCATACCTTACCAATTAACCAAACTACCCTTGGCATTTTTATCTCAACCTGTCAACTAGAACTATCAATCAACCAATCCTAAATTATTGAAGATTACCTTTCTCTTTTACCTAATACATCTAGGAGTCACCTTCTACCCCAACCTTTGGAGAGTACCTTCTCTATCAACCCAATCTAAACCAAGTGATATACCAAGTTATAACCCATTTGGACACCACCATACCTATTTAGATTACCCTTCTCCACCAAACTTTCACCTAACCAATCTCACCCCTTTTGTCAATCCAAATCTTTTTCACTTCTAATCAAGAGTTGAAAAGTAACTGAGGTACATATAATTTCATTTTGACATCATAACCCATAAGTATGGATCAAGATCTTACCATTTATACTCTCTTAAAGGCAAACCATAGCTTGAACCTCTCAATGCTTCACATCTGCATCCTTTATTTTGTTAAAAAGGATCAAACTCACCTTCTTATCTAACTTAAGCTTATCCTTTGATTTACAAGATTTTAACCCTCACACCTACCTATCCCTCTCCCTTTGAGGATAATCGATTACAACATAGAACCATGTGATTAACCATCATAGTCATATCCTAATCCTAAATATGGGTACCTTGACACTACCCATCACATGGTTCTCATTAATATTTTTCATCTCTAATAAGATAAAATCCCATGGTCATTTGTCTCTCAAAACCAGCCCTATTACCTATCATTACCTTCATGTCATAAATTTTTTTTGCCTCATAAATTTAAACATCTAATCCTAATTATACTTGTCCATGTCTAAAACTTTGTATCAAAACAAATTGGGATACCAAAATACCACTTGGGTCACATCTCTCTCACATAACAGATTACTCCCTTGAAGGATAGATGCACAAAACCAAATTACTTAAATGATAAAGTGATTATTTAAAGGACATCTAAAAAACATAAAAAATAAAAAATGTACCACTCTCTTGAAGGATGGCTAAGTCAAATGGGTCAAAATCAATCATCTAAATCTTCTTGCATTAATCAGCTTCATAACCTATCAAAACAAAAGAAATAAAAAGACCCAATATCAAAATAAGAATAAGTTATTCCAAGAAAGCTGTAATCAACTTTCATATATAGATAGCATTAGTAGAGTTCCCACATCTATCAGTAAACACTTACATTAAGACATGGACTTGTCTAATTTGGTTCTTATGTCACCTATAGAAGGGGAAAATTAACCCACATAAGGTTACTTTACCTATCAACCCATATACCTTTCCATCTACCTCCAATCTCCCATTTATACCATCTATAAACCAAAGAATTATGAGCTTAGTTGACATGATGTGATCAAGACACCATTTTTTAGCAATCAAATCATGCTAATGTGAAGCATTCAAAAGTCTTAGTTTCCTTAATCCAATATAAATTTAGTTTTGTTAGGTCCTTATAAATGAGAAGGCAATGTGTTTTTTATTTACCCTCCTATCATTGGTTCATGTAGCCATATGTCTCATGATTCTCATTTCTTTTTCCTACATTTAGTTTATTATATAACTACTTTATGTGTTTTCATTACATGCTTAACCATAATTACATCTCCATGATCATGAACAACAAACATTAATCATGAACCATATCCATGAATAATATCATATCTCAATCTATGATCAAAACATCATAACAATTCATCATATAACATTAAATCATAAAACCAAATCAACATAACCATAATAAAACCATTCATAATCATAAACATCATATCCATAAACAAAACAAAACATCATCCAACATCATCACATGACTAAAGCTACTGATTCCACATCTCATAATCATAAATCATCCAAACATCAAAACATGTAAACCATGAACCATAAACATAAATCATATATATATATATATATATATATATATATATATATATATATATATATCATGAGAATCATATACATCATGTTCATCAAATAAATAGTACATATAATAATGTATAAATCTCTCTCTCTCATGTAGATCTTGTATCATCAACACACAAGCTATTATAAAAATCATATACATATACAACATAGCATATCATATATCATGCCCCTAAGGCACCACATCCACTACCACTAGCCCCTCCTACACCTGCACTAGCATCTAGTGCCAGTCCTCTTAGGATACATGTATGCCCACTCACTATAAAGGCCCACTATCCTAGAGTCACCATAGCTGGTCCACCTAATAAACTAGCCTTGTACTCTCCCCATCTTAGCTAATCTAAATATTGTGCCAATAATATGGCCTCATAATATCTCAACTCCTTAACCATGGCCATGTATCATGTCATTTCAATCATACCTGGTGGCCCTCCTACTGGTGCTACCATTTCTCCTACCCTCTACCTTAGTGTATCCCTCTCCTAGGTCACCAAACCTAGGGAGGTCCTCAATTGATCTCTCTCTCCTATCAAGGTGGAAATTTGACCCTATAAAGTGACAATCTATCCCTATAATGTAGCCACTTGTCCCTATATAACTATAATTTGAGCCTATGTAACTACCATTGCTACCACTGCCTATCCATTCTGAGCACCACCCTGCACCTATGCCCCAAATGGATCCATATCAATGGGATATCATACCCCATCATCCTACCCAAAATTAGTTGCTACATATAGGGCCTGATATCATGCCACATATCTATCAACAAAACTAGCAACATCTATCACTACTCTAGCTAGTAACTCCTCATAATCTAATACTACATCCACTAGTTGTGGCTCAGGTAATAAAAACTCCACATCTTCCCTCCTATACCTTAATAAAGGAGATTAAATCCCCTAAAAAATTCCATACTACCTATAAACTATATCAAATGGGATGAGCTTAGTCTCACCCTCTCTCTCACAGATCCACCTCTAACTCTACAAAAATAGCATGTGATAGTTATAGAGGGCACATCTTAGCCAACACACATATGGCCTCCATACCAAATCACGTAAAACCAAACCCTCAAAGTCATCTCTAAACTATTTAATGTCTCTAGCACCACCACTAGCTCCTGTCAATACATAGTCTCCCTCCATCATAGGAAACCCACTCTATAGTAAGCCTAGGCATAATGATCTAGAGTTCAATTCAGAAAACATATCCAAGTCATCATGAAACTAATTTCACAGTGTAGAGCTTGTCAAGAGCTTTCTAACACTTTTTGTGGTTTGCAAAATGAACACCGCATGCAAAAGATATGGTCTGTTGAAGTTTTCTTGCAATAGGGAAAATGTGATGACATGGCACAATGTGGACATGCCAAGTGAACCAATCATGTGGTGACACATGGTAGTGAATGGAGTCCATATATTTACATAGTCCATATATTTTCACATTTTGTATATTTTCCAAGTCTATAGAAATTTTAAAATTGCATAGTCTATAGATTTGCCAAGTCTGTAGAAATTGTAAAATGGCAAGTCCATAGAAATGTTGTGTAATGCCAAGTCTGTAGAAAATTTAAAAAAATTTTGTAATGCCCTAGCCACATGGGAAAAACAATCCAATTTTCCATGTCACGTGCCATGAGAACTGGGAGAATGGATCACGTTCTACGAATGCTAAGTCAATCCATTCACATAGCTCATGATAAGCCTTGCCACATATGTTGAGATTGAAGGCAGCCAAGTTTAGTTCAAAGGACCAAGCCAAATCCATGTAATTTGGCATTTATGCTAAGTCCAAGGACTGGATAAGCTCGAGGATGCCTAAGATGGTAAGACCCATGCAAAAGGTGCAACAGTGTGACCGAAGCCATGCCTAAAGCTTTGAAGATAAGGCTTAAAAAAGACTTGATGCCATTTAAGTTTGTCTAATGTGGGACTAAACAGCTAAGCATAATCTCTATGCCAAATCCAATGGGTTTAGAACCCATGACCTATCCATCAAAAGGGATGAGGCCTGACCACTTGAGCTATGTGTGGCAACATGTCTATAAAGCCACGAACTTCTATTTAAATGTAAGCATTTAGCCAACTGTGTAAGGAACAAAATATACTAGTTTGTTGTATTTCCTAATTTTGGAGCCCTTAGAGGTTGAATCAAAGCTTAGAGTAAACTAAAAAGTTTTTTATAATTCTAATATGCTCTATGAAGTATATTAATTTGACCATTTTGGAGAATTGGTGATGCCATTTTGAGTTACAAAAGTTGCCAATTTTGATTTGGAGAAGCCTCTACATGTGATTCAGGAAGGTGAAGGATGTGTTAAGTCAGCCAAGGTCTTTCAAAGGTCTGAAACACTATTTTTGTAGAGATAAATGATCTATTGTTGATTGCAATTATATTTTAACTTGAAAATTTGAGAAACATTAATGGATCATGTAGACACTGAAATTGTGTCTACTCCTTCGTCGACTCCCCTTGGTCCCCTTGGTTCACTTCCAAACATTCCTAACCCCCACACTTATTAATTTAAAATAAAATAACTATTTTAAATTAATAACACCCTTGGCACCTCACCCATGACACCCCACCCCACCTTGGATACCTCTCCTTGGATGCCTCCCATCACCCTATGACCAATTTATGACCTATTTCAACCCTCTCATGCTTATTTAATCCACCTTCGACCATTTTCCAATGAAAATTAGACCTGACAGTTGAAAGAATGGGTAAAAGGCTAATTTTAGCCTCTTTTCCCATTCTTTAGTTGTCGACGTCGATCAGTACTCAGCCGATGCCGACGGTATTGCCGACGTCGGTTTATTTAAAACTAGAATCCGACCACTATTTACCCCCCCACAAACATGAATTATCCTACTCTAGGGTCCAAGAGCTCTCACTTCTCATCTTCTTGTAGGTATTAGTGTCTCAATAGCACTTTCCAGACTCACGGATTCTACACCAGTCATTCCAAGCTGGAATGAAGGTTGCAAGACATCTCCCAAACTAGCCACAATGGAAACAAGCTTCCTGCACTTTTGTCTCTCCACTCACAGCTAAGTATCTTTACTGATTTCCATTTCATTATCATTTTAATACACTAGCAATTAGTCCATTGTCCATTTCTAAGCTTTGTTGCCACAACCTGACCTGTTCTTCTTGAAAAGGCTAAAAAGCCTTTCCTCATCCTTTTCTCCTTTTTCACCCCTATCCTATGTCTGATCCCCTTTTCAGTCATACTCTCTACTCTGCAAAACCCAGCACAAGCCATCAAACCCCCACAAACCTCCCAGACCATTATGACTGACTACAGACAGACCTGAAGCTCGTCCAAAGCCCCATTGCCCTGACTGATGCCAACCACCAGACCCATTACCCCTACCGACATCGGCAGACTAACCGATGCCGGTGACCTTGACCAACCGACGTCGGTAGACTAACTGATGCCGGTGACTATGGAAGATAGATTGCCACATACAGGTACACATTTATTTTTATTTCTTTGGTTTAATATTTTATCATTTCTTATTCCAGCAACATTTTGCTTTTTATCAATCAGTAGACTATCACCCCTTCAAGAAGTCTTTGCACTTCTAGGATCAAGCTTTGCTTGGTAGTCTACCACCTATCTATCTAATAGTTTTCTTAAGTCTCTTTCTTCTGTAGGTGTCATCCTCCCCAGCCAAAGAGGAGTCCCTACAACATCTGGATAACGGTGTGCAAACTCCATATGGGTATCATCTAACCCCTGACCATTATCATAGTTTCTTACTTCTTTTGAATGTGGAAAAGTGAAAACAGTTAGAAATAGATCGGTTCAATAAGAACTCGTGGACATAGGAATTCTAAACCTCGTAAAAAATTTTTGTGTTTTGATCTTTTGATTCATTTTTGCATTTTAGTTGCATTTATTATTCAAATTATAAATTCATATTTTAATCAAGAATTCAAAATTTAATGAATCGATCATTTACAAGAAATTAAGTAAATTGAGAATTTGAAAATTTTGATGGTTTCAATGGATAATTGAAGTGATCTTTCAATTCACTTTATTTCAGTTTTGAAACATTATATTTGGATCAAATTTTAATCAGATATAATCAATCTAACATCTTAAAAGTTGAGAAATTTTTGCTTCCAATTTAGTGTAAATTTTGGAATTGAGAATTTAAAAGATCTATTAAACATTTTTATAAAATTAGTGAAGTTCTTACTCGTGTTTACGGATCAAATTTTGGTATCAAAGCATTTAGAAAGTTGGGTTAGCTTCTGATTATGATTTGATAGTTTCTTTTAGTTTATTGGTTATCTGTATCACTTGATTAGATTACAGTGTGCAGTTGTGGAATCAATGTGTTTGTAGGAAACCATGGGCAAGTTGTCACATAAAGCCAAGATGGAAGAGCTTGAAGCTATCAATACTCAGATTCAGGATGAGAATGCTTTTCTAAGAGCTTGATTGTACTCCTTGGATGAGGAGATTGCAAGTTTTTAATCTAATCTTGAATCTAAGGATGATCTCTTAATCAAATTGCAGTGTGGTGAACCAAAGAAGGCCATACCTTTTACTTCAGATGCAAAGACTATGACTGAATGCACTGTAAGTTATTCACCACATAATTCATCTACTTCTTCTTTCTATTTAGATTCAGATTTAAGTAATAATGCTCTTGGTAGTTTTGAACAACACACTAAGGGTATAGGATCCAAATTGTTGAAGAAAATGGGATTTAATTGAAGAGGTCTTAGTCGAGACGGCCAAGGAATTACTAACCCAATACAAGTAAAACATAGATCTCTTCATGCAGGTTTGGGTTACACTAGTGAGCAGGTGGAAATTGGAAAAAATTCCTCCATGGCTAAAGGAAGACAAGCTTCTAATAGCAAAGGACCGAGGCCACTAGTAGAGCATGTAAGGTGTAAGAAGGAAGGTAGAAGAGGTATTGATATTCCACCTCCTAGTTCCTACACTAAAGTTAGCACTAAATCTTCTGATCCACTTGTTATGTTTAAGAAATTTGGATTTAACATTCAAAAGATAATGCAATCATTTCCATGCACTTTTTGTGGGATGCATAACCATAGTGTTGCATTTTGTTGGAAAAGGCATGCTATGTTTAAGCATATTGTAGGTATTTAAGACCATTCTCATCATGGTAAAGTGAGAAGAGGTAAAAGGGAGACCTCACCTAAGAAGGTTGTTTGCACTCATTGCCATAAGAGTGGACATCGGATTGATCATTGTTTTAAACTTCAATCATCTTCTTATTCTAAACATGGTAAAACTAAGATGATTTATCAACCTATTACTAAGGTCAATGAAGTTAAATAAATCCATAATGATGTTAAGGAATCCCCTAAAGAAATCAAGTTAACTAGGCAGAAAAATTGATTAAGTGGATTTAAAATGCACTTGTTTGTCAAAGCATTGTTGAGAATTTTGTTAAGGGAAAGAAAATGCTTTGATGATGTAGTAGTAGAGTTTGTGAGAACACTTTGAGATAGGTTCATCATTCAAAGTATTTCAATTCTCACCTTATGTTTAAAATCTCTATGTTTTGGAATCTCCTATTTATGCTGTGTGAGTTGTCTAGAGGACTTAAACTCATTTCATCAGTTGGAGATAATGGAAGAATGCATATTGTAGGTTGAGTTAATTCCTTACAACACTTGTCTCATATTGAAGTAATATTTTTAAAATGTATCTATTTTTGGCACATGGATGTATAGATGCATTGTTAAGACCCTATGGGCATGTTTGGATGTTAGGAAATATACGCTTTGTGTTGTTTGCATTTGCTTAGCATATAAGTACCATACTAGGGCATAGTATTGTAACATGTCTAAAACATTCATTGTATGTTTTTGACATTAAAAAACTTGTTTTGTAGTTACATTGAGAATTTTTTTAGTTTATTGATAGTTCACTGCTTTACAGGATGTGACATGGGCAGATAGTTTTGACCAGTTATAAGATTTCAGGTGATAGTCAACATTTGGAGACCAAAAGCCTCTTTTGTACGGAGGTGTGATCTAGAGTTCAGTTCAAAAAAAGTTTCCAAGTCATGATGAAACCAATTTCATAGTGTAGAGCTCATCGAGATCTTTTTGACACTTTTTTTGGTTTGAAAAATGGACACTGTATGCAAAAGATATGGCTTGTTGAAGTTTTCTTGCAAACGGGAAAAATGTGATGGCATGGTGCAATGTGCACATGTCAAGTGAACCAATCAGGTGGTGACATGTGAAAGTTAATGGAGTCCATATATTTACACAATTTATAGATTTTCATAGTCAGTAGATTTTCCAAGTTTGTAGAAATTGTAAAATTGCACAGTCCATAGATTTGCCAAGTCCGTAGAAATTGTAAAATGGCAAGTCCATAGAAATGCTATGTAATGCCAAGTCTGGCAAGTCCACAGAAAATTTAAATTTTTTTTGTAATGACTCAACCACATGAGAGAAACAAGCCAATTTTCCACATCACATGTTGTGAGAACTGGGAGAATGGATCATGTTCCACGAATGCCGAGTCAATCCGTTCACATAGCTCATGATAAGCCTTGCCACATATGCTGAGATTGAAGGCAACCGAGTTTAGTTCAAAGGACCAAGCCAAATCCATGTAATTTGGAATTTATGCTAAGTCCAAGTATTGGATAGGCTTGAGGATACCTAAGATGGGTAAGACCCATGCAAAAGGTGCAACAGCGTGACCGAAGCCACGCCTAAAGCCTTGGAGATAAGGCTTAAAAAAGACTTGATGCCGTTTAAGTTTGTCCAATGTGGGACTAAACAGCTAAGCATAATCTCTATGCCAAAGCCAATGGATTTGGAGCCCGTGACCTATCCATCAAAAGGGATGAGGCCCGACCACTTGAGCTATGTGTGGCAACATGTCTATAAAGTCACGAACTTCTATTTAAATGTAAGCATTCAGCCGACTGTGTAATGAACAGAATAGACTAGTTTGTTGTATTTCCTCATTTTGGAGCCCTTAGAGGCTGAATCAGAGCTTAGAGTAAACTACAAAGTTGTTTATAATTATGATACAATCTATGTATTATATTAATTTTCCCATTTTGGAGAATTGGTGATGCCATTTTGAGTTATAAAATTTTCCAATTTTGATTTGGAGAAGCCTCTACATGTGATTCAGGAAGGTGAAGGATGTGATGAGTTAGCCAAGGTCTTTCAAAGGTTTGAAACAATGATTTTGTAGAGAGAAATGATCTATTGTTGATTTTAAGTATATTTTAACTTGTAAATTTGAGAAACATTAATGAATTAGTTCAATAAAAACTCAGAGAAGTAGGAATTCTGAACCCCGTAAACAATTTCTGTGTTTTGATCTTTAGATTCATTTTTGCATTTTAGTTTCAGTTATTATTCAAATTATAAATTGAAATTTTAATCAAGAAAGCAAAATTTAATGAATTGATCATTTACGAGAAATTGAGTAAATTGAGAATTTGAAAAATCTGATGGTTTTAATGGATAACTGAAATAATCTTTCAATTCACTTTATTTTAGTTTTGAAACATGATATTTGGATCATATTTTAATCATATTTAATTAATCTAACATCTTAAAATTTGAGAAATTTTTGCTTCCAATTCAGTGTAAATTTTGGAATTGAGAATTTAAAATATCCATTTAAACATATTTATAAAATTAGTGAAGTTCCTACTGGTGTTTATGGATCAAATTTTGGTATCAGAGCATTTAGAAAGCTGGGTTAGCTTTTGATTGTGATTTGAAAGTTGCTTTTAGTTTATTGGTTATCCATATCACTTGATTAGATTACAGCATGCAGTTGTGGAATCAGTGTGTTTGTAGGAACCATGGGCAAGTTGTCACATAAAGCCAATATGGAAGAGCTTGAAGCTATCAATACTCAGATTCAGGATGAGAATGCTTTTCTAAGAGCTCCATTGTACTCCTTGGATGAGTAGATTTCAAGTTTGAAATCTAAGCTTGAATCTAAGGATGAGCTCTTGATCAAATTGTAGTGTGGTGAACCAAAGAAGGCCATACCTTCTACTTCAGATGTAGAGACTATGACTGAATGCGCTATAAGTTATTCACCATGTAACTCATCTACTTTTTCTTTCCATTCAAATTCAGATTCAAGTAATGATGCTTTTGGTAGTTTTGAACATGTTAAGGGTATAGGACTCAAATTGTTGAAGAAAATGGGATTTAATGAAAGAGGTGTTGGTCGAGATGGCCAAGGAATTACTAACCTGCTACAAGTAGAGCATATATCTCTTCATGTAGGTTTGGGTTACACAGTGAGCAGGTGGAAATTGGAGAAACTTCCTCCATGGCTAAAGGAGGACAAGCTTCTAATATCAAAGGACCAAGGCCACTAGTAGAGCATGTACAGTGTAAGAAGGAAGGTAGAAGAGGTATTGAGATTCCACCTCCTAGTTCTTACACTAAAGTTAGCACTAAATCTTCTGATTTACTTGTTATGTTTAATAAATTTGGATTTAACATTTAGAAGATAATGCAATCATTTCCATGCACTTTTTGTGGGATGAATAACTACAGTGTTGCATTTTTTTGGAAGAGGCATGCTATGTTTACATAGATTGCAGGTGTTCAAGACCATTCTCATCATGGCAAAGTGAGAAGAGGTAAAAGGGAGACCTCACCTAAGAAGGTTGTTTGCACTCATTGCCATAAGAGTGGACATCAGATTGATCATTGTTTTAAACTTCAATCATCTTCTAATTCTAAACATGGTAAAACTAAGATGATTTATCAACCTATTACTAAGGTCAATGAAGTTAAATCAATCCATAATGATGTTAAGGAATCCCCTAAAAAAATCAAGTTAACTAGGTAGAAAATTTGATTAAGTGGATTTAAAATGCACTTGTTTGTCAAAGCATTGTTAATATTTGATGATGAATTAGTAGAATTTGTGAGAACACTTTGAGATAGGTTCATCATTCTAATTATTTCAATTCTCACCTTATGTTTAAAAGCTCTATGTTTTGGAATATCCTATTTATGCTATGTGAGTTGTCTACAGGACTTGAACTCATTTCATCAATTGGAGATAATAGAAGAATGCTTGTTGTAGGTTGAGTTAAATCCTTACAACACTTGTCTCATATTGAACTTCTATTTTTAGAATGTATGTATTTTTGGCACATGGATGCATAGATGCATTGTTAAGACCCTATGGGCATGTTTGGATGCTAGGCAATATACACTTTGTGTTGTTTGCATTTGCTTAACATATAAGTCACATACCAGGGCATTGTATTGAAACATGTCTACAACATTCATTGTATGTTTTTGACATTTAAAAACTCATTTTATAGTTACATTGGGAATTGTTTTAGTTTATTGATAGTTCACTGCTTTATAGGATGTGACATGGGTAGATAGTTTTGACCAGTTATAAGATTTCAGGTGATAGTCAACTTTTGGAGACCAAAAGCCTCTTTTGTAGGGAGGTGTGATCTAGAGTTAAATTCAAAAAAAAGTTTCCAATCCATGATGAAACTAATTTCACAGTGTAGAGCTCATCGAGAGCTTTTTGATTATTTTTATGGTTTTCAAAACGAACATTGTATGCAAAAGATATGGTTTGTTGAAGTTTTCTTGCAACAGGGAAAAATGTAATGATGTGGTGCAATGTGGACACGCCAAGTGAACCAATTAGGTGGTGACACATGGTAGTGAATGGAGTCCATATATTTGCGTAGTCATTAGATTTTCCAGGTCCATAAAAATTGTAAAATTGCACAGTTCGTAGATTTGCCAAGTCCGTAGAAATTGTAAAATGGCAAGTATGTAGAAATGTTGTGTAATGCCAAGTCTAACAAGTCTGTATAAAATTTAAAAATGATTTGTAATGCCCCAACCACATGGGAGAAATAAGCCAATTTTTCATGTCACATGTCATGAGAATTGGAAGAATGGATCATGTTCCATGAATGCTGAGTCAATCCATTCACATAGATTGTGATAAGCCTTGCCACATATGCCGAGATTGAAGGCAACCAAGTTTAATTCAAAGGACCAAGCCAAATCCATGTAATTTGGAATTTATGATAAGTCTAAGGACTGGACAGGCTCGAGGATGCCTAAGATGGGTAAGACCCATGCAAAAGGTGCAACAGCGTGACCGAATCCATGCCTAAAGCCTTGGAGATAAGGCTTAAAAAAGACTAAATGCTATTTAAGTTTGTCCAATTTAGGTCTAAATGGCTAAGCATAATCTCTATGCAAAAGCCAATGGGTTTGGAACCCATGACTTATCCATCAAAAGGGATGAGGCCCGACCACTTGAGCTACGTGTGCCAACATGTCTATAAAGCCATGAACTTCTATTTAAATGTAAGCATTCAACTGACTGTGTAAGGAACAAAATAGACTAGTTTGTTGTATTTCCTCATTTTGGAGCCCTTAGAGGCCGAATCAGAGCTTAGATTAAACTACACAGTTGTTTATAATTTTGATATACTCTATGTAGTATATTCATTTACCATTTTGGAGAATTGGTGAAGCCAATTTGAGTTATAGAATTTTCTAATTTTTATTTGGAAAAGCCTCTACGTGTGATTCAGGAAGGTGAAGGACGTGTTGAGTCAGCCAAGTTCTTTCAAAGGTCTAAAACACTATTTTTGTAGAGATAAATAACCTATTGTTTATTTTAAGTATGTTTTAACTTGCAAATTTTAGCAACATTAATGGATCAGTTTGATAAGAACCCAGGGATGTAGGAATTTTGAACCCCGTAAACAATTTCTGTGTTTTTATCTTTTGATTCATTTTTGCATTTTAGTTTCAGTTATTATTCAAATTATAAAATCAGATTTTAATCAAGAATTCAAAATTTAATGAATTGATCATTTATGAGAAATTGATTAAATTGAGAATTTGAAAAATCTGATGGTTTCAATGGATAACTGAAGTGATCTTTCAATTCACTTTATTTTAGTTTTAAAACATGATATTTGTATCAAATTTTAATTAGATTTAATCAATCCAACATCTTAAAAGTTGAGAAATTTCCACTTCCAATTTAGTGTAAATTTTGGAATTGAGAATTTAAAAGATCCATTTAAACATTTTTATAAAAGTAGTGAAGTTCTTACTGGTGTTTATGAATCACATAATCACCCCATGGTAGCCTCAATGGTCTCAGAACCCAAATATCATCATATGCCCAATAATGGATCATAAACCCAACACTGATCCCATACCATCTGTAAACTCAAAATGCCTAGAAATCTCTATAAATTTAGACCAACAAAATAGGAGCCCACTCAAACACTGTCCTACCTAGCAGCATCTCTACTAACACTCTTAACAATAGATAAGTAAATTATCCATTGATTGAATTAGGAAATAAAACATAGGACACTACCATCATCATCATCATCATCAAGTTCCTCTCATCTAGAGACCTCTTCTATAGTGTCTTGTAACCAAAACTCCTTGAATGCCACCTAGCATGGGCCCTTGTTAAACACACCTATCTACTGAGAGGGGGTGAATCAATAGATCACAAAATCATTTATTTAAAACTTTTAAAATTAATCTTAAACAAATGCAAACTTAAAGAACAAAATAAATATTCATATGCACAAAAGCAAAGCTCATAACACCATATTTATATGTTGAAACCCAAAGGGGAAAAACATGATGAGAATGCTACTCGAAGCTAATATTCTAGTCCAACCTCATAAAAAAAATTTACACTGACTGAACCTCACTAGTTACATTATAGAACACCAATCCTAATGAGACACCCATCCCCTATTCTGAGCACCAACTTGTAATGACCTCACTGATCATATATTTAATGGATACAACCCTAAGGAGACACTATTCCCCTAACTAAGCATCGATTCAACCTCACTGATGTCACCAAATATATATTTGTGTGAAGCTACAACTCCATATGATGAAAAATAGATTCAAAACAAAATTTAGGTCTATTCCTGGCTATAAGTATGGTTTGTAACCACTCATGTTCTACATAATACTTGTATGTGCATTCTATTTCATAGGCTCTCTTTTTGTATCTAGATTCTTCTCTTCAACACACTATCTAATACCCTTTATGTACCCATTTTTGTGTCTAAATATGTCTGATTGACACTCAACATAACACTTTTTGAGGTACCCATGACCAATCCACCTTCACCTACAACCAACTAATAACCTATCAACAACAATTTGATAATTATCATACCCAACCAACAACCTAGTGACATCTATCAATATCAATCAAACCTAAACCCACCTATCAACATTTATCATCAAACCTAATGTCACCTACCCCAACCATCATATCAATTACCTCAACCCACCTCACCAAACATATCAAACCAACCCACCTTGTCAACCTTACCAACCTTACCAATTTATCAACCTTACTAAATCTGACCAAAAACTATCAACCAAACCTAACTAACTTATCAAACCTATCAAACCCATCAAACCTATCACACCAAAAACCCTCATCAAACCAACCAATTATCTCATAAACTCAAGAATCATTAGTGGAGCCTCTTCCTAGATAATATACCCCATTGGGGGAATCATATGTCTCAATCCTTGAAAAATTATTAAATGCTTCTATCATTAACCTTCCTTAAATTAAACTCATTAATAGTTCTCTTCTAAAGCCAATTTAGTTTATACAGAATGAATATTGTGCTTATCACTACATAAATGGATATGACATAGATATATGTGTATCTTTTAAGATTTTCATCCAAAACCTTATCAATCATAAAGAGGTTTCAAAGGATAATCCCCATGTTCTCCCCAACCTAGCCTTAAATATATTCAATTAATCAATCATTAAACCTCTTCCTTCACTCACTGTTGAGGAAACCCATAGTCAAGGCCCTCAACACAATGAGTCCCATCCATTTGATTTGGTCCTTGGTGAACCTATAACTAAGGAAACCATAATCCAACCCTTAACCAAACCACTTGTTAACCAAGTGGAACCTTCACATCTCTCCTTTGAAAACACAACCAAAGAAACCAAACACTCTCTTTCACTTATCCATGTGGAACCAACCAATCAACCTTTTCCACTTACTCTGTGGAACCAACTAACCTACCTCTTCCACTTACCAATTTTGTGGAGGCTACCATTAACCCTACCTTACCTACCATTAACCCAACCAAACTTACCATCAACCTAATCTTACCTATACCCATCCACCTAGACTTACCTCACCAACCAATCCAAACAACCAAACTAACCTCTACACCAAATCAATCAACCACAATCAACATACCTTTTAACTCAAACTTACCAACTATTAACCTAAACCAAAATTAACCCATCAAACCTACCAACCCTAACCTAACCTACCTAAATCAAATCTAACATATTCCTAGCCTTGGTGCACTAGAGTAAATCCCACCCTAACCACCACCTATAACTTGAACCAAATAACCATTAACAAGTAACAACCTCTTTTAGGATGTGGATGAAGTCATCTTCACCCCTCCTAAACCTTTTTATTAATCAACACCTCACCTTGGGATATTTTCCCACCTTAAGACATCCATGGAAAGAGCAAATTATGGAAACTTTACCTCTATGAATATTTGACCATTTATCAACCCAATCTATACTTTACCAATTAACCAAACTACCCTTGGCATTTTTTCCATAACTTGTCAACTAGACCTATTAATCAACCAATCCTAAATTATTGAAGATTACCTTTCTCCTTTACCCAATACATCTAGGAGTCACCATCTACCCCAACCTTTGGAGAGTACCTTCTCTACAAACCCAATCTAAAACAAGTGATATACCAAGTTACAACTCATTTGGACACCACCCTACCTATTCAGATTACCCTTCTCCACCAAACTATCACCTAACCAACCTCACCCGTTTTGTCAATCCAAATCTTTTTCACATCTAATCAAGTGTTGAAAAGTAACCAAAGGACATATATTCTCATTTTGACATCATAACCCATAAGTATGGATCAAGATCTTACTGTTTATCCTCTCTCAAAGGTAGACCATAACTTAAACCTCTCAATGTGTCACATCTACATCCTTTATTTTTTTTAAAAGGATCAAACTCACCTTCTTATCTAACTTAAGCTTATCCTTTGATTTACAAGATTTTAACCCTCACACCTACCTATCTCTCTCCCTTTGAGGATAATCTATTACAACATAGAACCATGTGATTAACCATCATAGTCATATACTAATCGTAAATATGGGTACTTTGACTCTACCTATGGCATGGTTCTCATTGATATTTTCCATATCTAATAACATAAAATCCCACAGTCATTTGTCTCTCAAAACCAACCCTTTTACCTATCATTACCTTCATGTGATAAAAATATTTTCCCTCATAAAGGTAAACCTCTAAGCCTAATTAGACTTGTCCATGTCTAAAACTTTATATCAAAACAAATTGGGATACCAAAATACCACTTGGGTCACATCTCTCTAGCATAATAGACTACTACCTTGAAGGATAAATGCACAAAACCAAATTACTTAAATGATAGACTGATTCTTTAAAGGACATCTTAAAAACATAAAAAACCAAACATAGACCACTCCCTTGAAGGATGGCTAAGTCAAATGGGTCAAAATCAATCATTTAAAGCTTCCTGCATTGATCAGCTTCATAACCTATCAAAAAAAAAGTGATAAAAAGACCCAATATCAAAATAAGAATAAGTTATCCTAGGAAAGCTGCAATCAACTTTCATATATAGATAGCATTAGTAGACTTCCCACATATATCAGTCTACACTTACATTAAGACATGGACTTGTCTAATCTAGTTCTTATGTCACCTATAGAAGGGGAAAATTAACCCACATAAGGTTACCTTATGTATCAATCCATATACCTTTCCACCTACCACCAACCTCCCCTTTATACCATCTATAAACCAAAGAATTATGATCTTACTTGACATAATGTGATCAAGACACCATTTTTTATCAATCAAAGCATGATAATGTGAAGCATTCAAAAGGCTTAGTTTCCTGAATCCAATCTAAATTCAGTTTTATTAGGTCCTTACCAATGAAAAGGCAATGTGTTTTTTATTTACCCTCCTGTCATTGGTTCATGTAGACATATGTCACATGATTCTCATTTCCTTTTCCTAAATTTAGTTTGTTATATAACTACTTTATATGTTTTCATTACATGCTTAACCATAATTACATCTCCATGATCATGAACAACAAACATTAATCATGAACCATATCCATGAATAATATCATATATCAATCTATGATCAAAACTTCATAACAATTCATCATATAACATTAAATCATAAAACCACATCAACATAACCATAATCAAACCATTCATAATCATAAACACCATATCCATAAACTAAAAAAAACATCATCCAACATCATCACATGACTAAAGCTACTAATTCCACATCTCATAATCATAAATCATCCAAACATCAAAACATGTAAACCATTAACCATAAACATAAATAGTATATATATATATATATATATATATATATATATATATATATATATATATACATATACATATATATGTATATGTATATATACATACATATATATATATATGTATATATATATATACATATATGTGTGTATATATATATATACATACATGTATATATATATATATATATATATATATATATATATATACACACACATATATGTATATATATATATATACATATATATATATATATGTATGTATATATACATATACATATATATGTATATGTATATATATATATATATGTATATGAATATATATAAATATAAATATATATATATATATGTATGTATATGTATATATATATATATATATCATGAGAATCCTAAACATCATCATATACATCATGTTCATCAAATAAATAGTACATATAATAATGTATAAGTCTCTCTCTCTCATGTACATCTTGTATCATCAATACACAAGCTAGTATCAAAATTGTATACATATACAACATAGCATATCATAAATCATACCCCTAAGGAACCACATCTACTACCACTAGCCCCTCCTACACCTGCACTACCATCTAGTGCCAGTCCTCCTAGGATACATGTATGCCCACTCACTATAAAGGCCCACTAACCTAGAGTCACCATAGTTGGTCCACCTACTAAACTAGCCTTATACTCTCCCCATCTCAGCTACTCTAAATATTGTGCCAATAATATGGCCTCATAATATCTCAACTCCTTAACTATGGCCAAGTATCATGTCATATCAATCATACCTAGTGGCCCTCCTACTGGTGCTACCATTGCTCTTACCCTCCACCTCAGTGTAACCCTCTCCTAGGTCACCAAATCTAGGGAGGTCCTGACCTGATCTCTCTCTGTTATCAAGGTGGAAATTTGACCCTATAAAGTGACAATCTAGCCCTATAATGTGGCCACTTGTCCCTATAAAACTATAATTTGAGCCTATGTAACTACCATTGCTACCACTGCCTATCCATTCTGACCACCACACTGCACCTATGCTCCTGACCACCTTACTGCACCTATGCCCCAATTAGATCCATATCCATGGCATATCATCCCCCATTATCCCACCCAAAATTAGTTGCTACATATAGGGCATGATATCATGCCACATATCTATCAACAAAACCAACATCATCTATCACTACTCTAGCTAATAACTCCTCATAATCTAATACTACATCCAGTGGTTGTGTCTCAGGTAATAAAAAATCTACATCTTCCATCTATACCTTAAGAAAGGAGATAAAATCCCCTACAAAAGTCCATACTACCTATAAACTATGTCAAATGGGATGAGCTCAGTCTCACCCTCTCTCTCATAGATCCACCTCCAACTCTACAAATATAACATGTTATAGCTGTAGAGGACCCATCTTGGCCAACACACATATGGCTTCCATACCAAATCACCTAAAACCAAACCCTCAAAGGCATCTCTAAACCATTTAATGTCTCTAGCACCACCACTAGCCCCTATCAATACATAGTCTCCCTCCATCATAGGAAACCCACTCTATAGTAAGCCTAGGCATAACTACCCCATGGTAGCCCCAATGGTCTCAGAACCAAAATATGATCATATTCCCAATAATGGATCACAAACCCAACACTGATCCCATACCATCTGTAAACTCAAAATGCCTAGAACTCTCTATAAATTTAGACCAACAAAATAGGAGCCCACTCAAACACTATCCTACCTAGCAGCATCTCTACTAAAACTCTTAACAGTAGATAGGTAAATTATTCATTGCTTTGAAATAGGAAATAAAAAATAGGACACTACCATCATCATCATCATCATCAAGTGCCTCTCATCGAGAGACCTCTTTTATAGTGTTATGTAACCAAAACTCCCTGAATGCCACCTAGCATGGGTCCTTGTTGAACACACCTAACTACTGAGAGGGGGGTGAATCAATAGATATCAAAACCATTTCTTTAAAACTTTTGAAATTAATCTTAAACAAATGAAAACTTAAATAAAAAAATAAATATTCACATGCATAAAAGCAAAGCTAATAACACCATATTTATATGTTGAAACCCAAAGGGAAAAACCATGATGAGAATGCTACTAAAAGCTACTATTCTAATCCATCCTCATAAAAAAAATTTACACTAATTAAACCTCACTGGTTGCATTATAGAATACCAATCCTAATGAGACACCCATACCCTATTTTGAGCACAAACTCGTAATGACCTCACTGATCATATATTTAAATGATACAACCCTAAGGAGACACCAATTCCCTAACTGAGCACCAACTCAACCTCACTGATGGAACCAAACAAATATTTGTCTAAAGCTACAACTCCATCTAATGAAAAATAGATTCAAAATAAAATCTAGGTCTATTCCTTGTTAACAGTATGGTTTGCAACCACTCATGCTCTTCACAATACTTATATGTGCATTCTTCTTCATAGTATCTCTTTCTGTATCTAGATTCTTCTATTCAACACACTATCTTATACTGGTGGCCAGATAAGAATGGATCATTCTCTATCAAATATACCTATCATCTACTTACACCTGAAGCTCAGAATAAGGAGGTATGGAAAAAGGTTTGGAATCATAAACTCATTCTAAAGATTAACTTGTTTTGGTAGGCTGCTGCCCATAACAAAATCCTTACTCAGGACAACCTTCAAAAGAGGGGGTTTACTTTGGTCAACAAATGTTTTTTGTGTGGTTCTAGAGAGGAATCAGTTTCACACCTATTCTAAATGGTTAAACTATTGAGTTGCAATACAACCCATCATTCTCTACCTACCACCTTAGATAGCTTAACCCTCTTAGATAAGCCATTATAAACAAGCTGGCTCTTTTACTTAACGTTAAACTTAAAATTTAATTCTTGGAATAATTCTCTATCTTTATCTTTGCTTAACGTTAAAATTTAAACACTTATCCTCATCTTGTTTACAAATTTTAATAAGATTCATGAAATAGAATTTAATTCTTGGAATAATTCTCTATCTTTATCTTTGCTTAACGTTAAACTTTGAACACTTTGAAATTTTTTATAAATTCATACCATATTTTTAAAATTATCATACTAATTTTAAAAATTCATTCAATATTTCTCAATTAAATCTACCACTTGGTGAATTTAAATTTATGGAATAATGTTAACATTATGTCAATCACCCTTTATTACCTTATTCTCTTCAAATATATTGAAGTCCTTTAGACTTCTCCAAACAAGCAATTGCTTTTGTGAATATGCAAACCTGTAGATTACTTTGGTTGAGAAGGCAAAGTATCCATCGTTCTCTTGCACTTCAGGTGGGCCTGAGAGTTGTGCGAGTTTTAAAGTTACTGTGAAACTCTTTTAAAAATTTTCATCTCCCTCTTAGATCTTTTGAAGTCTTTTACTCCTCTCAAACTAAACAAGAACTCTTATTAAGAGAAGATTCTTAATAAAAATAAATAAATGTAAATATTAAAAAATAATTATTAATATCAATATAAATATAAATAGATTTTAGTTAAAGTATGTCTAATTAGTTTGATTGAAGATTGGAACAAATTCATTATAATTTACATGCCTAGTAAGTTATAAAATACACAATGTTTACAAATAAGGGAATAATAATTAGTGGATTTTAAAAAAAAAATGAATATGTTGCATAAATTTAAAAAAAGGTGGTAGATTTAATTGAGAAATATCGAATGAATTTTTAAAATTAGTATGATAATTTTAAAAATATGGTATGAATTAATAGAAAAATTTTAGAATTTTTCTTGAAAATTTTAAGAAAAATTAGAAAATATTTCTAAAATTAGCAATATATTTTAACTAGTGTTTGGAATGTTTTTATATGCAAAAAGGACCTAGTATGTGAAAACTAGAGTTTTTATAAAACATATGATAATTTTCAAATTAATAATTAGTAAATTCACTTGAGAATTTACTAATTTTAATAAGAAAACTAGGTGATTAAAATTAGTAAATCATTTTTGTGTCTAAATATGTCTAATTAACACTCAATATAACTCTTTTTCTATGTCTCAATTTTTATATTTGACACAATATATGGCTCTGATATTTGACCATATCATCAATCAATGCTTATATGAGTATCTTAACTTTATACACTCTACACTCATGGCTTGACTCTTCTCATTCCAATAAAATGACTTTTTGTCTTCTTTTCTATGAGCCTCATATAATATTTCTTATGTGACTTCAAATACAAAATTCAAAATATTGGAATGATTCTATGATTAGCCATTTTATTTCATAGTTTTAAAAAAATTGACTATTGATTCCCTCCAACCTTCATGCCAAATTATTGTGACTAGCTGTTTGCATTTAAAACTTTAAATGATAGACTTTGATCTCCTCCTTCGCATCATACTTGAAACTAACTTCATAAAATCTTTGAATGCTTTCTGACTTTACCTTTGGTCATCTTTAATACGTGTCCATTGATCTCAAGACTCTAACTCCTACGAGCCATTGGATCTCCATAGATGAATAGTCTGTACCTAAGACATCAGTTAAATAATGATATCCTTACATAATCTCACTACCTCCTTTGTCTTTAAATCACTTTCTCTCCATCAATGTCCTTGAAGATGGTTGATATTTAACTAACCGTTATGTCACTAAATAGTGATCACTTTATTCCATCAGGGTCCTTATGCTTCATTGGATATTTCCTATCCAAGCTCCTACATACCATCTGATCTTAGTAGATGCATGATCCCTAACTAAGTCAATAATTAACCTTCAACATGTTTGAATTCATCTCACTTACCATGACATTCATGAGAGCTTCTACTCCATTAGATCTTACCAAATTTGCTCATATTTTAACTACGTCACTGAGTCATTAATGCTAGAGCACATTTATGCCTTGGATCCATTCACTTAATTAGGTCTTCTTTGTCCTGGCTTCTACACATCATTAGATATTTTAAGATTCATGTTCTTTAGCTATCAAGTAACTTAATGCTCTTAGATCATATCACCTGTTGGCTATGAATTGCACAATCATCCATGCACCATCATATTCTTTTGATAAACTTGTGAGCATTTGACACTTGTCATCTATGCATTCACTTAGAGGGTCCTTTGACATGTTGACTCTGCTTCACTCTGTTGGATCATTTTCTTTGATCAAGTGTGAGCCATTGATCTTCAACTAGCTCAAACATTTTCTTAAGTCATAGACTTAGGAAAATATAAAGTTTTGTGTTATTCCATATCCATTATTAAAAATATCAAGGGTCTAGTTTCTTGATGACAAGGAAGGATTAAGTTATAACTTAAGCAATCAGTTCTTGGCTGTAGCAAGTCAACTAAAAAATAAAATGTGCCTTTTGGATATTTAGAAAAGTACCTTTCAAAAAAACAAATTTGGATCACATGCCCTTCAAAACTTTGGCAAAGTATACTTTAGAATTTTTGTTTAGATCACATGCCCTTCAAAACATTGGTAAAGTATCCTTTAGGAACTTTAAACAGTTCACTTAGCATTTGGCATTTTTGAAAAGATCCCTTCAAAACTTTTGTTTGAGACAAATTTTTTGACAAAGTCAGCCATTTTTTGAAAAAAATTTCTAAACCACTTTTCTCAAAAGAATTCCAATTGTACTCATTTCCTTTGAAAACTTTGTTGTGGACATTTTATACAACAAAGTCTAAACCATTTTCCTAAAATAATTCCATGGATAAATGCAAAGGTGCAAAATTGACTAAGTATGGAAAATTAGTAGACTTTTAGCTGAGGAACAACCTTATGCATTTATAACATTTTATCTACTCATATTTATGACTTAGAACATAGACCACAAAGAGATATATAAAAATGTTGTTAACATCCACCTGTGTACTTAGCCATATCTACAAAGATAACCATACCAAAAAAGACATTCAAATGATTGTTCTTGTATTTTCATAATCATTTAAAGTACATGCACAAATCCATGGAGCTCTACAATAAGTTTGTTTAACTCAACACCTTTGTCATTAATACTTGAAATTACATTCTTCATTTGACATCAATGACAAACCTTCATACATCAATGAATATGTCCAACAATATCCCCCTTTGTCATTGATGGAAAAAACATCCTCTGTAAACTAGCACAATCTCTATTTTTCACCTCCATCTTGCTATTTTCTCCCCCTTTGACATTAATGACAAATCATCTCTACCAAAAATTCAACTAGCTCCACTTGTAGTGCACTTGTTTAGGTATGACATTGTTCTGATCCTCTGACCTGTAAGATAAAAACAATTTAAGAAAAAACTCCCCCTTTAGGCCATGAAACAATTTACTAAACTCATCTTCTTCTAGGAGTCAGTGATGTTCCTTTTATACTCCCCTAGGAGATATGCCTTATCACTAGGAACTAGTAATGTGGTGTAAGAGCTACCACTCCCAACCACTGTCTCAAATTTTCAAATTAATCCTTAGGCAAAGTTTTAGTGAATATGTCTATAGTTGATATTTTGTTGGAATATATTCCATTGTGACCTCTTGATCACCAACCTTCTCTCTTAGAAAGTGATACTTGATTGATATGTGCTTTGTTTTGGAGTGCATCACCGGATTATTAGATATATTTATAGCACTTGAATTGTCACATAGAATGGGAATTGGTTCTTTGAAATCCACTTCAATATCTTTTAGTGACTGCTTCATACACAAAACTTAAGTGCAACATGCCACTATTGTAATATATTCTACTTCTGCTATAGATAGTGTAACTGACTCTTATTTTTTACTCAACCATGAACCAAGTTTGTTACCAAGGAAGAAAGCACCACTATTAGTACTTATTATATCATATGTGTTCCTACCCAATCAACATCTGTGTATTTTAAAAGTGAAATCATCACTTGAAGGATACCATAAGCCATAGTCTACAATGCTTTTGATATATCTAAAGATTCTCTTTGATGCATTTACATGTGTTTCTTTTGGTGTAGCCTGGAATCTAGAAACCATGTATACAACTTTCATGATGTCTGGTCTTGATGTAGTGAGATATAATAAACTACCAATCATGGACCTATACAATATATGATTCACTTTAGGAGATTCATCACCTTTTCTTAATTTACATCCAATTATCATGGGAGTGCTAACTGGTCTACTATCTTCCATACTGAATTTATTTAGCATCTCCTTCATATACTTGGTTTGGGATATGAATAACTCTTATTTGGATTATCCAACCTATAGACCAAGAAAATATGAAATTTGTCTTAGCATGGACATTTCAAACTCCTTTTGCATATGATTTGCAACTTCTTTGCACATATTATTGTTACTTCCATCAAAAATGATGTCATCAACATAAACAACTATGATTAACATATGTCCATTTTGAGACTTAACATACAATTTACTATCTACACATCCTTTGATAAATTATTATTATTAAAAATATTGATCTAGCCTTGAATACCATGCTATAGGTTCCTGTTTTAGACCATATAGTGTTTTCTTCAGTTTGCACACATAGTCTTCTTCATCTATCAGTTGAAAACCTTTAGGTTTTTCAATATAGATTTCTTCTTCCAAGGTTCCATTTAGGAAAGCTGACTTAACATCCATTTGATAGACTTTAGCCTTTTTAAAGACTAAAAATGATAAAAAAATTCTAATGGCTTCCAATCTTGCCACTTGGGCAAATGTCTCCTCAAATTCTATTCCTTATACCTAAGCATATCCTTTGTAAATGAGCCTAGATTTTTTTCTCACAATAGCTCCATCTTCATTCAACTTGTTTTTAAAGAACCATTTTGTGCCTATAACATTCTTGTATGTGGGTCTTGGAACTAGCTGCCAAGTTTTGTTCTTTTCTATTTGACTTAGTTCCTCATCTATGCCCTTTTTCCAATTCTCATCTTTGATATCCTTAACATAGCTTTTGGGCTCAATTTTAGATAGTAAAGCAAAACTTACTTGTTATTTTCTCATTACTACCCTTCTCCTCATTTGGACTCCTTCATTCATGTTGCCAAGGATCTGCTCCTTAGGATAATCCTTTTGAATAAACCTTGATGGTGCCTTTTCAATCCTCTTTATCTCTTCTTCATTATCTGATATTTCATCCTTAGCTTCTTTTAGTTCCTTAATTATAATCTCCTTTATAGGTTTAGTTTCTTCTTTAAGGATCTCTTCAACTTTAACAAGGATGCTCTCCACTAGATTATGCAGTCTTTTATTATAAAAAACATAGGCTTTGCTATGAGTGGAATAACCAAGGAATATTCGCTCATCACATCTTGACTCAAAATTACCTAGCTTTTTCTCCTTCCTTTGAATATAACATTTGTTTCTAAACACTTTGAAGTACTTGACTGAAGTAGGCTTTCCATACCATAGTTCATATAACATCTTGTCACTATTTACTCTCAATTGGACTCTAGTCAAGATGTATACTGCTATCTAGACTACCTCTCTCCAATAACCATTTGACAAGTTGGCTTCTTTCAACATTGTTCTAGCTATCTCATTGATGGTCCTATTCTTCCTTTTAACAAATCCATTTTGTTGTGGATTTCTTATAGTAGAGTAGTGTCTCTTAATTCTATGATTTTCATAGTAGTCTATGAATTCATTTGAAGTGAATTTAGCACCTTTGTTAGATCTGAGGCACTTGATACTTTTACCAATTTTCATTTTCAACCATGGCTCTAAAATTATAGAATCTCTCAAAGGCTTGATACTTGTCCTTTAAGAAGGTTACCCATATCATTTTAGTGTAGTCATCTATGAACAACATGAAATAATACACTCTTTTGGAACCTCTTGTCCTGGTTGGTCCCCAAAGATCAGTATGAACTATATGTAGAGGTTTTGTAGTTACATACTCTTTAGTTTGGAATGAGACCCTGGTCTATTTATTGAGATGACATTCTCTACACATTATGCCAATAGGCTTGGTTATCTTAGGCATGTGTATTACACAATTGTTAGAACTTACTTTGACTAAATTTTCAATGTTAACATGACCCATCCTTCTGTGCCACAACTAGCTCTCATCAATTTTTCCCATGACACAATTTGTATCATTTAACTCAATCAAATTATATATGTTACTCTTATTTATTTTCTCTTGTGCAATATTTTTTCTAGACCTTCTTAGTTCACAACCTTCAGCATCAAATATGACTTTAAAGCCATTTTCACACATCTGACTGACACTCAATAGATTATGTTTTAGTTATTTAACATAAAGGACATCATGTGTATGGAACTTACCATCAATATGCAAGGTTCCTTTGCCTTTGATTTTGACTATAGTATTGTCTCCAAAACTAATAGTCCCTTCTTTGCATCTGCTCAAATTGATGAACTTGCTCTTGTCACCAGTCATATGTTTTGAGCATCCACTATCTATGACCCATAGTATTTGCTCTTTAGCATGTACCATAATTTGAGCAATCATAGACTGATTCTTCTTTTTCCAAATATCCTTTGGCTTCTTGATTGTACTTTCCTTTGTTATGTCACTAATTTATAAGCCTCTATTTACTTTAGGATTCTCAACCTTTTTAACATTGTTAGATTTTGATTTAACAGGCTTTATTCTATAATAATTTGCTATATGCCCAAAATTATTACAGTTGTAGCATAAAACTTCTATATCTAATAGAGGGTAAAATGAATTTCTACTTAACAAGCTTCTCCTTCTTTTAGGTACAACTTTACAATCAATTTCTCTATGCGCAAAATGATTATAGTTATAATAGTAACCATAAAATGATGAAGAGTACCTAGTTATCACTTTCCTTTGAAAATATAAAGGAGGTCTCTTGAGCTCTACTTTCTTCATGTTACTTGCTATTATGTTGATTTTTTGTAGTATCAATCTTAGTCTTTATAAGAACAGAGTCATTACTTTTCTTCTTCTCTTCAAGAATGTAGTTTTTTTCTCTTATGATTCTAGACTCTACTGTTACCTTGAAGTTTTCATATAGATTTCCAGTTGTGCTCAACATGAGACTCTTGCCTTTCTCATACCCAAGACCTAATATTTCATTGGAGGGATTTTGTGAGCTGATCAATTCATCTAGTATGACAGATCCTTCTTTCAATTTTAGGCCTTTATCAACCTATTCTTTGGCCATTTTGATCTTTTCTCTTAGGTCCATGATTTATTCTCCCATCTTTAATCATTCTAAAGACTTCACTTATAGGTCAGTTTTGAATACATCTTCTGTCTTCTTTGCATCCTCAACTTGGGTCTTCAAGTTCACTATCATCTAATTTATTTCCTCATTTCTTTTATTTAATTTCTCAAACTCCTTTTGACTAAGCTTATTTTATTTAGAATTATATTTTCTCAGCTTTTCAATTTATTTTAAATCATAGATGATTTCACATTCAAGATTTACTTCTCTTTCTTCTCCTTCATCTTCTTCTAAGTCCTCTTCATCTTGGCATAAAGAAGTTGATTCAAATGTCATGAATAGGACTTCATTTTGTTTGGCCACAAAATCATTATCATGCTCATCACTTAAGCTATTGATATCATCCACTAAGTTATTATCTTCTTTTAAATACATCCCCTTTTTGTTCTTAAAGAAGCTTTTCTTCTTCTTGGGATAATATGATTTCTCTTTTTTATTTTTTTTAGCTAAATTAGAGTCATCCTTCTTTCTATGTGGAGATTTAGCAGCAAAGTGACCTATCTTTCCATATTTAAATTATTTGAAGGGTAAATTACCTTTGTATTTACCTGAGTCCTTCTTCAAATTTTTGATGAAACTAGCCTCTACATCATCAACCTCTTCAGATTCAGAATTAGGAGATTCTTCTTTTTCTACCTACTTAGAAACCTTAAAGGTAGCTTGTCTCTTGGATGAGTCCACATCTCCCAGCATCATCTCATATGAAGTGAAGGTTCCATGTAGCTCATCTACTATTATCTTATTTAGATCTCTTACCTCTTTAATTATAGATATTTTAGAATCATAATTTGATGTCAAATATCTCAAAATATTCTTGACAATGGTTGACTCTTCCATTATCTCTCCAAGTCCTCTGATTCCATTTACAATATCATCTACCCCAAGGAGGTAGTTACAATCTTCTCTTCCTCACTCATCTTGAGGCTCTCAAACTATCCCTTATGTGTTTGAATCTTGGCTTATTTTACTCTATCATCTCATTCATAGATACTCTTTAATTTGATCCATATGTTCTTTGCATTTTGACAATGCATGACTTTGACAAACTCATTATTTGACAATCCACAAAGAATATCATTCTTTGCTTTGGCATTGTTTTCACATGCCTTCTTCACTACCTGATCAGTAGGAAAAATAGTAGTGGGTGTGTATCCATTCTCAATAGATATCTAGACATCAAACCCCAAAGAGGTTAAATACACTTCCATCCTTATTCTCCAAAAGACATAGTTAGACCCATCAAACAAAGGTTCCTTGTTTGATGAAGTTCCTTCGTGACTGGCCATTTTATGTTTAGACTCCAAGATCAACCTAAGCTAATTAAGATTCTCTTTTGGAACCCTTAGCTCTGATACCAATTATTGAACACACCTATCTTCTAAGTGGGGGAGGATGAATAAGTAGATCTCAAAACTAGTTCCTTAAAATTTTAAAAATGAATCTTAAGCAAATAAAAACTTGAAGAAGAAAATAAAGATTCACATGAATAAAAGAAAAGCTCATAATACCAGATTTATACATGGAAACCCAAAGGGAAAAACCATGGTGAGAATGTATCTAGAATCTATTATTCGAATCTATCCTCAAAAAACTTATTACACTAACTGAACCTCATTAGTTACATTTTAAAACACCAATCCTAAGGAGACACCCATCCCCTATTCTGAGCACCAACTCATAATGACCTCACTGATCATATATTTAAGGGATACAACCCTAAGGAGACACCAATCCACTAATTGAGCACTAACTCAGCCTCACTAATGGCACCAACCAAATAGTTGTGTGAAACTACAACTCCATCTAATGAAAAATAGATTAAAAACAAAATTTGGGTATGTTCCTTTTTGCAAGTCTAGTTTGCAACTGCTCATGATCTTCACAATACTTGTATGTGCATTCTTCTTCAAAATATCTCTTTATATATATATATATATATATATATATATATATATATATATATATATATATATATATATATATATATATGTTCTTCTATTCAACACACTACCTAATACCATTTTTACCCCCTTTTTGTGTCTAAATATGTCTAATTAACACAATATATGGCTCTCATATTTTACCATATTATCAATCAATGCTTAGATGAGTGTCTTAACTTTATACATTCTGCACTTGTGACTTAAATCTTCTCATTCCAAGGAAATGATTATTTGTCTTCCTTTCTTTGAGCCTCTTGGAATTTTGCCTATATCACTTCAAATAAAAAATTCAAAAGGTTAGAATGATTCTATGATTAGCCATTTTATTTCATAGTTCTAAAAAAAACTGATTATTGATTCCCTCTAGCCTTTGTGTTAGATTCTTATGACTAGCCATTGGCATTTAAAACTTTAAATGATAGCCTTTGATCTCCTCCTTCACACCATCATTAAAACTAACTCACTTCATCTGATCTTCAAATACTTTCTAAATTTACCTTTGGTCATCTTTAATACGTGTCCCTCAATCTCAAGACTCTAACTCCTATGAGTCATTAGATCTCCATAGATGCATAGTCTTTAATTAATACATTGGTTAAACAATGAGCTCCTTGCATCATCTCACTACCTCCTATGTCTTTGGATCACTTTTGCTCCATTGATGTCCTCAAAGATGCTTGATATTTAACTAACCATTGTGTCACTAAAAAATGATCACTTTGTTCCATCTGGGTCCTTACACTTCATTAGATCTTTCCTATCCAAGTTACTATATACCATCTTATCTTAGTAGATGCATGATCCTTAAATAAGTTAGGCATTAAAATTCAGCATGTTTATCTTCATCTCTCTTACCTTGACATTCATGAGAGCTTTTTCTCTGTTAGATCTTACCAAACTTGCTCAGACTTTAACTACGTTACTGAGTCATTAACCCTTGAGCACCTTTATGCCTTGGATCCATTCACTTCATTGGATCTTCTTTGTCCTAGATTTTTCACATTGTTGGATCTTTGAAGATGCATGTTATTTAGATATCAATCAACTTAATGATCTCATATCATATCACCTATTGGATATGCATTACCCAATAATCCACATAATTTCATATTCTTTTGAAAAACTTGTGAGCCTTTGACACTTCTCATCTACACATTCACTTAGAGGGTCCTTTGACATGTTGACTCTATGTCACTCCATTGGATCATTTTCATCAATCAAGCATGAACCATTGATCTTCAACTAGCTCAAACATTTTCTTAAGTCATAGACTTAGACAAATATAAAGTCTTATGATGTTTTGTAGCCAATAATAGCTCTATCAAGGGGTCAGTTTCTTGATGACAAAGAAGGTCCAAGTTATAACTTAAGCGATCGGTTCTCACTTGTAGCAAGTCAACTACAAAATAGAATGTGCCTTTTAGATCTTTAGCAAAGTACCTTTCATAATTTTTATTTGGGTCACATGCCCTTTAGAACAAGTGCCCTTTAAGATTTTTGTTTGGATCACATGTCCTTTGAAACTTTGGCAAAGTACCCTTTAAGAACTTTGAATAGTTCACTTACCCTTTGGCATTTTTGAAAAGACCCATTCAAAACTTTTGTTTGGGTTAATTTTTTGACAAAGACTTAGCCATTTTTTAAAAAAATTACCGAGCCACTTTTCTCAAAATAATTCCAAATTACACTCATTTCCTTTAGAAACTTTGTTACAAACATTTTGTCTGACAAAGTCCAAACCATTTTCTTGAAGAATTCCCTAGAAAATGTAAAGATTTTAAATCAACTAAGTATGAAAACTTAGTAGAATTTTAGCTAAGGAACAACCTTATTCATTTGTAACATTTTCTCTACTCATCCTTATGATTTAAAACATAGACCACGAAGAGATATATTAAAATGTTTTTAACATCCACCTGTGTACTTAGGCATAGTTGTCAAGATAACCATGCCAAAAAATACATTTAAGTGACTATTCTTGTATTTTAATAATCATTAAAAGTACACACACAAATCCATGGAGATTTCTAATAAGTTTATTCAAATAAACACCTTTGTCATTAATGCTTGAAAGTACATTATTAATTTGACATCAATGACAAACCTTCATACATCAATGAATATGTCCAACAACCCTATCCTCACCATACAAGAGCTCCATCTACTTGTCCCTATCCTCACTCTCAATGTGGTAAATTAACTCCCCCTAAATGGGTAGCCATATAATCTTATGCATATCCTCTAATAGGATAGTAGTCTCTCCTATCGATAGAAAGAAGTTGTTTGTGGTCGAATCCCATCTCTTGATGAGAGCTATGATCATCACCACATCTCATGATAAGTATTGATAATGTCTCATGGATTTTATCCCAACCTCCTCCATGTGTGTCCACTCATTATTAGTCATCCCTCCATGGATCTCTAGAAAGATCTTCAAGACCTAATCCCTCATCTGGATCTAGTCTCATGCCTACAAAACAAACCAAGTTAGCATGCATGTTTAGTTTTCCATTTTCATTACTTAGTTTACTTGCATCAACCTCTTTTTCAATCAAAACTCACCTACATCAGCCTATTCCAACTATTATCTTTACAACATTATCTTTAGCACCTAAAATGACACTCAACCACAAATATTTTTAAACATCTACCCTAACCTATCACACCAATACTTATCACTTATTTTATAAAAATATACCCTACCACACAAAAGTTTCAACAACTTTACCTAAACTTATCAAACCTTTTACCTCATACTACCTAGAACTACCCATTTCAACCTATCACTCCTACTAGAACTTGCCCTATCCTACCTAGGTATTTTAACTACCCCTAACCCATTTTCAACATTTCACAACATTTTTTTATCTCTTCTTATTTTAGCCTTACCTTCTTTAAATACTCAACCATAAATGGTCCTCAAAACCATTGATAGTCAAGTGTGTTTCCTCCTTCAATTGTCTACCATTGATGGTCATGTCTGAATGTTGATGGTCAATTCTAACCACTAACAGTCACTGTGTATGACAAAATGTGGTAAAAACCTTGACCTACCTTCCCAAAAAACCATCCAAACAACCAAATTCAAAAACTAAACTACATTACACTACCCTATAACCTATCCCCAACCCAAAACCCCCTTCAAATTTAACTTTTACTTGATAATTTTATCAATTTTAACTAAAACCTAAACCTAGATCAAACCTCCCAAAACCCTACCAAATCAATCATAAATTACCAAAAATTAACTTCAACAACAAGCAAATCAACTAACTAATAATTTCAAAACACCCCTACCTCATTCTTTGACTGCTCTCAAATATGAAGTCCATGGCTTACTGCTCAGTTGTGCCCTCATCCACCCTGCATCATTGGTCCCCATAGATCACCTCAACACATGCCTATCACCAATCAACAATCAACATGTCACCCAAATTCTTAGTTCAAATTTTACATCTAAATGCCAAAAAATAAATTTCTAAAATACATGGAAGCATGGAGGTCAAAATGTTAAAAGTGAAAATTAATTTTCATTTTCACGTTTTATATTCTATGCTTTTAGGGTTTCACATTGACTGTCGATGGTCAAGGTAACCATTAATGGTTTGGGTATCACTTTTAAATTTTTTAAGCACCTATACCTAAGTGTAAATTTTTGGAGATCACCTAATCTCCCCCAAACCAAAACTTGAAATTTTGGAGATGACCCTTTTCCAACCAACCATTAGACCACGTCTACCTTAGTGTTGGTTATTTTTGACCTGAACACTTGCATATTTTGTGATAAACTTTGCATTGGTATTTTTGACTACACCAACCAACCTTTCTATGTTGACCATTTGAATTTTCACCACCTCATGTATGACTAGACCATTTATGTTTTTCAAGGGAGAACTTCCTATCAAGATACCTAAAAAAACACCAACCCTATCTATAAGACTTATAGAGTGACCCAATCAGATATGACTAATGTTGTGTACTAGTTACCCTGTCACTTGTCCTTCTAGAAATGATCTTATTTTTACCAACATTAGAAATCTTAGTCTTTACATGATATTGACTATCATACTTAGTCATATTTTGTGTGCATGTTTGCATCTCAAATACCCAACCCCACCTTTTTGTCACCAACTTCATGACTCACCATATACCACTTATCAAACCTCAACTCAATTTTGGGTTCACCTCATCGACTCTTAGTTTGAAGGGTAACACCTCTTCCCATACTTGAGGAAAATAAACCTTCAACCAAGTAATCCATTTTTGTTTTATAGCTTGTTAATTCAAAGCTACATAACAAAAAGGGGGAAAATGTAGACATTAAAAAATTGTACTAGGTGTCAAAATAGCTTGATATTCTTTAGGGACCACCTAACCCTTATCAGCCCATAAATCAACTCTTTTGGACCCTAAGTCTAGTTATCTACTTAGCTAACTAAACTCACTAACTTACTAACCAAAAAATTAACCCACCTCTTTTAACTTACCTTGATCCTTTTCTTTTGGACACTCAACCACTGATGGTTAACTTAACCATCAATAGTTATCTTGACTATTGATGGTCAAGTCTTCACCTTCTAAACATTTTACTAGTTGTGTGTGAGATAATGAGGCATAATTTAATATTTTTGCCTTTAATGGTGTTAATGAACTCTTAGGCATCGAAATAGACACACCAAACTACTAGGGAATCTTCTATCCTCCATCTCTCTTTGCCTATAAAAGGAGGGGAGTAAGAGGTGAAATAGATATATGTTCAAGCTATCAAATATTCTTGCACATAGGTATTCAATCTATATAGCATCTAGTCTTCCTTCATCAACTCAACAATAATAAATAAGACCCAAACCTCTACCAAAGTTACTTTTGAGGCTAAAGTACTATTACTCTAGTTAAATTTCCTTATCATTCAACCATCAACCATCTAACAAGCTATAGGTATATTCTACTTATTCTTTATTTCATTAGATTTCTAACCCCCTGACCTAATCAGACCTATTTGCACCTTGTTTCCCAATTTCTAGACCCTTAATAAAACCTTTATCAAACCATTCACCTATTATACAAATATTTTTTGAGTACTTTCAAAAATCCATAGGAAACCATTGATAGTTAGTACAACCATCAATGATCACCCCAACTGTTGATGGTTACCCAACTACTGATAGTTAGCTTAACCACTGATGGTTCTTCCAACCATAGATGGTCACTATGGTATAAAATAACAATAATTTATTTTCAGCGTCTTAACCCCAACCAAACCTAACTTTCTATGTTCCTACCTGTTCATTTATCCTTTTCTAATTTTCTAAACCTAACTTCACCCACTTTAGCATAAGTATTGACCTATTTTTGCCATATTTAGTCATTTTTTTAACAAGCATTCTACTTTTTTCTTGTATTGCATTTCATTTTCTTATGTAAGTACCTTACTTTTATCTATTTCAACTTAATTTTTATTAAGAATGGATAGACAACCTCCTAGCAAGCTCACACTTCTTAGATATAGCTCACACTAAGTAGTACATTGAACTATCTTGCTAATAACCCCTTTATTAGTGTTTTTTTATCTGTAGGTTATTCCTTCCAAGCCAAAGAGTAGTTCTCAACTTTCATTTGGATTACATGCACATCACCAACCAAATATTTTTACCACACCCTTATTACTAGTTTCTTAGCTTCTTCCAAAAATAAGAAATGAGTAAAAATTAAGAGAAACATTCATCTACCTAATGACATTGTCTTTTGTTTGATTCCCTTTAGAACATGGTCAAATCTTTGTCATCTTACCTCAACCTATAAACCACATAAACCAAATGAACAAGAAAACCAAACCATTAAACTAAATCTACCACTTATCTTACCTCCCTCAACCAATCAAACCAATCAACCTAACTTTCAATTCAACCACAACCAACTCATCTATTAACTCAAACCAAAATAAACCCTTCATTAGAGATTTTTTAAATAATAATAGTCTTGGTCACCTTTTCAGCTAGGATACCCATATCACATCCTTATCTTGATTAGAATTCCTATACTTATTAAACCCTTCCTTGACACCATACCAAAAATCCCTCATTGGGATAATTAGACATTCTTATCAAGCTAATATTTATTCTAAGATGATTTTACCAACATCATTTCTTAAACCCAAACCCATCCAAGTCCAATATAACAATGTTTTCATCACCCTAGTATCATAAGGGAAATCTTGCCTGAACCACCACCTACAACTTGAATTTCACACCAACTAATGACTAAAAAATAATAATCCTTAGGAGGAAAATGAAGTCATTTTCATCCCTCCTAAACCCTCTTTACTAGCCAACATTTTCACCTAAGACCCTTTTCCCACCTTAAATTTACATGAAAAGAGTGACTGAGGGAACTCTCCCTCCAAAGGCTTCAACCATTCATCGACCTAAAACCTCCCCTTAAGTAATAACCTAGAAATTCAACCAAAATTAAACCTTAACCTTTTTCCCACAATCTTGCACCATTGCCTAATCAAAACCTATACCTATAAACATTAACCAATTCCCAAACCAACCCTTGTCACTTATGTATCAACCTACACCTAGCCTAGCCTATCACCAAACCAACCTTAAACAAACCTTGTACTTGAGAAACTTTTTATCAAAGCCCAAGAAACCTCCAACTTAAACCATGCCTTTAGACCTCTTTTTGCCTCTAAAACTTGACCAATGTTGGTCTCTATTATATCATCATCAATCTACCCTTATACCTATTTTCACTTTTAACCCTATCGATCTTGGTCTCTATTAGACCGATATCGATCGAATCCCAACTGATGTCAGTCACTCTCATAACTAGAGCCTAACTTAAAACCTTGTCTTATCACATAAATAACCTAAACCACCAACCTTGATTGATGTCGATCTCTGATGAACTGACATCGATCTACCCTTGATCAATGTTGATCACTATTTTCACCCAAACCTTGACCTTTTTACCCCAAAACCTAAAACACAAGTATAAACAAGCTAACTAAAGCCTAAAAGCCATCACCTAACCAACCTTACAGAGATAAATAAAATCATTTTGTTTCATTCCTCCTTAAATACTATCAATCCAAAACCTTTTTCACATCAAACCAAGTATCAATAATGTAGCTAGGGGACATATTCACTCCTAATTAGATTAAACCATTTTTGTATAAGTGTGGATTTGGGTCATATCATAACCTAAGCCCCTCAATAATTTTCATTCATGTTTGTTCTTTTATTAAAAGAATTTCTTAATAATCTTGTGTCTAACTTAAGTTCATCCCTTATTTTTAAACAACTTCATCTCCTATTTCAAGGACAACTAATTAAATATAGGATCATGTGATTATCCATCACAACCTTAGCCTAATCCTCAACATGGGTACCATGGATCTACTCATGGCATGATTTTCATGGATGATTTTCATCCCTTATAAGGTATATCCTTGTGGTTATTGTCACTTAAACCTCTTTTACACATCATTAGCCTTCTTGTGCTATGGTTTTGCCTCCATAAAGGAAAACCTTAGGCCTATTTAAACTATTTCATGTCTAATAAATTCATAAAATACATTTGGGATAAAAAAATATCACTTGGATCAAAAATCTAAAACCTATAGACTACTCCTTTGAAGGACAACTATCAACATGAACAAATCCAAAACCTAGACCACTCCCTTGAAGGATGGATAATTTAAACATTTGTCAAAGCAAGTAATCATTTGGAAGATTTTGCATTGATCAAATTCCCAAACCCATGAAATAAAGGAAATCAAGAGACCCCAAGTAAAATATCAAAATGAAAATAAATTCTAAAGAAAACTTTATGTATTAAAAATATTTCATAAACCATTCATATACTTCCTACTTTGATCAGTCTACACTAAATAAAAGGCATGGAATTTTTCTATAATGATTTCTAGGTCACCTACAAAAGGGGTAAACTGTCCCCACAATGAGGTTTTTTATCATCCATTTAACTAATTTATATCATCCACCCCTCTTTTTACCCTATAAAATCAAGGGATTTTGAGTTTATTTGACACTATGTAATCAAGGTACTTATTTTAATAAATGAACTAATAATCTTACAAAGCACAAAAGGGCTTATGTTCATAAGTAAACACATCTTGATATTATGGTCTTTACCAATGGGAGTGTTTAATCCCCTTCTACTTTCATGATGACTTGTTGATGGGGTGTGTGTCTTCAATTTTTGAGTCATTCTACCCAATTACCAAATTTGTACCCTTTCACTAGAAAATGGGTCCCTTTTTACCAAACCAAATAGTACAGTAAATTGGATAGCCAATTTGAGCACCACCAACCAAACTTTTTCAAATCAACCACATTATTATAACTATTCATACATGGGAGAACACATTACTCTCCATGAACCCACATACCAAATAACCTCAGCATTAGTCATTTTGGCCTATCATTTGCATTTTTTGTGACCAAACATTACCATGGTCATTTTAAATGCATACCTACCTTACGATACTTGATGAACTCATGTTACTTTTATGCATAACCATTTAGATGCATCAGAGCATGAACCTTTGTGCTCCTAACACTTGTGACCATTTTTTATTCTCAAGATCACATCCTAATTTTGGATCTTTGAGACAACACATTAACCTTGCCTAGGAGACTTGAGTTTATAGGAACTAACCTAACACACACACACTATTGTTATAGCTAATTATCCTATCACTTGTCTTTATAGCACCAACCCTATTTTACAACCCACCTTAATTATGGTAGCCAAGTCTATGAGTGATCTATGATATCTCCCTTAGTTGTATTATTTGCACCTGTTAGTGCTTCAATGCCCAACCAACCTTGCCACCCACCTTATCCACTTGCAATTCTAGCAACTATGACCCATTCCACCTTTTCAAGATCACCATACTTTTACCCCCTATAAACATTGGTACCTTATCATAAAGACTTGTGTTTACAAGTACACTCATATATACTATGCCTAATGTGGTGGCCTAGTTCACTTATCACTTGTCTTCCTTAATACAACCTTATTTTCCACTTTGTACCATCCTAGCCACTTTGCCACTCATATACATACTTTTAAAACCTACATTCAACTTCATTTTCACCTAATTGCATCCTCATTTAAGGGGGAACACATCCTCCCTTAATTAGGGCATCAAACCTCCCACCAATCATCTATGTTTGTTTTATAGCTTGTTGATACAAACTGTGTAATAAAAAGGTGCAAAATGTAGACACTAAAAAACCATACACCATGGTTCTAGTAATCATAAAATATATCCTTGGCTCTTTTTGCCTCCTTAGGTTAGGATATTTATTAAAATCCTTAAAAACACCCATCGACCCCATTTAGGCTAATTTAATTAATTAATTAAGTTAAATAAGCCTATTTACACCTCCTCACCTAAACCTATGGCTAATTAATCGACACTTAGCCTTAAGACTATTTAACACCTTAGCATTTAATGACCTAACCTCCTAGACTTATTCCTCATACATACCAATGCTACCTTAAATAAATTTCAACTCTTTAAGTCACCCCCAGGTTAGCATAGGTATTTCAAAGGCTTATAGAGATATATCACACCTATGAGGACCCAAGCATTCTAAGTAAACTAAACACATATGCTTCTTGTCTATGCCCAAGCTCAAGATGTAGGTGCAAGTGTACACAATAAAGTAGTGATGGATTGAAACTTCATAAATATTTCAATATATGCCTATGTGGAGGATTTTATGGCATGCAATTCAAAAGACACATGAATTTAGGATGCAGGACCCCCAAGTTTTAAGTGGTGAAATAAAGATCTCAATGTATGAAGCAACTATTAATTGCATGGGGGTGCCTTAGATATTTTATATTTATGTTCACCCTCATCTAAAATATCTCTTCCACAATTTCCACATGGCATCTTAATGCTTACTCAAACACAAAGAGGTTTTTAGTTACCTAAGAGAAGTGCTAACTTTCCATGTAGTGACTCAGTGCTCATTGAAGGTTGGTCCCTTTCAACAATATTTTAAACAACACTAGTCTTCCACATGTAATTTCTACATTGATCCTACCTAAAAATATAAGAGAATCCTCCAAGAACCCACCAAGGCAACACATGTCCCCACTATGCCACATATAAGACCGATCAAGAAGTATCATGTGTTGAGTATCTGCTAGATATAAAGAAAGTAGCTGGAGGTAGTTGAGAGGAGATAAAGGGATCATAAAAATAATTAAATGTAGAAGTGGATATTGGACTTCAAGATTTGAGTACACACTACTCTTTGACTCTGTCAAGAAAATCTTCTATTCCACTATGCACGTGTATGTATAAATAATCCTATGACCAACTTTAGATCTAATTACTAGACAAACTTCAAGAAGTATGGCCATAATGTCACAAAAGAATTTAATGATATATATACTTCCACAAGTGATGAATTTATTCTAAAATAAACTTGATCACTATAAAATCTTGGTTATTTCATTATAAAAGGGTCGACACATTTTAAAAACCTTATGCTACTAAAATTTCCCTTCATGAGAACTTATATTGGCTAAGTCTTATAGATTAATTAGAATTAAGTTCACCTTTTTCTATTCTTATGATGATCTATGTGTTATTTTATGTTTTTTTATCTCTATCTATGAGTAATGTTCACTCCTCTCATTATCATTCATTCATATAACCTCCTCATTAAATTTGAAACTCACTTACACAGAATATTTTGTGCACACCAAGGTCTACATAGGCTTTGTTTGTGGATAACCTTCATCACTCTCAAGGTTATGCTATGTTCCCGTGCCTATATATGGAGTATTTATGTATTTGGAGTATCCTTGGTAGAATCTATGTGAAATCATCTTATTCTCATGAGTTTTTAGTGTGCTTATAGTATTAGGAGTGCTTTCTCTATTCTAGGTGCATCACTTATTTTATGTTTATACATCTTTTACCTTGTCACTCCCTTTTTCTCAAAAGATCCTAGGTTTAGATTAGTGGTAGTTAATCTGCATGATCTTTCGGCCTATATACTAGTCTTAAATGAGGTGCACTTAGAATAGAGAATTTTACCAACTTTGGAGGCTCATCCCAAGGAGTGCAAGAGTCCTACACCTTGGGGATGTTCCCATTATTATAACAAGACAACCAATGCTCACACATGTATATGAATTATAATACTTCCAAACCCAAAACCTTATATCTTTGTGCCTTATGAAAGGCCTTAATTCTTAGTGCCCCATTGTAAATCTCCTCGATGCTGTAGAGTATCCATAGGTACATGTTTCAAATGACAACAATTTATATCATACTTTGTAGGACCATTTGAAGAAAATCTAAGGAATTGGTGCTATCTTTAGCTATTAATTGTAATAGATACTTAGTGAGAGCATCCAGTGACTCTAAACATCTCTAGTCCATAAAGATCGTCCCCTTACCTACATGCCAAGAAGAATAAGATCATCTAAAATAGGCATCAATTTATATTTTAATAATATTTTAGCTCCCTCAATAAGAAGGAGAGTTAGAATATCCTTGTTGCCTGTTGAAAGATAGAGTGCAAGATAGTCACCTCCTAGAGTATAATCTATGCCTCGATTTTGAAGGTTTTATGTAAGAAGGCAAGGTCTATTCCCTATCCCATTCATGGTTGTGCCAAGGAATCAAGTGTTTATTCCATTTAATAGAGGTAGTTCATTGGTTCTTGTGCAATATGATGATATCCCAATTGCATCCCTCAAAATTTTGTCCTATTTCAAGAGTGAGAATTTGACTTCCCCTATAGAACATATTCAAGACATCATGTATATCTACTCAGTACATGATGTGACTCAAGATAATGTTGTAGTAAGATTAATTGCTTCCTCATCCAAAGGAAAATCCTTAAAATGGTATAGAGGCTTAGGATTAAATTCTATTCATAACTATTATGAACTTGACAAAGAATTGTGTAATTATTTTGAAGATCAAAGTGACCATTTGTCCCTAATAGAGCAACTCATGACCATAAAGTTAGCCCCACATGAGATGATGGTCAAATTTAACTTCAAATTTTAAATATTCTAGGATAGAATCCCACCCTTGTGTAAGCCATCTCTTAACACTACATTCTTATATTTCTTAAAGGCTCTTAATAATGATAAAACAATGATGATTTAGTCCATGGGAGGTATAGTTCTCCTTGATGCCTATGAAGTTGTAGTACATGTAGATAATTTTTATATCAAAGTGGGTAAGATTATGCCAAGACCCCATATGCCTATATTCACAAACCTACTCCCTAACCAAGTAGTTGTGCAACCTATCCTAGTACCTATTCCCACTATAGTGAGTCTACCTACTTCATCCACTACCTTTCCTAATGAATTGCATGAGGTAAAAACACTAATACAAAGTTTTGGAAATGAACTTATTTCTCTCAAAAGATGGAAAACATAGTATCCTAAACATCCTCAACCTTTCACTCACCAATACTAGTCAAATAGGCCTCCCTACTAAGGGGGAACACAAACCCAAAATCATCTCACCTATAATATAACACCTTATACATAGAAGGTTGATGTTTCCAATATATATAAAACCCTTATTCTAGTCCAAAATAGTCTATCACATGATCCTAAGTGGTGCTTCCCATACAATCAACCACATAATCAAGATACATGCATGAATGGGATATTAAACCAAGAGATCATGGTACAAATCATGCCTCAATTTCAAGAGAAAATAAGTAACATAACCCCATAAGAGGAATGGATCCAAGCACTAGTTTAATTATATGATGGGTCTACTTCCATCAATTGTCAAGAAGAGGACTTTAGCTATGTAAATCAAAGTAGTGCACCTAGTGGAGGGGGAAATTCAATTAATTTCAATATAAGATTCAAAAGAAGAGATACATAAGAGTTTAAACCATATTTAATGCCTTCACCTTTAGCTCTCAAAGTCAATTTTGTAGTTGTACAAGCCAAGGCACCTACATAACCTTTGCACCCAAAAAAATAGTGCAAAAGGAGAGACCATATCAAGTTAGTGCACCAACACCAGGAGAGGTTACTATTCCAAAGCCATGACCAAAGGGATCTCATGTTTCATTTAATATAGTAAAATAGATGAAGAATATTAGCCTCAACATCATAATATGGGATATGCTCACTATTTCATCTCAATGGAATTTGATACAAGATGCACTAAAAGGTTTTTAAGAGTGTCAACCCCCCTAACCAGTTCTTACTACCTCTAATAGTCTATGCCAACCAAAAGAAAAATAATTTCAGGTGTGGAAAACTAATAATCCACCTCCATTATACATCTCCCTAATCATTGAACAATACCTAGTGCATAATTACATGATTAACTCTAATGCAAATTGCTCAATAATGCCAAAGAAGATCACAGATACACTTGGAATTACAAACATCCCTATTTCAAAAGGATTAGTATAACTCAATGGTATGATGGTAAAAGATATAGGTATAATCAAAGATATTAATCTCATGTTGCATGCATGCCCTAGTATTTCCATTGTGCAAGATATCACAGTCATTGATTTACCTCCCTACTTTGCTATCTGCCTCTCTAGAGACTTCATGACAAACATGGGTGGATACTTATATTTAGATTGATCACACATGTTGCTAAGAACTAGGTATAAGACCAAAGTGAATATTAGGGTATAAATTATCTTCAAAAGCCATGTTAAGCCAAGCTCTCATAGCCTAGTTGAGAAAAATTGTGCAATGTTCGATCAAGAGGATCCTATTCTCCATGAGACCACGACACTGCTTAAGGAAATCCTAGATAACCTATTGGATGATTGAGTGTGTGGGCATTTTGAGTGCAATCCATATGATAATGAAAAGATATGGCTAGGCACATATTGAATTATAAAAGAAAATACCATGCTTCTAGATCTCTTGAAGGTACATGATGACTCTAAAGGTATATGGAAATTATACTTTGATGGATCTTATAGTAAAAATAACATAAGAGTTAATGTCATGTTGGTCTCATCCCAAAATGAAAAATAATTTCATGCCTTTAGGTTATAATTTGCTTACATAAATAATGTTGTTGAGTATGAGGTGATAATTCAAGGTATTCATCTTATATATAAGAAAGGGATCAAGGTGATGTAGGTGCTGGGTGATAGTGAACTAGTGGTCAACTAGGTTAGAAGATACATAATGACTAAGAATGGCTTGATGAAAGACTATAAACATAGAGTGTGGGATATGATAGAAAGATTTGATGCATTTAACATAATTTCATTACCAAGAGTGAAGAATGTTGATGAAAATAGTCTTACGACTATAGGTGTGTAATATAACATCCCACACAAACTAGTGAAAGAGTCCAAGTAACTCATCAAGCTCATGGTTAGATCAAAAATTCCTAATGACATGGAAAATTGGTAAGTGTTTAAAAGTGATGATAAAATCATCAATTTAATATAGAATGAGGTAGATTATTATGCCATGAACTAGGTATATTTGTGAGCCCAATATGAAGCTCAAATCATCCAATTAAAATGAAACAAGTAACCAAGAGGGTTAGTCACCCTAGAAAACATAGTTGATTATGATGACTAATTCAAAGGAGAGAGGAATAACATGACATCCAAGGAAGATATCTTGGCACCCATGATCATTTTAAAAGGAAAATATCTTAAAGTTGGTAAGGTTTTCTCCATGTTAGAGATTGAATGTTTTTTTCAGCTCAATAGGAGATATGATGATATCTTTGCATGGAGATATAAAGATATTATAGGTTTTAATCCTATATTACTGCAAGATATGATTGAGCTAGATCTTGGAATGTAACCTATGAACTAAAATAAAATACATATTAATCCAAATCTAGATCCATTGATGTGCAAGGATCTTTCTAAACTCATTGAGGCTATTATAATACTTCCAATCAAACATTCCTCATGGGTTACCAATTTGATCTTAGTGTGAAAGAAGAATGGGGAAATATGTCTCTGTCTAGAATTTAGTGACCTGAACAAGGCTTCCCTTAAACACCATTACCCTCTCCTCACCAATGGATAAAATATGATAAATGGTTTCAAGTGTGGAAATATTTTCATTTTTGGATGGTTATTCGGTCTATAATCAAATCCATGTATAGGAGTATGACCATTACAAAACTACATTCACCACTAAGTAGGGAACCTTTTCATACCAACACATGCCATTTAAAAAAAAAAAAAAACATAGGCATGACTTTCTAGAGAGCCATAGATATGGTATTCAAAGATATCATAAAAAAAGTCGTCCTATTTTACCTTGATGACATAACTATTTTTTGTCAAGCATGCAGAAGATCATTTGCATTACCTAGAGTAGGTCTTCTAGAAATGGCATGAGTTCAAAATATCTTTGAACCCAAGAAAGTGCATCTTTATATTTTATTAAGTCACCATCTTGGGGCACATTTTTTCAAAATAAGGACTCATGATTGATCTAAAATGAGTCAAGGTGATCTCGTCTCTCCCTCTTTTGAGCCACAAGAAAAATCTCCAAAGCTTCCTAGGGAGAATCAACTTTGTGAGAAGTTTTGATCCTAGTTTCAATATCTTGTTCAAGACTCTCATTATGATGTTAAAGAATAATGTTGCATTTAGTTGGATACATGAGGGCAATGAAAGTTTTGAGACCATCAAGCACACCATCGTAGAAGCTTCCACCTTGATCACCCTAGACTATAGCAAGGATTTAGTCCTTTATACATTTGGTGAAGCCAAAGGCATCTTAGCCATCTTGATGCATCAAAACCAAGACCAATTAAAGTAGCCAATTTCAGTCTTTAGCTAGGTGATGAATGATTATGAGTTACACTATAACTTCATTAAAAAACATACCCTCATAGTTATGAGATTGCTGAAGAAATTTAGGCATATGTTCTTCAACAACAAGATCTAACTCATGGTGGTGTATGTAAGCATCAAAGAGTTTCTAATCAACAAGGAAATCAATAATAAAAGATATGATTATATCATGAAGGTAATTTAATATGATATGGGCATTCAAGTCATCGAGCTAGTGTGAGGGAAGGGACTATGTGAGTAGTTAGCCAAGGTAACAAAACTAGAGGAAAATGTATTCTTAGTATTATGTGAAGAAGAGCACACATGCCCATAGGATATAACCAACTAGGCACAAGATATGAGGTATTTCCTTTAACATAATGTATATCCTCTTGATCTTGACAAAGCTAAGCATAGGAATTTCATACTATAGTCCATTCCCTATGTGCTCATAGAAGATGCACTCTTCTAGAAGGATATCAATGGAATCCTCCTAAGGTGCATAAAACCAGAGTCAAAAAGAAACAATTCTTTAAGACTCCCATGATGGCCCTAGAAGAGTCCATTATTCACTCAAGACCATTGCTATAAATATCATACAAACTAGATATTATTAGCCAAATCTATTCAAAGATGCACATGCATATGTGTGAAATTACAAGAAATGTGCCTTCTTCATAGGAAAGTAAAGGCTTGTAGCCTTACCATTGTGCTTGATTCAAGCTGATCAAAAAATTTCACAATGGGTCCTAGATTTTATAGGCATGATTAACCCACTATCAAGTGATGAGAACAAATGGATTCTCATAGCAAATGACTATTTCATGAGATGGATAGAAGCAGTTGTATTGAAGGAAGATAATGAGACATCCATCCTTATCTTATATGAAGGAATTATATTGAGATTTGGTGTCCCATCCACCATTATATATGATAATGCACTATCTTTCCTTGGAACCAAGATAAGTGAGTGGGCCATCAAGCACAACATCTACTTGAGCACCTCATAAAACTATTACCCTCAAGGAAATGGTCTAGCTAAGTCCATGAAAAAAACTTGATTCGCATCATAAAAATGACTGTAGAGGATAGCCAACTATCTTAGCACATGAAGCTTAAAACTTCTCTTTGGGCTGATCAAATCATGTTGAAAAAGGTAGTGTGGAATTCACCTTTCATGATAGTCTATGGAAGGGAAGCTAGATTGCCAGCATCCCTTCAGTTGCCTTCATTATAACTCACATATTAGTTAGAATTGATCAAGAGCGATCCCCTGAATGTATTATTAGCTGAGCTAATGGATATATAAGAAACTAGAGTTCAATTTTTATGTACTATGGAGCTTCAATAGGCACAAAGCAAGAGGATATTTGACAATAAAACTAGCAACAAAATTTTCCAGTAGATAGGTAAAATTCTAGAAGTTATACTAAGTTTGATGCAATATAGAGTGGTCCATATACCATAAATAGTTTCAATACATCTAACACCTTATACATTTCTATATTGAGTGGAGAAGAGATACTTATCCTTGTCAATGGGATTCATCTTAAGCACTATATGCATTGAATATTGTATATAAAAGTAAATAAGTTGAGTAGATGATTTTAATTTCCCTAAATCACTTTACATTCCTTATTTTAGATAATTCCTTGAAGTGTTTATGCATAATGTTTTAATAGTTTAGGTCTTTTCCTTTAAGTTCCTTTGGCATAGTTCTTATTTTGTCAGGTGAATCTCAATTCTGTTTAAAGACAAAAGTTCCAAAGACTCTATTATTAATGGATCATTCAAAAGCTACTAGATTCCTTCTTTGCAAGAAAGTGGTCCATAAAGGTTTCCAAAAGTGTTGACTCTTTAAATCACCCCCAAGTTGGTATAGGGCTTCTAAAGGCTTATAGAGATATATCACACTTGTAAGGACTCAAGTATTATAAGTAAAGCAGGCACAGATGCTTCTTGTCTACACTAAAACTCAAGATGAAGGCATAAGTTTTCATAATAACGTTGTGATCGATCACACTTGCATAAAGATTTCAATATGTGCCCACACATATGATTTTATGGCACATAAGTCAAAAATTACATGCATTTAGGATGTAGGACCCCCAAGTTCTAAGTGGTTGAGTAAAGAGTTTGGCATAAGAAGTAGCTATTAATCACATGGGAGTGCCTTGGATATTTGATATTCAAATGCACCCTCATTTAAAGGCTCTATTCCACCATTAACATATGGAATTTTTATGCTTATTCAAACACAAAGAGGTTTTTAGTTGCTCAGGAAAGTACCATCTCTCCATGTGGTGACTTGGCACTCATCAAAGGTTGCCCCCTTTTGAAAAAAAATTAATTAGTGTTAGTCTTCCATGTGTGACATCCATGTTAATCCTACCTAAAAATATATTAACTCCTCTAAGATCCCATCTAGGCAACATGTGTCCCTATTGTGCCACATCTGAGACCAATTAGTAAGTGTCATGTGTTGAGTAGCTGTTAGATATAATGAAAGTAGTTGGACGTAGTTAAGAGGAGATTGAGGTGTTATCAAAATAATTAAATGTGGAAGTGGATATAAATTTTTTTGACTTGATTACATGCCACTCTTTGACTCTATCATAAAAATATTCTATTCTCTTATGCACGTGTATCCAAAAATGGTCCTACCACTAACTTCAAATCTAATCACTAGATAAACTTCAATAAGCATAAACACAATGCCATAAAATAAGTTAATGATATATCCACTACCCCAAGTGATTCATTTATTATAAAATAGACTTGATCACTATAAAATCTTGGTTCTTTCATTTTAAAAAGGTTGACATATTTTAACAACCTTATGCTACTGAAATTGCCCTCCATAAGCACTTGTATTAGCTAAGTCTTGAAAATTAATGATAATTAAGTTCACCTCTTTAAGTTTTTATGATGATATATATATTATTTTGTGTTCATTTATATTTTATATGATTAATATTCACTCTCATTGTCATTCATTCTTATCACCTCCTCATTAAACTCAAAACTCACTTGAAGATCATATTCTATGTGTATCAGGTTTTGGGTAGGCTTTGCCTATGGATAACCTTCATCCCTCTCAATGTTTCACTATGTTACCACACCTGTATATGAATCATTTATGTATTTGGAGTATCCTTGGTAGAATCTATGTGAAAACATCTTGTTCTCAAGAGTTTTTAGTGTGCTTACAATAGTAGGAGTGTTCACTCTATTATGGGTGCACTTCTTTTATGTTTATGCATAACTTAAATTCTCCACACCTTTCCTTGAAATATCCTAATTTTAGATTAGTATTGGTTTACCTTTTCACTCTTTAGTCATGTGCACTAGTCTTAAACCAAGTGTGCTTAGAATAGATGGAATTCGACCTACTCTAGAGGCTCATCCTAAGGAGTATAAGGGTCTCATGCCTTAGCTATATTCCCATCATTTCGATCATAAAACCAATTATCACATGGAAATATAAGTGATAATACTTACACACTTAGTTCCTTATGTTCTTACACCTCGTGTAAGTCCTTTTCACTTAGTGCCCTATTGCAAAGCTCTCCCATATCATAGAGTATGCACAGGTGCACATTTCAAATGATAAAAATAACTTCAAACCATTTTCATTGGTATTAATAGCCAATATAAAGTATGAATGGATAAATTTAGTAATCCTTACTACTTCTCCCCTAACTAATGTCGATCACCCCTCAATCAACACTGGTTGACTAGGACCAACATCAATTACTTAAGGTAACTCAATGACCCTTACTGAGGGAGGGAGAAACAAGGTTGATAGGTGTAATAATCTAGAGCATAAACTAATGAATCTTGTGTGAAACAAAGCCAAACTAGAGCTAAACTAAAGACTAGAAAGTGCCTCAGTAATTTAACTACAAAAATGTCAAACATTGTTACTCTATCCACATTATTTTGGATGCTTAAGTGGCTCACATCCAACCTTAGGACTTCTCTAGGATAACAGACACCAAAAGATAAGTATTTTTTACTTATATCAAGTTTAATTATTTATTTTTTTATAGTTTTTTTTTTTTTTTTCATTTCTCATCTCTAACTATATCCCCTTTGTTTTGGAGTTCTATAATTATACACACTTCATCTTCCACTAAACACCTTCAGACCATCCCCAATCACTTGAGTGATAAACCTGAGTTTGATACCTATAAAAATCCTTTCTATCATCACGACCATTGTTAAATCTAAAAATAATCCATACAAACATTCTTACAACTCACCTAACATCCATTTTGCCTAGAACCATAACCCATAATGACCAATAACAGTCATACTTGACCGACATCAATTATCCTTGACTAACATCGGTCTTACCTTAACTATCATAGATTATCAGTGACCAACATTGATCACTGTGCAACTCATTTTTACCAAAACAACAATTCAAAACCACCTACAAACCTCAACCAAAAGCCCTATTTCTCAGTCCTTGTCATCACAAAGAGTCAAAATTAATGACTCAAACAAGACTTTAAGAGTTTAGAATTTCTTTTTAATGTTATTTTTTTAATTTATTTATTTATTGGAAATAATTTATTTCATTTTGATTAAGTACTTTCTCTTATCCATGTAAACCTCTCTTATCAACACTATTTTATGAACTTAAATTATTTAAAGAGTGTAGTGACAGTTGTGATCAAGGAATTTGATAAAGAGAGGAGGTTAGATAAAGTGTTAATCCATAAAAACATGAAATCAACACACTAACATACTAACATCTCTAATCCTAGATCTTAAGGGGAGATTAATAAACAAACAAAAATTAAAAACCCAACTAAAATACAAAGAACAACAATCTTTATCTTCCTTGAGAGCTTCAAATGATTTCTTCATTGGATTGCTCAGTTTATGTATAAAAAGTCTTCATCAATGACATATGGATAACACCATCTCTTTTATGCACCATTGTTGAATGCTTGGCTTGATTGATATGGCTTGGCTCAATTTCAACATTATAACACTAAGCTTTTAGCTTTATGAATCTATTCCTACATTGTAACTCTACTTTTATTGAGCTCCCTAAATGAAGATCTCTATACTTGCTTTTATAGGATTTTAAATCCCTTGGAATGGGTTAAATTTTACCATGGTTGAGTTTATTAAGCTTGATTAGTTTGGAATATTCTTAGGATATTCTTGTAGATATTTTCCAAAAGTGACAACTCATAACCATGGTTGAGTTTATTAACTTTGGTTGAGTTTGACATATTCCTAGGATATTCTTTTAGATATTTTACAAAAGTGACAACTCATAAAGGTAATGAGTGTGTTCTACGATATTCTAAGATGCTCTTGAATTTACTTTTTAGTAATCAATTTAATTGATTTATTAGCTCATGGTTGAGCTCAATTAGGATTTGAAATTGATTTAACTTGATAATTGATTTTGATTAGAATGTGCAAGTTAATTAATTCCTTTTAGGCCTTTGGTCATTTGTTTGATTTTGATTAATTCAATGTGTGTATTTTCCTTGTTTAATTGATTTATTACGCCAAATTAGTTTATTGTAAGTCTATAAATCCAAATTTGAGACTAATAAAAATTGTTGGGCTAGGTATTTAATGATTGGCAAGAATTGATCTAAATTTAGATATGAAGCCATTGGTGGCCAAATTTACATGTCTATAGTTTTCCCCTATTAGGGAAGATATTGCAAGCTATAAGTATAGTAACATATTTTCAAAGAATATAATGGTTCTTTATGCTTATGAATGTAATGGTAGTGATTAAACTATAGCTTCCCCCTTGAGGGAGTGGTTGGCAAGTAGGTTGAAAAACAGTCCCTTGAAAGAAAGAAGTAAAATGAGGGGACCAAACAAATAAAGATGATGGGGTGACAACACAATGATTTACCCAAAGTTGGGAAAAATCACTGAGAAATGCAAGTGGGATGGTGTACAATGGTTTTACCAAAGGTAGTTATAAGCAGTATACCTTGAATGTGGTAATGTGGTATGATAACATAATGATTTTCCCTAGCAGGCAATATAATCATTGAGAAGATGGAGCTTTGCTAGTTAGGATAGACAAATAAGAAAGGAAAATTGGTAATAGCATAATGATTTGCCCCAATAGGTGATATAATCATTGAGAATGCATATGGGATGGTGTATAGTGTTGATGCAGTATACCCCAATTATGAAAACATGATTGATGGTTGATGATTGATAAGTTGATACCAAAGATAAAGATGATTTAGGATAACCTGCTATTAGGGATATGCTTGTCCAAACTAACAAAGGTTGAAATTAATTTTTTACTTAATTACTCTATTTAGGATATGATTGGGTATTGGATTAGGATTGTTTTTTATGTTGATATCGAGGAGATGGTGATGTTGCATTGATGTTGTAGACCTCTCAAGCTAATTTTTGTTTTAGCATTTGATGGTAGGCCTCATGATAGAACACCATGGGGGCTTGGCCAAAATATGCATAAGGATTGACTCTCGGTATGTAATTCTCAATGGAAAATAATTACATTGATGATAAAAACCATGATGATAATGTAGACATTTGAATATAGGTAGATTCAAGAATAATGTACAAGGAATCATCTAATTAACATACATAGAATGAATCATGGCCACAATGCTAAAAGAAAATAAATAAGCACACAAACAAAAAAATAAACAAAATAGATAAACAAAGAAATAAATAAGACAAACAAAGAAATAAATAAGTGTTAGTCCCTATGTTAGTATAAACAACATGACAAACACTGCCCCTAGAAACTAGACGATAACTGAACAAACAAACAAGATGCGGCAATAAAAGACAAGGGGGTGGCTAAGTTGTCTCCATAAGTGCTAGGCAAATGGATGTTGCCTACATAGTTCCATGGATATGATGATCCAATAAAACTTTAGGCCAAATGTAGTTCTCCCAAGAAATGGGATAAAATGATGATTGATAGAAAACATGATGGATGTGATAGAATAATAGGGATGAACTTGAAAAATGGTGATAGCATAGGATAAAAGGCCAAAAATGCTGGGGAAACTAAGGAACAAGTGATTTTTTTGTGACTTAGTGAGGTTTTTATAATCCTTAAGGCAAAGAAGTGGTCAATGTTTTTGGTTTTTCTAAATGATTTTTAAATGTTTTTTGAATTTTCAAAGCATCTAAACTTAATATAGAATGTAAAGACTCTAAAATGGTCTAAGCTCACAAAATGGTGAGAGTGTTATAAATTGAAATGATGCTTGTAAAATGGTAAGAGCATTATAACTTGAAATGATTCTTGAATAATAGTGAGATCATGGTTAAAGGGGGACTAAAATAACCTCAACATGAATCAAACATGACCCACATAGTTCCAAAATGGTTTTAGTTCATAGTAGTTCACCTCACAATAGAGGAATGTGACTAATGTAGCAACTAATTAAAAAAAAATAGGCACAATTGGTATGATGGCATACTACAACATAAGAATGGCTAGGTGATATGTCAAGGAAAAATAAACAAATGTTACCCCTAGTTTTCCCATAGGTAGTTATAACTAGGGCACAATTGATAGATAAATGATACCAATTTTCCCTAGTAGGTGATATAATTAGTATCAAGACCAATGAACATAAATTTTTCCCAGCAGGGGATATAATCAAGCTCACATAAACAAACTTGATAAGAATAGAATAAGAAATGAAGGATGCAATTGCCAAAAATTCTATCATACTACTCTAAAATATTACCTCTATTTGAATTACTTCAAATAATTGCCTAAATTGATTTGATTATATATGCTAAAATGTAAAACCAATGGATGAACCAAGGTTAAATGGCATAGGTTGATAAGATTCAAAATAGGTTTGGTCGAGTAGGAATGGAATGGTTGGATGGTCTGGTTGGAATGTCAAAATGAGAGGATGATAGAATAATTAGTTTGATAATGGTATAAAGAAGAATATTTATAATATGGTACAACTTGAAATGGTCCTTATATAAAATACATTAAGTTATTCAAGCATAGTACAGCTTGAGGTGAATAATGTTCATCATCTCATCAAGTTTGTTGTCATATAGTGTTATGAGCCTATATTATCTAGCACCATAGTCTATAGTGATGATGAAAGGACCCACCCAATTAGGTTTGAACTTTCCTTTATGTTTCTTTTCAGTTGTGGTATTCTTTTGGTTCTCTTTTAGAACAAGATCACCGAGTTTAAATATTATATGTTTTACATGTTGATTGTATTGACCTTGAATTCAGTTCTGATAGGCCCAAAAATTATTCACAACATCAATGAACTTCTCATCAATTAAATTTAGCTCTTGTAGGTGAGTTACTCGATAGTCATTATCATCGAGAACATGATTGAAATTTATGCATAATGAAGGAAACTCAACCTCAATGGGAAGTATGACTTTAGTTCCATAAACAAGTATGGAGTGGCTCCTATGGGTGTGCAATGATTGGTATAGTATTCCCAAAGGGTACATAATATCTAAAGGTGCCAATCATGACTAACATCATTGAAAATATTTTTGATAATGTTGAAAATGGTTTTGTTGATGCTTCAACATGGCCATTACCTTGAGGGTAATATGTCATTCAAAAGTGTGGTGTGATCTTGTATTCAACACATAGATTTTTGACATACTTATTCTTAAATGATCCTCCATTATCAGATATAATTTTATAAGGGATACCGTAGTGGTCGATGAGATGGTTAAAGATGAATTTGTAAAATTTATTTCCAATCACATGATGGGTATAGCTTCTGTAGACACCGAAATCGTGTCTACTCCTTAGTCATCCTCCCCCCTTGGTCCCTTTCTAACTTCAACCATTCATAACCCAGCTATGTCTTATTAACTTAAAATAATTATCTATTTTGAATTAATAATTCCCTCTCTCTCTCTTTGACACCTCACCCTTCCTAGGATACCCTTCCTTGGATGCCCTCCACTACCCCATGCCAAGTCTTAAATGACTTAAGACCCCATTTCCCTTATCCCACTCATCCTCTCGTCTCATTTAACCTACCTTCAACTATTTTCCCATGACCAACTAACCTCAACAGAAGAAAGAATGGAGAAAAGACTATTTTTAGCCCTTTTTCCTATTATTTGGCTGTTGACGTCGGTCAGTAGTTGGCCAACGTCAGCGGTATTACCAGCGTCAGTTGCCTTCAAAACTGTGTTCTGCGTCCAAAATTCGGATCTGACCTTTCAATCTTCAACAATCCAATCCTTTCAATCTTCAACAATCTTTCCAATCTGCCAATTTGCCAATCTTTCAATCTGCCAACCTTTCAATCAGACCTCTCTCTTGGACTCCCTTCCTCTCTCAGGCACACAACAAGCACCATAGGTTACAGGAGCTCACAATGCAGGAAGTCTTCTGCATCAGCACCTAGTCTACAACACTCTTTCTTTAGCAAGCCACAAGTTTTTCCTCTATGTTTTCATTTCAATTATTTACACTGTTAGTAATTAGTTTTCTAGTTACTACCTTTCTTACTATGAACCAGACCACAGACCCAACCTGCTCTTCCTAGAGAGGCTGAAAGGCTTTCTCTCATCCTTGTCTCCCTGTCACCCTATCCTTTGTCTGGTCCCTCTTACAAACCATACTTTCTGCCCTGTAAACCCTACACAGACCTCCTAACAGACTCTTAGACCATCCAAACAGACTCTCAGACCATTTTACAGACCATAAACCTGTCTAGACCCTATCCTGACTGACATCGACCATTGCCCCTACCAATGTCGGCAGACTAACCAACATTGGTAGACTTGACAAACTGACGTCAACAGACTAATCGATGCTAGTGACTGTGGAACACAACTTGCCTCTATTCAGGTATGCATTTGCTTTCATTTCTTTTATTTAGTCTTTATCATTTTTATTTTTGGCTATATTTTGCTTTCTAACAATCAGTGGACTACCATCCCTCCAAGAAGTCTTTACACTTCTAGGATCAAGCTTTCACTTGGAAGTCCACTTTCTAGCTATCTAACAACCTCTGTGTTTACGTCTCTTTCTTCTACAGGTGTCATCCTCCATAACCAAAGAGGAGTTCCTTCAGTCATCTGAATTTGGTGCGTAAGACTTCATCTGGGTAACATCTAACCCTAGACCATCTTATCTTAGTTTCTCATTTCCTTTTGAATGTGAAAGCGAAAATCATATAGAAACATTCTAGCACGCCTGGTGGGACCCTAGGGTCTTCCTTGGGTTCTTTCTTAATTTTCATATAGGTGCATTAGGTCTCTCCTTGCATCTCTTTCCTTCTATCTCTTCCAAAAGACACCATTAGCAAGGTTAAAAAGTACCCTTCTTTCTTTCTTGCATCTTAGACTAGTCAACTCATACTCTTCAACCCTTTCTCAACTTGTTTTCATCCGAACACACATTTCAATTTGGGCTTAAAATCTTTTGCATCTCATTTCTGCTTGCTTGCATATTTAGTCCACACATCTAGTAATTAAAATCACATCATGAATAAACTGTAGTCCACTCATGTTACACATCCAAACCACTTGCACAAACTCAAACATCTAAACTTACCTGAGACAAGGTCTGACTAGGATTTAATCACCTAGCAGATACCTTACCCATCACGGCAATCCCACTTGGACTTCAATACCAAGGGGAAAGCCCACTCTGTTCTCTGGCAGAGGATAATCTCTAGGGGAAGTATATACTAGCTAAGTGAGACCAGCTTACCACTGGGCTCATGAAGTGAGGGGAGCTTGCTCCTTAGCACCAGGCCAAGTATGAAACCTAACATAGACTCTTAAGCACCGAAACTAACCCGAAACCAACTTTAGACTACCTCTTTTAGGACCCATTCTACAAGCCAACCTCCCAAAAACATTTTAAGGCATAAGCCAACATGATTCTAAAAGTTGATTCTTAGGATTTAACGCTTAGGGTCTGCCTGTCTCCATCTATTTTTCTATCTTTATCTAGTTTTTTGAGCTAGTGAAGATGTTTTCTTCTTTCTAAAAACTTTCAAATTTTCTAAGTTTCTGGAAAACACAATAACCGACATCAATTTTTCCACCGACGTCGGTAACTTTCTTCACCGGCATCGGTCATCTGACCGACATCAGCAACCTCTATCACTGACATCAGTTTTCATACCGACGTCGATCACTGTCCAGAATTATTTTCCTTAAATAACAAGCCTAAAACCTGACTTTCTTGTTGTCCAACACCCATTCTGGTTTTCTGAGACTGAAAAACATAGTTTCTGGAACCTGACCCTTCTTGCCTTGAATGGTTTTGACATGCAGTCAAACCATAACTCTTCTTGACCATGCAGGGCAACAACCACTCCCACCTTTGCCATCTATGCCTAGTCCTCTAATGGAGTATCATTCAGAGACCGAATGAACTCCTACCCGACCAACTCCCAATCAACCTTCAATTGTCCCCGAAGGGGACCCAAACTTTGAGAGACTCCTTGACCACAACGTCAAGGCTCTCCAACACTATCTCACAAGAAACAAAATGCGAGACCTTTCAAGTGAAGCGGCGATGACATCAACACCATCCGCTACCCAGCCTTTTAAGACTCAGACTATTGCCTCAACCATTAACCTGACCATGGCCAATACACAAAGTTTGGCCTCCCCATCTATTTTTTGGACCGACCTCCATCGGGGTTTCATTACCCCCTCAACCACACGCAATTCAACCAAGTTCTACATCGTACCAGAACTTGATTATCTCGATTCCACACACTCTTACACCTATATATGTAGGAGTGTCTACCTCCCCTTTTGCGAATGCCACCATGCAACCACCTTTGGTGGTATCTAGTCAACTTATGCCTTCTACCTTCATGACACAACCACCCCTGGCTTCCACATCCACCCTGATGACTAGTTACCCATATATTGCACCTATACAAGTGCAACCGACTATGTCATACACTAGAACCTTCCAAGCACCTTACAACCTAGGGGGTACCCCATCTACCAATATGTTGGCCGATCTCATCAAGATGCTGATAGACAAGATGTCTAGTCTTGAAGCTTCTATTTTTGGTTCAATCAATGTCCTTTCATATGACCAAATTTGCAATGAACCCATCCATCCCTCCATCCCAATCCGACCATATCCCAGTCAGTGGGAGCTTCCTAAGTTTACTCGCTTCCAGAGTAAGGAAGACCCACAACAACATCTATGAGCATTCAGACATACTTGTTATCTTATAGCCCATGATGATGCGTTGTTACTACGCATGTTCCCCATGTCACTTTCTAGCCCTGCCCTTGATTGGTACAGCTCTCTTACCAGTCACTCCCTCTTTTCATTCACTGAACTCACCCTATCATTTCTTGACCATTTTTCAATCAATATCACCAAAAAAGTCTCAATCACAGACCTCTACTCTATTAAACAGTTTGACGATGAATCAATAGTCAATTTTGTCACCCATTGGAGAGGATTAATCAACCAACTCTCCTCTTTTCCCCAACCTGAGCTCATCGAGCTCTTCTCTTGAGCATGTACCATGCACATCTCATCCACCTTGTGGGTTTAAACATTCTACACTTTTGATGAAGCTTTCACCATTGCTCGAAAGCTTAAACTCTGTGTGATTGAAGAAGACAAGGTCAAATTGCATAATACCAACACAAAAATTGATGATCCTTCTTCTTCCAGACCTTCTTCTTCTACCAATTCCAAGTCCAAAGGAGTGGCAAACACTGTGGTCATTAGATCACCATCCTCAACAACAACTAATCAATCTCAACCTTCAACATCTCAAAGCATCACCAAACAATTCCAACAATGGTACATACAGCGTCAATAGACTCCACTTGGAGATTCATACGCTTTCATGTTGGAAAAAATCGTCAAGCAGGGGGTCCTCAATCTCCCTCCAATTTGACCACCTCAATTCGACTCCTCAAAATCCCTCCCTACATGGTATAGGGAAAACAACTTCTGTCACTATCACCGTGTCCAAGGCCATGACATCAACAACTGTCAAACCTTCAAGAACATTGTCCAAGAAATGATAGATAAGGGGGATCTTGTCTTGGATAACTTGAACATGCCACCCAATCAAAACATGGACATCTTCAAAAAACATTTTCCTAACCATCCTCCTAGCCAAAACAATGTCCAGACCATGGCTGATAGCTCTCACGAGCATGATATACGCACGGTCAACACAGTCTCTCCTCTTGTCCCTGACCAACCTCCTCCACAGGTAGAAGAGCCTTCTTCTCCTATTAATTCTCCATCAACCTCTCTTATATTGGAGGATGCTTCGACCATACCAATTTCATTAGCCCCACCTTCATCCTTCCTCCTACCAATGGAGGACTATACCCTTCCTACTCCTCAACCACAAGTAGAAGGCACGATCATCCCTGCCCTCTACCCTCTTGAGGAGTCACATTCTCCAATTTATTCTCCACCAAGAGAAGAACCTATCTCTTCACCCACTTCGACCGAGGAAGACCCAGTGACGGTTTTCTCTTGTCTTTTTCCTGAGATCACTACATCTCACTCACCCCCGTCCATATCTGAACCCAAACCCACGCAGCCATCCATCATGCCCAAAGAGACTAAATCTCTCGACATTCAGCCTATATCAAACCTCACTCACCCACAAGTGAGGGTAGACTCTAACCTTGCCTCACACAATAGTGGTCCTCAAACCAAACCAAAGAAGGCCACTAAATCACACTGGAGAATTCCTCCCCCACCTTCATCATTACCTTCAATTTTGGGCCTGCATCCATCTACTTTAATAAGGGTGCTTCCTACTCCCATACCTCATAGAGGCACATCACCTCCATTACTCTCTCAACCCATTAAACATATATTTCCTCCAAAATGACCAACGTCTCTTAAAACTCTAGAACAAAAGTCATCAACCCCTACTGCAACAAAACACCCAGACCCATTAATAGGTTTTTATGCCTTACTATTGTGCCAGTTATTGCATTTTTCTTGCATCAATCTTCCACCTCTTAAATCATACCAATCTCTCAGACCAAAACCGCCATGGTTCGACAACACTCAAGTTTGTGCATATCATCGCACGTCGGGACATGACACTGAGCATTGTTGTGCCCTCAAGGTTGTCATTCACCAATGTTTGGAGAAAGACACCCTTCTTTTTGACCATATTATCAACAAACCTTCAACATCGCCCACGCTTCCCATACCTCCTCACCTTTACATTTATCAACTCTTGGATCAAGACCATCTTGGTTTGACACCACTAAATTTTGTCACTATCATCACACACTTGGACATGACACTGAGCATTGTTGCGCTCTTAAAGTTGCCATTCATCAACACTAAAAAAAGGATACCCTTCTCATCAAGGATCCTCTTGACTACCCTTTTACCAAATCATCGACACCATCACATGTCTCACAAACATCATCACCTAAATCGGGATCCCCTCATCAGACCATGGTTCCTCCATTGCCTTTAACCCCATTATTCGAAATCAACACAGTCAATCTAACCACCAGCCCACCGACCCCAAAGGATAAAGGTAAAAGACATGTTTCTATCCCTTGGACATACCCATCCATCAAACCTTCACCACAACCAAAACCTAAGATTACTGTCTTGGGCTCATCTCGACCAGCATCTTCAAAGACTATCCTTGACTCCATGGTGAAATAACTTCACCACATGACCCCTATGAAGATGTCTTTATATGATCTCATTCAAATCTCTCCACAGCATTATCAAACCTTCATCAAAGCCTTACAATCAATGGAGGTCCAACCTAATGACCCCCAACCTCTGGCCACTTTAATCAAATCATTACCAACCATTGCCTCCGTCATCATCCAGGATTCTAAGATTCTTGCCTCCAATCTGAGAGATCAGGATCTCACCCTCTCAAACTAATTCTATCAAACATTCTCCCTAGCGATTGGGGGAATTTGACCTTATACCGACTATCAAGCCTCGATCGACCATCAACCAAACCTTGACCAACACATTCAACTGACCATTGACCAAACCTCGACCAAATATCAACCAGACATCAATCACACATCGACCAAGTCTCAACCGACCTCAACCAAGCCTCGACTAAGCCTCAACCAATCATCAACCAAACCTTGACCAAACATCAACCAAATATTTTAATCATGACCTCAACCATGACCTCGACCAAACAATGACCAAATATCAACCAACCATTGACCAAACATTCAACTGAGCATTGACCAAACCTCGACCAAACATTCAACCAACCATTGACCAAACATTGACCAACCAAACAATGACCAAACATCATCCAGCCAAATAATCCAACAACATATCAACCAAATTCATGTCCTTCATCGACCAAACAATGACCAAACATCAACTAAACCTTGACCAAACATCAACCAAACCTTTTAATCATGACCTCAACTGACCTCGACCAAACATTCAACTAACCGTTGACCAAATATCAATCAACTAAGCACCAACTAGACATTGACCAAATAATGACCAAACATCAACCAACCTTTTAATCATGTCCTCAACCAAGCACCAACCAAGCCTCGACCAAGTATCAACCAAACAATCCAACAACACATCAACCAACTTCATGTCTAACATCAACCAACACGTGACTAATTTGGAAAGAATTAAACGAGGCAAGTTTGCTCCTAATTGGCTCAGACCTTTCATCATAATGCACAAGCATGGATCAGGGACTTATCAAAACCTGAGCCCTTTAATTGCCTTGCATCTGTGACCATTCTACTGTTAATTGAGTACTCGATCACTTAACATTTAACTTGAGCTCATCCCTTGAGCAATTCCTGACCTCCTAATCCTCATTCTTTTCAACCCTATTCCCCTAAACAAATCCTATGTAACCCTTTTATAAGTATGGATGCTTTGTCCTAATAAAAGGGAGCCCTTGAACTTCTATAGTCTTGTCCATGACTCAAAATTCTGTCAAAAATAAATTTGGATGTCAAAATATCAAAAGGTCACAACTCTAAAGACAGACTGCTCCCTTGAAGGATAGCTGTATAATCATTGCTATAGCTAATAGACTGCTCCTTCGAAGGATAACTATTCAAAGCCCTTAAATATATAAAGCAAAAATATAGACCACTCACTCGAAGGATGGCTATGCTTAAAATCTTGCTACAAACAACACTTTCTTAGAAGCTTCCCGCATCGATCAGCTTCATAAATGACCACAAAGCAAAATGACATCCTTTGTAGACATCCTTCATCGATCAGTCTACACCAAAAAAAAAGGGGTCATGGACTTGACTTGTAGTCGTCTTAGGGTCTCCTATAAAAGGGGGCAAAGTTATCCCTACTAAAAGGGGTTACCCTATCCTCATATATCATATCACCTGCTCAAGGGACTTCGAGCTCACTTAAATGTCAAAGTGATTCGATTACCTCTCTAACACAACCCATGGTCAATGATGTAATGTATGAATGGGGATTTTGTTTCTAAAACCCCCTATCTATGCTATCATTCATGGTCCTTGTCAATAAAAGAGCAATGCACCTTTCACTTTTTTTCACATCTCAGTCATAAACAATCCAACCAAATCATTTGCCAACCAAACCAAACATTTTTAGACTTGTCACATCATCATAGTCCATTTCACATAGTTTCTATGGAAACCAATACACATGGAAACTATCGACCATACAATTTATGTTAAGCATAAACCATTACTTGCTAAGCATAAATAACCTCAATTCATTTTTAGCATACACCATTACCAATATGGAAAATTGCTAGGGATGAAAGACCCCTCAACCAATGTTATAGAATACACCATCACACAATATAGAAAAGGTTGTAACATCATCTTATCCTCATCATTTCAACACATGACCAAACCAATCATCAACCATTTTGACTCTTCCTCTAAACTACATTGGTATGAGGCCCTAAGACCAGGGCTATGTAGGCAGCACTCAGATGACATGATGTCTTCTGGGGTTAGCTCGACCACATCCATTTGTTCATCTATTTGATGGACAAACCATCTTCCCCTCATCATTTCAAGCACGCACCCTCATACATATGGGAAGTGTTAAACCTTAACCATGACCAAAACCAATCATCGACCACTTTGAATCTTCATCTCAACTACATTGGTCTGAGGCCCTAAGACCGGGGCTATGTAGGTAGCACTCAGATGACATGATGTCTTCTGGGGTTAGCTCGGCCACATCCATTTGTTCATCTATCTAATGGACAAACCATCTTCCCCTCATCATTTCAAGTACATACCCTCAGACATGGGAAGTGTTAAATCTTTATCATGACCAAACCGATCATCAACCAATCTATCAACCAACTTTGACTCCTAATTTGAACTACATTGGTCTGACGCTCTTCCAACCAGGGCTATGTAGGCAGCACTCAGTCAACATGATGTCTTCTAGGGTTAGCTTGACCACATCTGTTTATCCGTCTACCTGATGGACAAACTATCTTACTTTTGACCATGACTTAACCTCATCTAACCCATCCATAACTGACCCTCTTCCTCCCTTTTAGGGAGAACTACATTGGCCTGAGGCCCTTGACACAAGGGCTATGTAGGCAGCACTCAGATGACATGATGTCTTCTGAGGTTAGCTCAGCCACATTATTTCATCCATCCATTCATTCAACCAGCTATTTATCTCAACCTGCCTCGACCAACGACCTTAGAGATCACGACTATCTCCTTAGATTTTGACCACTTCCAAGACAAATGTTTCCTTGGTTGTTTCTGCATGTATGCTACCTCATGAATGGTTAGCAAAATTGTTCGTAACCCATATTTTGACCCTCACAAGTATAGGATTGCAAGTCGGTTGATCCCCACTACTTGTGACATTTTCATGTTTCCAGGAGCACTTCCTAAGCCCGAGATACTTGGAACACGATGACCATTAGAGATACAGCTTAGATTGAATAACTCGATTAGCTATGACTAAATGTTGGGGCCCAGTTACTTCAGTTTTAGCACTCCTCGACCTTGACCTGTGACAATTTGACCTGACCATCTCATGAAGTGGTGTACGCACAATCACAACTTTTGTATCATTCACACTCACACTTTCACCCTTTCCATCCACTCTCTGTCAAATCGGCACCCAAATTCAGGTTCCCTTCCCTCGACTCTCACTTTGAGGGGGAATACCTCATCTCACATTTGGTGCAACCAACTCCTCTTATTTTTGTCTTGAAGTTCATTTGAACAACCAATAGGACAGAAATGACCTTATCCCACACCTGGGGAAATCAACTCCTATTTTTGTCTTGCAGTTCATCAAGAACAACCAACAAGACAAAAAAGGGAAAATGTAGACACCAAAATCATGTCTACTCCTTGGTTTTCCTCCCCCCTTGGTCCCTTTCTAACTTCTAACCATTCCTAACCCACCTATGTCTTATTAATTTAAAATAATTATCTATTTTGAATTAATAATTCCCTCTCTCTCTCCTTGACACCTCACCCCTCCTAGGATACCCTTCCTTGGATGCCCTCCACTACCCCATGCCAAGTCTTAAATGACTTAAGACCCCATTTCTCTTATCCCACTCATCCTCTCATCTCATTTAACCCACCTTCAACCATTTTCCCATGACCAGCTGACCTCAGCAAAAGAAAGAATGGACAAAAGACTATTTTTAGCCCTTTTTTCCTATTCTTTGGTTCCCAATGTCAGTCAGTAGTCGGCTGACATTGGCGGTATTGCCAGAATTGATTGCCTTCAAAACTGTGTTCTGCATCCAGAATTCAGATCCGACCTTTCAATCTTCAACAATCCGATCCTTTCAATCTTCAACAATCTTTCCAATCTACCAATATACCAATCTTCCAATCCACCAAAATTTCAATCAGACCTCTCTCTTGGACTCCCTTCCTCTCTTAGGCACATAGAAAGCACCACAGGTTACAGTAGCTCACATTACAGGAAGTCTTCTGCATCAGCACCCAGTCTGCAACACTCTTTCTTCAGTAAGCCACAGGTAAGTATTTCCTCTGTGTTTTCATTTCAATTATTTACACTGTTAGTAATTAGTTTTCTAGTTACTACCTTTCTTAATATGAACTAGACCACATACCCAACCTACTCTTCCCAGAGAGGTTGAAAGGCTTTCTCTCATCCTTATCTCCCTGTCACCCTGTCCTTTGTCTGTTCCCTCTTATAGACCATACTTTCTACCCTGTAAACCCTGTACAGACCTCCTAACAGACTCTCAGACCATCCAAACAGACTCTCAGACCATTTTTTAGACCATAAACCCATCTAGACCCTGTCCAAACCCTATCCTGACCGACATCGACCACTGCCCCTACCGACATCGGTAGACTTGACAAACCGACGTCGGCAGACTAACCGATACCAGTGACTGTGGAACATAGCTTGCCTCTATTCAGGTATGCATTTGATTTCATTTCTTTTATTTAGTCTTTATCATTTCTATTTTTGGCTATATTTTTCTTTCTAACAATCAATGGACTGTCATCCCTCCAAGAAGTCTTTGCACTTCTAGGATCAAGCTTTCGCTTGGCAGTCCACTTTCTAGCTATCTAACAACCTTTGTGTTTAAGTCTCTTTCTTCTATAGGTGTCATCCTCCACAACCAAAGAGGAGTTCCTTCAATTGTTTGAATTTGGTGTGCAAGACTTCATCTGGGTAACATCTAACCCTAGACCATCTTATCTTAGTTTCTCATTTCCTTTTGAATGTGAAAGCGAAAATCATATAGAAACAGCTTCAACCCACTTAGTGAAATATTTGGTGGCAGTGAGAATATGTTTATGGCCATCTAATGAGGTGGGGTTTATCTTCCTGATGAGGTCAAAGCCCCATATATAAAATGGCCATGGTGTCAACATTGGTTTTAATGTCTTGGTGGGTGCATGAATCAAATTAACATGTTATTGACACTTGTCACATTTCTTAACATATGTAATTGCATTTGCATTTGTTGTTAGCCAATAGTAACTAGTATGTAAGAGATTTTTGGATAGGATTTCCCCACTAGTGTGGACTCTACATAATCTTTAATGAACTTCCCATAATGATAATATAGATTCTATCGAAGGTAAACAATGAAGTAGATTTCCATCAAAACTATGACAATTTAGGGTTGGTCTAAGTAGGGTGTAACATTGGGCATTATGGATGAAAGATTTGGTTTGTTTCTAGGATAAGTCTAGTGAGAATATTTTCTCATATAAATAGGCATATAGTTTTGAGTACCAATTAAATATGGGACCAACAATATCGCATATCATAGCAATAGTTAAAAGTTTATGAGTTGGTATTGTTATATTTTCTATAATAAATTGATACTCACTAGTTGTGTCTACATGATGAATCAATGACCCAATGATGAGTGATTCATATGATGAGTGATTCATATTTGGCTACATTATTGGTACAAGGAAAACTAATTCTAAATGACTTGGGGATTAGATCCCCCTAAGGTGTTATGAATAAAAGGCCTACCCCTGATCCATATGAAGTGAATTATCCATCAAAATATAGCTTTTAGGGATACTTCTTAATAGGTGTTTGAAAGATGGTCATGATGGATTCATTAGTAAATTGGAATGTTAATGGCTCTGTGTCTTCAAGAGGTGTTTTAAAAGCTGATCTATGAGAACTTGACCCTTAATTACTTTATGATTTACATACTATATCTCAAACTAACTGAGTATCATAACTCATTTGGCCATATAGCCTTGTAAAGTTATTTTTTATAGTATATACTTAAGTGGATCTACTTTAGAAATAACCATGGTCTTATTGTTTAACATGTAGTGGCATAGTTTCTAAGCTACAAAGACCATATCAAGATAAGATTTTTTGATGGGCATATAGTTGTTCTTATACAGAAATAGTGTATGACTTATATAATACACTACATGTTCTTTTCCATTGTCATTGTGTTGAGCTAGGAGTGCCCCCAGAGAATTATCAATAGTAGAAAGATATAACAAGAATGGTTTCCTTGGTGTCATAAGTAATAAAACTAGGGGATATGTGAGATAGTCTTTCAGCTGCTAAAAAGCCTTTTGACAATCATTATCCCAATACAATGTGACACCTTTCTTTAGTAGGTGTGTAAATAGATGGCACTTATTTGATAATTAAGATATGAAGCATCATATGGACTAGATCTTGCCCTACAAACTGTAGAGCTAATTTAGATTGGTTAGTGGTGGAATCTCTATTATGGCTCTTACTTTAACTAGATTGACTTCAATGCTCATATGAGACATGATGAATCCCAATAGTTTTCCTAATGTAACTCTAAACACACACTTTTTGGGGTTGAGCCTAAATTTATATTCTCATAGTCACTCAAATATCCTCCTTAATGTTACTGGATGGTTGGCCTTGGTTTTGGATTTACATAGATGTAGTCTTCGATAGTGTCATGCATCATATCATGAAATATGATTGTCATATCTCTTTCATAAGTGGACCCTACATTTTTAATGCCAAACAACATGACTTGATAATAAAATGTTCCCCATAGAGTGGTGAACATTGTTTTGTGTTAGTATTCTAGTGTTATTTTGATTTGATTATAACCTGAGAAACCATCCATTAGTGAAAGCATTTCATAACCTACTATGGAGTCGACTACCATGTCAATGTTAGGTAGTGGAAAGTCATCCTTAGGGAATACTTTGTTAATGTCATAAAAATTAGTATAGATTCTAATTCCCTCAAGTTTCTTGCTGATAGGTACTACATTAGAAATACATTCAAAGTAGTCAATTGGTCTAATACATCCTACTTCTAAGAGTTTCTCCAACTCTTTCTTCACTAATAAAATAATGAAAGGATGCATCTTGTGTAAATTTTATTTTAAAATTTTGACATCAAGATTTACCACAAGGTGGTGAAAAACCAAGGAAGGTTTTAAACCAATCATGTCAAAATATGCCCAAGCAAATATATCTACAAACTCTCTCAGTAGGGCTATGAAGACTTCATGCTCCTTCACATTAAGGGATGCACCTAGCTTGATCCACTTTGGGTCATCTAGGGACCCAATTTTAACCTCTGTTATATCTTATAATATAAGAGTGCATCCATAATCAATTATAGTTGGTAATGATTTGAACTAATTGGTAACATTAGAGACCTTTGTTAGGATTGGTTCTGTGATAAGCTCTCTAAGACATGATGAATCAATATCTCCCAATGGGAGATCAAGCCATTTTAAAAATATAGTCAATTATTCCTATATGACTTGATCAAAAGATTATTTCTTTTTAATATTTAATTCAAACCCATTATCATGTTATTTTTTAGCATCCTCTTGAATTATTTGATCAAAATCCTATTTCTCTTCAGGGTTGAACTCAGATCCATAGTGAACTTCATCATTATTAGTTTCTTGCATGATTTTATCAAAATATTGATGCTATTCAATATTAAATTTGGACCCATTTACAATTTCATCATTTGTGGTCTCCTAGTCTATACATGAAGAAGGTTGAACACCCCCATCTAGTGGAACTTGAAATAGGTTTTCACTATTAGATTGGCCTTTATCTTTACTATTTCCATAGTAAAAAAACACCTCAAATAGGTTTTCAATTTGAGACCTCAATGTTTTCTTTGTTTTATTTTGGCTAAGGGTGTTCAACCATTCTCCAAAATAGGCTCCAAGATCTAATTTAATTAAAAATCCTAATTTATGATCTGCCAACAGAACATTATACTTAAGGCCTAGAAAATCACATAATGCTTCATCATTTTGAAACTCATAAATTGGTATGTGTGTCTCTTTTTAGTCCTAATATATTAATTGGGGATAATATAATGGTAAGGGATTATTATGAGTGATTAGGTAAAGGGTGAAAATGGTGTGATTATCAAATAGGTTGGTCTGGGCTAAGTCATTGAATAAGCTATGATTAGACTCTGCTTCATTGCCAACATCCTCATCAATAGTTGATGGTGATAAAACATGAATAAGGTATATGGGGTCACCCCTAGGTGGTTTAAATATAAGTCCATAGGGTCTTTCATAATTATTTATAGAAATAGGTTCCAATTATTTTTGTAAATTTTCACTTTTTTCTTAGTTTTGAATGAGAAAAGATAGAAACACAAGATGAAGGGTGTGTACATGGTAAAAGTGCACTCATTGATGACCAGATCAAGAGAGAATTAATTTTTGTCTTGAAATGAATACCTATAATTATACAACACTACCACAAGCTTGTTGGTTAGACAAAGATGCAGGGTGGATTGCCTAGCATATGCTAGATATAAGAAGCTAAAGCTTCCTTAGATGGCTGTCAATCCACTCCCCTAATAAAAAATGAAGATGATAAAATAAAATAAATGTAATCTCATTTAAATTATTGATAAATTAAATTCTAACTACAAAAATAAATTAAATACTTATTCAAATAAAAATGACTAAATCTAGCACATGCTAAAACTAGTCAAGGCAAGGCCATAGTTTTGGGGTTTGGGTAAAATGATAAGGGTCAAAAGGATTATTTTGTTAGGTTGGGTAAATTATCAAGGATAAAAATATAAAAAATGGTAAATGGATATATGATTCAAATAAGAGAATATATCGAGTGTGGAAAACAGGTGAAAGAGGTCAAGTGAGGAATATGGCAAAGAGGCAAAATGGGGTAAAGGGGTAAAAGGGTAAATGGTAAGATTAGGAAAGGATGAAGAAAATAATGGTGAAGGGAGTGAAAAGGTTTAGGGAAGGTAGACCGAAAGGAAATAAATAAATAAATTGATATAAAAAAATAAAAGATTACCTCAATGTTTGTAGATGCTTATTGATGAAGATGGTTTATTGAAGATTGTTGATGAAGATGTCTTGAGGCAATTTCAGTAGAGCTTCATTACTTTGAATTATTTTCCACCAAGATGTGTAATATTAATGACTTCCTTGAAATGGATGAACACCTGAAATAAAATTTGGGCATCAATACTCTAACTTTTCAACCTCTCTCTTGGGTGAAGGAGAGGGGGGTATTTGTAGTTTTTTTGTGAGGAAACATGCCAAAAGAGGGCATATTGGAAGTATGGCACATTTTTTCCAATGTAAAGGATAGGTAAATTGGAATATTCTTATGAGGTTTTTCAAGTCTCCCTACCTTGCATGAAAGTCCAAGTTTAAAAGTAATTATGCACATGGTTTGAAAATGGGATCTAAGACTTGTTACACCCTTGTCCTCATTTATGAATTTTAAGAGTTATCCCACAAAATATGGTGCCATTTTTCAAATGGGTCATGGGTGAGTCAAGGTGAGGTGGATGAATATTCCAATTTGGGCTGATAAGTCTCTTATTAGGGCTAAGAAGTCAAAAATGGGGGATCTTTGTCTCTCCCAAGGTGTGAAAGGGGTAGGTAAGTCAATTTGAAGGCTATTTTCATGTGAAAATGTAAAACCAAGTCAATTTAATTACCCTTGAGAAGAAATTAGACCCATTTCAAGTGGGAACCCTTGTGATGCTTAAATGAGTTCATTAATCATCTTGTAAAAAGGGGCTAAAGGTGGGGTACCAAGCCATGTCACTTTGCCACATCATTTTGCCATGTCACATGCTATGTCACATGCCATGTAATTTTCCATTTCACTTTCTATGTCATATGCCATGTCATCATGAATAGTGAAAGTGGGTCCCATAGTGAATAGTGATGGTGAATAGTATTTTGTGAATAGTAATTTCAAAAACTATTTTTGAATGGTGTTTTAAAATAATAATTTTTGAAAATAAATGGGTAGAATAGGGATTTTGGTTAAGTTAGGATGGTTTTAAAATGGGTTAGGAAGGTTTTAGGGGGATTTAAGGTGGTCCTAAGGCATTCAGACACCTAGAACTGTAAGTGTACAGTTTTTTAGTGTCTACATTTTACCCCTTTTTGTTATGCAACTTTGAATTAACAAGTTATAAAACAAAAATAGATTATTTGGTTGAAGGTCAAGGTGCCTCAAGTATGGGAGGAGGTTTTTCCCCTCAAACCAAGAGTGGATGAGGAGAGGCCAAATCAAGGATAGGTTTGATAAGCAGTTGGTGGGGAAGCACTAGGTGGTGCCACAAGGTAGTGGGGCATGTGAGATACCAATAGGTGCATAAAATGAGACTATGCATGATAGTCAAGATTGTGCAACTATGAAAGCTATCAATGTTGGTAAAATAAGTTTAGTGTTAAGAAGATAGGTAACTAATAGATGACATGACCATTATTGTGATGATTGGGTACACTAATTAGCCTTCATACCAAAAGGGGTAGTGTATGTGTGGGTATTCAAATTTAGGAGTGATCCCATGTGTGGGTAACTAAAATTAGAAGTGATCCCATGTGAAACACTAATGGTTGGGTCATGTACTAGATGGTGTAAAATATTAAATGTTCAACATGGAAAAATCAATTGGTGCAGTCAAAAGACTATGATGAGGGCATCGTAAAACATGAAAATAGGTCAAGTCAAAAAAAACCAACATCAAGGTAGACTTGGGCAAGATAGTTGGGTGGTTATAATGGAGTGTTTGATCAGATGCCATATGCACTGGGCAAGTGGATGCTCCCTACATATCTCTATAAACATAATGTCCAATATGAACTTTAGGCCTAATGTAGTTCTTTTGAGGTTGGGAGTGTTGGGAAAATAGTTGCCTAAATATGAAAAGGTGAAAAGTTCAAAGATAAAAATGAAGGTGGAAAAGGATGGGAGTGTCCAAACATGGGTAGGACAAAAAGAAGGTCATAATAAAATAAAGGGGTAATAGTTATAAAATTTTTGACACCAGAAAAATGAGAGAAATATGCTGTAGCAGGTTGTAAGAAATATGGTACTACTCAAATTATCATGATGATCCAACGAGGTCATTCATCACCATCAAAATAAGATAACATTATGCATACTCCATAATAATTTCATGAATAAGATATGTAAGGGGTATGGTTCAATTATTTGGGGAAGCAAAATAGCAGAGTGGGTAAATGGGTCATGGTGAAGATTCAAAAGCTTGATGCTTGAGCCGATGGGGCACTGAAATAAGCAAGCATTGAGTTTTGAGGTAATTATAAGAAATATGTTGAGGGGCTTTGAAATATATAAAAATATTAATTAATTAAGGGATTAGGTTGTGTTCCCACATAGATATCCCAAATCTCTCATTTGAAGATGGTTTTTAGCTTGATTCCAATAGTGGTGAAAGAGCAAAGTAAAAGGGATATAAAATGAGCAAAACCAAGGGGATGGGGAAGGAAACTTCTTCCAAATAGTTGGTGGTGCTTGCACATGTTTGTTGGTCACATGACTTGTGAATGAGGCAAAAATAAAAAGCATTGAAAAGTGTCAAGCAGGAAGTGTTGAAAGGTTGAGCATGAGATAGATGAAAAGAGAAGGCTCGAGGTGACTAAGGGGGATGAGAGGAGCTAGGCATGGTCATATGGATGAAAATCTAGGAGTGATAGGTAATAATGAAGAGAAAATGAAAATAAAAGGTAGAAGTGAAGAAATGAAAAATATGGAGAGTGAAGGATGGTGAAATTGGCGATTGGGTGGCCATGAAAGGCTTGAAAACAAGCCTAAAAGACCAAGAAGAAGGATTTGGCGATGAAAATGAGAGAGAAAGAAAAGGGAAATGCAAGGGGTGAAAGAATGAGATGAAGACAAAGGATGAGAATCAAGGATGACAAGAAGGAATAATTGAAGTGTGGATATAAAGCATGGATACTCTTATAGATACATAAGATACATAAGTACCATGATGGAAAGCAAAGGAGAACTAGAGATAAGAAGAAAAGGGAAATTATGGAAGGCTTCTCTAGGATAAATACCTAGAGTGGGGCTAGAGGAAGAGGAAATAACAAGGTTGATAGAAAGAGAAAATGGTGAGATAAAGAGGAATGAAGTGGAGGATGTGACGAGAACAAGGGAAATAGTCAACAAGGAAGACATATGGGATGAGGTGAAACTGGTGAGGAAATGAAAGGGAACAAAAGGAAGTAGGTGAATTCTAAGAGTGTTGGAACATAAATCAGACAGAGAAAGGGAATGACAGACATACCTAGCTAAGGTGGTGAAGAGTAGGTAGGGAGACAAAGAGGATGCAATATGGTATAGGGTGCAAGCAATAGATAAAAAGCATACGAAGGTGATAGGGAGGCCAAAAAACTAGAGGAGATAGTGCCTAGATATAACATAAGAGTGGGGGATTAGGAAATATTTCAATCTTTGTGTTAAAAGGGATTGACAAGCTGTAAAAGTGATTAAAAGAAATTGACAAGCTGGGAAAAAATAGTAGACAAGGCAAGTGGCATTATAACCCAAGGGCACCAAGAAAGAATGTTCAAGGTGGTCTTAGTTTAGGATGCCCTAAGTAAGGGGCATGATTATCAAAATAAATTAGTTAGGAAATGGGGAGTTAGTTCTTAGTGGTCGAGTTGCCAGTGAGTGGTGCCTATATATTCAAAATGGTCATCAAAACAATGTAATTTGATTAAAAGGATGGCTAATGGCTTACAAATAAGATGCCCTGATTTGAAAGACCATGAAGTTCAGGTCAGGTTGGTTGGATGCAAAATTTTCAAGAGGTCAAAATTGGTTAAGGTTAGTTTTAGTTTGCTCATGGTTGATGGTAAAGGGAAGGAAAGGGAAATGATAGTGGCCGAGCTACTTATAAGCGGTGCCTACATAGTCTATGGACATCAGGCCAAGGTAGTTCCAAATAGGGGTTGGGTTAGTGGTTTCCAAGTGGGTTTCCCTAATTGGATGAACCACATGGGTTAGTTTGGGTTAATGGCAGAGGGTTTTGGTGAAACAATAGAGGTGTTAGGTTATGGTGAAGGTAATGGTGAAAGTGAATGGGGTTGGTTGGTAAATAGTTACCATAATGATCCCACATTTAGTAGGATGAGTGGAATGTATGGGTAAGGTAAGGTAAGTAGAAGGGAATACCAATCCTAGTAACATAAATGACCTTTAATGGAACTAATCCAAAGAAGAGGTGTCTTTGTTAAGAGGTTACACTGATTTAACTTGTGTGAGGTTACAAGCAAAGTGGTGGTTGTTATCCCTATAAGTCAATTTTTAGGAGATGGTTTTCTATCAAGATCTACATAGTAATAATAACAAATAGTCATCACCACTATGAGCTAAGTTTTATTGGATATAGAGGAGAAATGGCATGCAAATAATTTATTTGATAGCTAGGTAGATTCTACAAGATAGAAAACTAGTAACATGGTGAGCGGATGGGTTAGGTAGAAGGTGTCTTTGTATGCATCCTCTATTCCTAAAATGATAATCACTAGAGGCCCTTTGATTAGGTAGTGATGTGATAAGGGATATGGAACATGTAACTAGACAAGATGGTTGTGTGTCCACTAAGGAGGATTTGGTAGCTAGCATAAAAGAAAAGATTGCCATGCCAATGATAACAGTCACCTGAAAGAGGTGATTGGAATATGGACCCATGGCAGTGCTATGAGATGATTGATTGGATCAAGAATTACATGGCCGCATGAAAGGTTGGTGGACATGCTTACATCATGCTGAAAGACATTATGAAAAGGAATGAATGATGTCATAAGATGCTCACATTGGTAGAGTGGATAATCATGCCAGTGAGAAAGTATGATTAGATGGTTGTGTTAAAGTGAGGCTTCAGGGATGAGGATGCATTGCTAATCACTTGGTCACATAAGTCACTCAAAATGCTAAGAATGAAGGGAGCTAAAAATGGTGAACAATGGGAGGAATGGTGGAAAGGAAGGGGGACCTCCACATATCAAAATAATTAAAATGGTGAATGTCTAGATCTATTAGATGCTTCAATGCATTATGGTGATATTAAAAGTGTTGCTAAACCATCAAGAAGAGGTAAAACATCCATGACCTAAGATAGAACTAGAACTGCGACCTCCTTAGTGATAGAGTAGGTGAGAAGTGTAATATGATTAGTGAGAGGCCAAAATCCATGTTATGTGGTGCATTCATGGAGGGAATCAGCACTGCCTAAGGGAATGCACATAAAGGCAATAATAAATGGTGCCTTTTTAGGTTGAATAAATAGAATAGGGCTATGCAGTGAGGGTGTTAGGTGATCAAAATGAAAGATGCAAAGCAGAGCATGATTATCACCTTATGAGGATGGATGTGAGAGAGGAGAATAAAGGATGCCCTTTAGTGGCTATAGAGATAGTGAATATTATTGAGGGTAGCTCTAGGAGTAATCAAGAAAAAGGAAGGATGACTATAATCCTAGAATCACGAGAGAATCACCCAAATGTGGAGCAAGGAGGATGAGTTATAGATAGATAGTTTTGTAAAAGCTATGTGACTTCTCATACCTTAAATAAATAAAAGATATTTCATAGTTTCTTTTAAACATATACAAAATACTTAATGTGATTTATTCATTTTGAGGCTGGATGAACATAATGATGAAAATGATGGGAAATGGTTAGAATTGATAAAAATACATTTAACCATGCATTTGAGAGATAAAGAATGAGACCTAATGCTTTTTCATTAGTAAGGACCAAAAATAAAACCCAAAAGTGAGATAGACTTAATGAACATAAGCCTTATAAATGCTTCACATTAGCGTGTATTTGTGGATAAAATAATTTTCTTGATTGCTTGACATCAAGTAAGCTCACAATCCCTTGATTGAAAGGAATAAGGGAAATACGAGTGATAGTTAGAGTGAGGAAGAAGGAAAATGTGAAGGGAAACCTTATGTGGGTCAGTTTTCCCCTTTTTTAGGTGATCGCCAAACTATAATAGACTAGTCCATGTCTTATGATAAGTGTAGACTGATCGATGTGAGAAGTCTACATGTAGAAGCTGATTACAGCTTCCATCTAACTATTTTGATTGTAATCCAATTACTACTGACAATGGGTCTTTTTGAGTTTTATTATTTGGGAATGTGATTGATATGAGAAGCTTCCAATGAATTTCTTTCTATTTTTGTCAAAGATGACTTAGCCATCTTATGAGGGAGTGGTATAAGTCTATGGGCTTTTTTTTTAATGCTTATAATAGTTGTCCTTCAAGGGAGCAGTCTATTTTATTTTTTATTTTTATCTTCTTCTTAAGAAAATTTGAATTTTTTTGGGTAGATGTCCTTCGAGGGAACAATCTACTTTTAATTTTGAAGCAATTTTTTTATTTTGATTTTAGGGTGGATGTACTTTGAGGGAGTAGTCTGCAATGACAAAGAGTTTAACCTAGTTAATATTTTGTATTTATAGAATAATTTTGATATTTGTAGACACAAACTAGTCTAATTAGGTTTGGGTGTTTCCCCTTTATAAGGATGAAACTTCAAAACAAGAAGGTTTGTGAAAGGAGGGGAATTGAGGAATAATGACCATGGGATCCTATCTTGTTAAAGATGGAAAGTATCCATGATAACTATGTTATGGGTAGAGCCAAGGTACCCATACTTAGGATTAGATCATGACTATGATGATTAATCATAAGGTTCTATGTTGTATTTAGTTATTCTCAGAAAAGAGAAGAGGAATGTGAAAGGTAAATATCTCATAATCAAGGGAAGAGCTTAAGTTAGACATGAAAATGGGTTAGATTCATCTTTTAGAAAAAGAACTAATGCAAAAGCAAAGCATTGAGAGGCTTAGGTTTTGGTTTGCCTTCAAGGCAGGACAAACAATAAACACTTGATCCATACTTGTGGGTGATGATGTATGGCCTGATCCAATTGAAAGAAAACTTACCCCATTTGATTTTATCCATGTTGGTTACATGTTGGTTTTCCTTTAGGACAAGGTCTCTAATATTTAAACTTTGAGGTTTGAGGTGCTTGTTATAATCTTGGGTGATACGCTCTTGATAGATGTAGAGGTGGGTGAGGACTACCAAGTAGCACTCATAAAGGAGCTCAAGCTGAGCTAAATGATGCTAATGAAAGTCCTCTTCAAAAATGATATCTTGTAAAGAGATGAAAATAGAGGGGATTTGGACTTTAAGGGGTAAGACTACCTCTGTTCCAAAGATAATAGAGAAAGGGGTAGCACTCGTAGAGGTTTAGATGCTAGTGTGATAGGCCCATAAAGTAAATGGGATGTGCAAGTGCTAATCCCGACTTGAAGCACTAACTATCTTAATGAGTATTTTGTTAAGAATTTTGTTGGAAGCTTCTACCTAGCCATTGCCTTGAGGGTAGTATAAAGAAAATCTCAACTCGATCCTAAATACATCACACACGCCTTGAATTTTCTTGTTATTAAAGGATTTGCCATTATCAGTGATGATTTTATGAGGGATAATGAAGTGACAAATGATATGATGATTTATGAAATCCATGATCCTTTTCTCTTTGATCAAGATGAGAGGGATAACTTCCACCCACTTGGTGAAGTACTTAGTGGTTGTGATGATGAAGCTATGTCATTATGAATAATGGGGGTTAATTTCCCTAATGAGATCATGCCTTCATTAGGAGAAAGGCTAAAAGTCTTGAGATACTTAGAGACTATTGGCTGGTATGTGATGTAAATTAGCATGTTGTTATAATTGAACACACTTTTTTACATAATCACAATAGTCTTGATTAAGGGTGGGCCAGTAATAGCCAAGGCAAAGGATACACTTAGTGATCACTAGGCTGCTAAAGTGTCCCCCACATATCCCATCATGTGTTTCCTTGATGGCATGGGAAGCATCATGAATATGTAAGCAATGAAGGAGGATACCATTGAAACCATGTTTGTAAAGGATTCCCCCTAGTATGGTGTAAGGAGAGGTACTTTGAACAAAGTTTTTTTGGGCGTTCCAAGAGAGGTTAGGAGGAATGATGCCTAGGTGGAGGTAGTTAAAAGTTTGGTCATACCAAATGTTGGATGGGGATTTATACACATTAAAAATGGTAAGGGGGTTGAAATGGTTATAAGGTGTGGTAAAATGGTGAATGGTGATAGAAATTTTGGAATTGGAAGGTTGAGAAGGGATCTAGGAAGTAAGGAAAGCCATTATATTAGCAAATTTATTGGTAGATCGAGGAATGAATTGGATTAGGTAATGTTCAAATGATGCTAAGAGGTTTTCAACTAAAAGTTTATATTTTTACAAAAAAGCATTTTTATATTGATAAGATTCATTGACCTAGTTGACCATGAGTTGGGAATCACCAAAGATATGGATTATCTTAATTCCTAAGGTTAGAGCAATTTGGAGACCTATCACTAGGGCTTCATACTTAGCCATATTATTAGTGCATTCAAAGTCAATTTTGAAGGAGAGTGGAAGGGGTTCACCATTGACAGGGATGAGAATAAGTCTAGCACCACCTCCTTGCTGACACTTTGAGCCATCAAAGAACATGGTCATTTGATATTTTATGTCATATTCCTAGAATAGGGTCATGATGGACTCATATGGAAAGGAAAGAGGAGGTGTTTGGTCATTAGGTAAAGGAGCTTTAGCTAATTGGTCAGTGATGACCTACCCCTTAATCAACTTCTACTAGAGGAATTCAAGGTCAAATTTAGCTAGGAGCATGAGCGACTTAGCCATATGCTAGTTTTGGTATGGTTTGGAGTACATGTATTTGAGTGGGTTGATATTAGTTATGACAAAGGTTTTATGGAAAAGAAGGTAGTGGTAGAGTTTGGTGGCTACGAATTTTAAAGATAAGTAGAACTTCTCAGTATGGGTATATTGAGTCTTGTATTCTACAAGTGTGTGGCTAATGTATTAAATGTCTTGCTCTTTGTGTTGTTCATCTCGGTGAGACAATATTTCCCTTAGGGAATGATCAGTGGTTGAAATATTTAGGTAAAATGGGTGGTCATCCTTGGGGGGAATAAGAACTAGTGGAGAGAGAAGGTATTACTCAAGGTAATCAAAGTCTTGTTGGTAGTGTTGACGCAAGAAATTACACCCAGGGAAAGAAGGTCGAACTCTTGCCTTTTCTCCGCAACATGGAAACTCCTCTCTCACCTGTGGGATGGCAAAGTAGGAGAGGAGAGTCTCTAGTTAAGGGCTAGCTCCCTTTGATGCATCGTGTTGTTTCCAACAAGTGCAAAACACATATATATATAGATATATAAAAGGGGGGGTGAAAAGAGAGAGAGATTGCAGGAAAAAACAAACCTACTCTAAAGAGGTGATGTACCAAAATAAGGTGACCTTCACACACTCACATTGAAACCAGGCAAACACATACATACACTACACATTTGGTAGAAGGACCAGGCTACTGGAAACTAGCAGGGAGGCCTTAATGGAAGATACAAAAAAAGAAAGAGATCACCAAAGGTGCTGTGAGACACACACTTATGTAGCAACTTCCTCTGTTTCACACTTCTCAAATACGGCTCTTCTCATTTCAGTTGCAGAGATGGTGCCTTGTAAATAACAGGTCTGCTAGTGTTGAACTTGTGAGAGCATCAATAAATAATGATTGGACACAGACAAACACTCAAGGCATACTCTGAAACATCTATCCAAATGGAGGTAAAAAACTACATTTTATTTGATTCAAGTGAAATTTTAACAGGGCTGCACCTGGCTAAAACCATGAAAAGATAGCTACAAATGACTAAGTCCACAATATATAAGAAAAAACAAGAAGATAAATTGGTGCTTCTTTTGTAAGTGGCAATTTGTGTCCCCTTTGAAAGAAAACAAGTTGCTCAAATATTAATGAGTTGTTCATTTTGACTGTTCGAGACCTGCATTTCCTACTTAGGTAACTTACACGGCTTTCCATCCATTTAATAAAAAATGGGGAAAACTAATTTTATCTCAACTGTTTGTGCCCTTCATGATTAATTCATAGGGACTGCTCCACCTACTAAAGTCACTTCCCAAATGGTGCCACTTGGATCAACTACCAACTCACTCTGTCATCTGCCACTTTGCTAGTTTGTCATTCACGCCATCGGGCAATGAATTACCTTGCCTATTTTGTCTCTTTCTGGCTTCTCAGCCATTGGGGTGAACATACTGGTGGGTCACTGCATTCAAGCCCTTTCTTGGTTAGCACTTTTTATTTGAAGATAAACGGCTATCTTATTTGTGAAACTTTGACGGCCATGTGGCCATCGTCAGTCTTTACTGGTCTCTCTACAGCCTTCCTTTCCTTTGTTATTTTGATGGGTCCTTTGGAAAAGTCCTCGAATGGTCCCATTGAATGTTTCAAATGACCCTTTGTTTTCCGCAGACTTACTCAAGTCTTAGCAGCTCCCGAGCACTTCCTCGCCTTGTATACACTTCGACGGATACCTTGGCTACTCTGTGGACTATTTTTGGGCCTCTAAATGTTTTACATTGGGCTTGAAAAGTCCTACAGACTTTTGCTTGTAGATATTTCCTGCAGATAAAAAGTCCACAAAAATTTTGCCTACCTTTGCCTTTACTTGTATATGTGCTCGACCCGGTCCTTGGCATTTCTTATAAACCGCACTTGGATCTTTCCCTTTGATGTTAACTAAGCCGTGCCTGAAGGAATTCAGGACCTAGAAGACTTTTTCAAACAAAATTTGAACTTGGACTTTGAACCAGCTTGAAATTCACTTGGGTCCTCTTCATTTGAAGTGCTGGTCCTCCATTAGGCATTTGAACTTTAAGTCTTGAACCAAATCACTAAACCAATTGTGTTGAAACAAGCAAAGAAACAATGGCATTGAATTGTATAATCTAGAAATGACTATTGTCAAATGGCAAGGGGAGAAGGTGAACGATTTTGGCTTGTGAGCAAAAATTGGTCAACAGGTAGTCCTTGGTCCACTTAAAGGAGGTATCCTTCTTAAGGATATGGTGAAAAGTGTGACATCTATTTGATAATTACAAAATTAAGCTTTGAATGGATTGGATTTTTCCTTATAGGCTATAGATTTTCTTAAGGTTGGTAGGAGGAGGCACCTCCAATATTGATTTGACCTTGGCAGGGTCCACTTAGATTCCTTGAAGAGAGATCATAAATCCAATAAGCTTTCCTAAAAGGACTCCAAAAACACATTTCTTTGGATTGAGTCTGACTTGGAAATAGATTAGGTATTTGAAGATGATGTCAAGAACTTTAAGATGATTTCTATGAGATTTGGATTTCCCAAGAGTTCATTGACATAATATTCTACAATGGTGTGGATGAGGTCATGAAAGATGTAGGTCATGGCTCATTAGTAGGTGGTGCAAGTATTTTTAAGCTTGAAAGGCATGACCCTATAGTAAAAGGTTCCCCATGGGGTGGTGAAGGTAGTTTTATGCTGATATTCTAGAGTAATCAAGATTTGATTATAACCCAAAAACCCATCCATGAGAGATAGCATCTCATGGATAGCTTTAAGCTCAACAAGTTGATCGATGCTAGGCAAAGGGAAGTCATATTTTGGATAAGCAAGGTTAAGGTCATGGAAGTCAATGAAAAGGTGAAGTCCCCCTATGGATTTGGTGATAGGAACTATATTAGAAACCCATTGGGGATATTGAATGGGTTGAATGAAGTTTATAGATAGAAGATGTTGAATCTCTTCTTTGATAAGAAGGGCTATATGAGGATATATGCATTGAAGATTTTTCTTGATAGGTTTGGCATCATGATGAATGACTATGTTATGGGTAGAAATGGTGGGGTCAATCCTAGGAATATCACTATAAGACCAAGTGAATGATATATTATGGTATTAGAGGAAAGAAGAGAAGTTTTTAAGTTCCTCAGTATTTAGTGATTGGCCTAACTTGATGATGTGGGGGTTGTCTGTAATGCCCAAGTTGATATCGGTGGTAGATTCATTCAACATGGTTTGGTTCTTTGAAGGAATAAATTTATAGATGAAAGAATCCCTTGTACCAAGGAAGGTGAGAAAAGAGTCATCATCCTAATGATGAATGGTATTAATGGTAGGATAATCCTTTTCAACCATTTTGAGATGGATGAGGGGAATGGTTTTAGTTTGGCTACCTTCAAGATAAATTAAGGGGCTGAGGCTAATGGTATTGATAAAAAATTTAGGGGGAATAATTTTAGGCTCTTTAGGGGGGGAATAAGTTGGGTTTTTAATGATGAGCTATCTTCCTCTATGGTGGAAATGGGTTTGGTTGATTTGATAGATTCTTCAGGTGGTTTATACCCTAGGCTAAATGACTCATGAGGTTTCATAGTTTTGACATAGGGTAAATCATGAAGTCCTTATTCATAGAGACCAAAGCCAAATCCTTTTTCAGCACACCTATGGAGATATAATTAGCAAATTTAAGTTTTCTAAGGTAGGAAAAGTTTGGGGTGAATGGTTAGGTGAATGAGGTAGTGGTATGAGCTAGAAGTAGTCGATTAAGTCCCCCATAAACAAAATTCATTTGATGGTTTGGGAGCCCAAAAGGGACAATGGTTCAAATGTTTGGGTCATAAGAAGGGTCATATCTGAGGTTCCCATATTATTTGGGAGTAGGGAAGGTATCCAAGGCCAAGAGTCTATATTCCCCAAAGGAAATGTGTTAGAATGTGGTTGTTACAGGGTCTTCTATAGGAATCTAGGAAGAGGGGATAAATGAGCTAGTGGAAGCATCATCAACATTAGGTGTAGGGATGTTATTGGTTTTGGTTTATGAGGTTGTGTTGTTGGTAGAGGTTTGTGAGGTGCATGAATGAGGAAGAAGGACATCATTAGGTCAATATTTCATGTTACAAGACATGAAAGGATTATGGTCGAATTGGATAATCATAACCTATCCTTCATGTTCAAAATTGAAACAATGATGTAAGGTGGAAGGAACACAACCCATGGCATGAATCCAAGGATGTACAAGTAACACGTTGTATTAGAACTCTCCTTTTACCACATAGAAAAGCTTAGGAATAGTTCAAGGTCCTACACAAATATGGAGGGCAACTGTACCCAGGTAGTAGCCATGGTATCATTGAAGGAATGGAAGATTACTAAACTTTTAGACATGATGTTCATAGGTAACTGTAGTTGGTCATAAGCATGGGAAGAGATAATATTGATGTTATTTCCTCCATCAATCATCCGTCTTTTGATGTAGGTTTTATTGATGTATATGGTAATTAAGAGTGGGGGATCAAGATCCTCTAAATGGACAGAAGGTATTTTGGTATTTTTGAAGGTGATAAGGTTGGAATTTTAAAGGGAACCAACAAAGGTGGCTAGAGGTTTAGGGTCATTATGTTGGACCTCAATGGATTGTAAGGTTTCTATGAGTGCTTGGCTATGATGGGGAGAAGTTGAGATTAAATCATGCAAGCTTATCTTTTCTAGAGTTTTGTGGAATTGTTTGAGGATAGCTTTCTTGATGGATATTGCATATGGATTAGGATATGGAGGGTTAGATGGAGAGGTTCCTAAGATAGATACTTTGGGCTTGTTAAAATATGGAGATGGTTGGGTATTATTTGTTTGGGAATTTAAGGAGGGTTAAGTCTAAGGAATGGATGCCTTAGCCTTCCCTTTATCCTTCTATTGGGCCTGAGATCAGGTGATCATGTTGATAGTGTGGATAAGGGGGTTTTATGGATTGGGTGGTTGCTTTAGTTCCTCCTCTTAATTCTTAGGTAATATTTAAGGTTGGATGGGTTGAGTTGTTGGTTGGGTTGGCAATGGGGATGAAGGAGGTTTTTTTGATAATAGATCATCATTTTCACATAAGTTATGAATAAGCACTTGGAGAGCTTTAGAGTTCTTGGTGTCATGTCTTGGTGCACTATGGTATGCACATATCAAGTTATCATTAAACCATTTTGGTTTAGGATGTGAAGGGTTAAAATTTTTAATAGGTTGAATAGTTTTGATAGGTGGTAAGGTTATGGAAGAGGTTTTTAACAACCTTCGAAGAATGGTTGAGTATGACTCCACTAAAGGTGGTAAGGGTTTGGTGGATTTTGGTTTGGGTATCAAGGTAGAAGATTATTTGAAAGTAGGTTTGGTGATAGGTGATTTTAGGTTGGTATGCTTTCTCAATGGCTTTGGTTTAGGTAATATAGTTGATGAGTTAGAAGGAGAGGATGGTAAGGTAGGTAGCTTAGATATTGCCAGTGTTAGTAGGAGAGATATTTTAGAAAGGAAGTGTGATGGTGTAACTAGTAGAGGTGGTAGGGTTTTGGTATAAATAATGGGCTTCATACTCAAGGTGGAGGGATGAAGACCCAAGATGGAGGGCAAGGTTGAAGGAGGTAAAATTTGGGATTTTGGGTTCTTTTGTGGTTTTACCGCCTTGGTTGTTTTTGTTGGTTTTGAGGGAGGTTTAGCTACTTGAAGGAGAATTGGTGGGTTGATGATTAGGTTCTTTGTCATTGAGCGTGTCATGAACCATGTTGATGGTATGGGTATTGGGAGATCATTCAATGTTATTTCTCTCATTTTTGGTGGGAGAATAGTTTGGGAAAGGTTGTCTAAATATGTTGAGAGCTTGATTTGGTATAGTTGTTTCTATGCTAGATTCGCTTTTCAAATTCAAGAAAGGAAAGATGAGAAAATAAGAAGAATGGACGAGGGTTTGTACGTACCCAGGTTGTAGACGTGCGCACCAAAATTTAGACGATAGCAGGAACTCCTCTTTGGTTGTGGAAGATGACACCTGAAAGAGAAAGACACTAAACATGAAAAATGTTAGATGAAAAAAGGGTGGATTGCCAAGCAAGAGCTTGGTCCTAGAAGCACAAAGGCTCCTTGGAGGATGACAGTCCACTGTTAAAAATAGAATGCTGATCAGAAATAGAAAGTGATAAATGATGAAAGATAGAAAGAAAAAACTTAAGGCAAATGTATACCTATTTAGAAGGAATATGCTTTTGCACAGTCGCTGACATCGGTGGTATTGTTAGTGTCAATCAGGTAAGGTCACCAACGTCAGTTAGGCTACCAATGTCGGTAGGGGAAATGGACGAGGTCGGCCGGGGCAGTGGTCTTAGACAGGGTCTTGTCAGGTTACAGGCTAGTTTCTAGTCTGTAGAATGGATTGTGGTCTCATCTGAGGGTTACGGAGGTCTATTTAGAGGTCTGAGAGATTGACTAGAGGTCTGAGGGACTTGTTTTGGGTCTAAGGGACTGAGAATGTTGTTTGGGAAAGTGACTGGTCGGGAACCAAAAGCACAAAGGGGAATGAATGAGAGGTAGGGGTCTGAGAAGGCCTTTTAGCCTCTCAGGGGAAGGACAGGGAAGGTCTTGGCAGTGGTTAGCTAAATAGATAGATTAAACAAGAAATGAAATGGAAAACAACACTGTGCTTACCTCTTGCTTGTTGATTGAAGAATGGAAAAACCTATTGTCGGAGCTGTTGAAGGACCTGCAAATGGAGCTGTTGCTTGGAGTTGTTCCTACAAGATCGTTGTAGTTGTTGGTGTTGCTGTATGAGGGGGAGGAGAAGAAAAGATGAATGCAAAAGCATCCAGAGAGTTCTATTCATGGGGGGGAGAATGGTTGAAGAGAATGGTCTTAAAGGCTACTGATGCCGATAGAACCATCGACGTCGGCCACATAATGACTGATGTCGGTGGCCGAAGAATGGGGACAGAGGCTAAAATTAGCCTCTTTCCATTCTTGCATGTTGCCAGGTTAAGGGGCCATGGGAAAATGGTCGAGGAAGGCATAAATGGATGCGAGAGGAAGGATAAAGGGGAGATTTGGGCAATAAAGGCTAGGAGAGAGGTGGAGGCATCCAAGGAGGGGATCCAAGGTGGCATGGGTGAGGTGGAAGAGGGCCAAATATTTAATTATTTTAATTTGATAAATGGAGGGGGCTAGGACAAGGGTTAGGACATGGGCCAAGGGGGGCCAAGGGTGAAAGATGACCTAGGGGGTAGACACAATTTCAGTGTCTACATTTGCCCCTTTTTGTCTTGTTGGTTGTTCTTGACGAACTGCAAGACAAAAATAGGAGTTGGTTACCCCAGGTATGAGATGAGGTGTTTCCCCCTCAAAGCGGGAGTCGAGGGAAGGGAACCTGAGATCGAGTGTCAATTTGACAGAGAGATGGATAGAGAGAGGGTGAGTGTGAATGCCGTAATAGTCATGATTGCGCGTATACCACTTCACGGGATGGTCAGGTCAAATTGTCGTAGGTCAAGGTCGAAGAGTGCCAAAATTGAAATAACTGGGCCCCAGCATTTGGTCGTAGCTGATCAAGTTATTCAATCTAAGCTGAAGCTCTAATGGTCATCGTGTTTTAGGTATCCCAAGCTCAGGAAGTGCTATTGGGAACATGAAAATGCCACAAGTGGTGGGGATCAACCGACTTGTGATCTTATACATGTGAAGGTCATAAATATGGGTTGCACACAATTTTGCTAACCAATCGTGAGGTAGCATACATGCAAAAACAACCAAGGCAAAGTCATCTTGGAAGTGGTCACAGTCATATGAGATGGTCATGATCTCTAAGGTCTGATGGTCAATCGACGGAGGCAAAAGTGATCTCAAGTGTGCCCCAGGAGGCCAAGAGGACTTCTACTGTGAAAGCCGACTGATTGGGGGCATGATTTTAGGGTAATGTGATGAAAAAAGGGAGGTTTGAATTCCATCGATGTCGGTTATAAAATCGACATTGGTGACCAAAAGGGACCGACGTCGGCATAAATAGACTGACGTTAGTGGTCTAAGGCACACCTATGCCGACGTCGGTGGCCTACCAAATCTGACAAAACTAGATTGGCGGCCCACCAAAAGTCATTTGTGATTTTGTTGACTGAGAGAAAAGAGCTCTAGAGCCAAGTGAGTGAAAGTGACACTAGCTTGACTGAGGTGTGGTGCGAGGGGTCAAAGAAACATTGGTGGAGAGAGAGAGGCACGTGGAGAGAGATTGGAGGCTACAGAGACGTTTGTGGGCCAGGAGGAGCTTGTGAAGAGGGAGATGCAGAGGAGATGGCAGAGGGGAGTAGAGGATCTGTGAGGGGTCCACCACCAGCAGCACCCATCGTGCCACCATGCTGACGATGTCGAGACGAGGTAGGAAGGTCTCTGAGCCCTATTTGGTTGATTTTTGTTTTGATTTGAATTTTGAATTTTTGGTTGCTTTAGGCAGAAATTGAGGGGGGAGGGTAACTAGGAAGGTGGGTAGGGGGTCTAGGATAGATTAGGGATGATTTAGGAGTGATTTGGGGGGGGGGGGTGGTGGGGAGTCCATAGGAGGAAGCCCTAAATTTAGGGCTCACCCCATTCAACCCTAGGGCCAAACCAGTCGCTAACATCGGTGGCTTTGCCAACGTCGATCGACCAGTGACTGGCATTGGTCACTCACTTCCTGATGTTGGTCACTAAGTGACCAACATCAGTTATGTGAGTGATTAATGCCAACATGCTAACCGATGTTAGTGGCTACTTGGTTAGAAAGGGTGGTGAAAAATGGTCAAGTTAAAAGGTTGAAGCTACTCTAAGGGCTTCCTAGGTGTCAGGTTAGGCATAGATGGTCAGAATGGTTGGTCAAATAGGAAGAGTAGGAACAGTTTTAACATGAGATTGACTATTGATAGATGTAAGCGAGACAGAATATGATGCTATGGGATCACCTTCCAACCTTGCTGACGTGGATACGCGGAGGCATGACAATCAAGGAGTGGGTGCAGATGAGTGCAGTGGGGCTAGGTGGGCTGAGATGCTACTATAGAGTGGCGAGGGATATGAGCCTCATGGTGGCATTGATCGAGTGATGGGACCATGCCACCAACACCTTCCACCTACCCATAGGCGAGATGATGGTCACGGTCGAGGACGTGTACTAGATTTTGTGGCTTCTAGTACATGGAGCTGACATCTATGTGTGCTTGAGAGAGGTGCATGATATACACATGGTTACGCTGTTTGGGGAGCACATTGCAGAGATGAGCTACCATTCAGCTAGTTTTGCTTATGAGCCACTATATGCGGTAGATGAGGGCACACATCGACTGGCTATCTTGATGATGATCGGCATCACAGGCTATGCATTTCCAGATGTGGAGGGAGGTAGGTTCTTAATCGCCATGACCGGGGTTTTGATGGACATGCTGGAGTAGCAGACAATGTTTGCCTAGGTGCCCATCTTTTTGGCCCAGGTATATAGAGAGCTATGGGGCATCAGTCGGTGGCGACGGTATAGTCTGTGTGTAAGCCACCTTCTGCAATACTGGGCATATGAGCATATCATGATTACACGATCTCGCGGCCTCCTAGTGCTGATTCAGGTTGGCTTCAGGGTCAAATTTAGGTGATGGTGTAGACATGGGTAGACGGAGTGGTCAGAGATATTGACCACTACAGAGGGGTACTGGAGGCCCTGATTCCAATAGATATCATCTAGAGACCATACTTGGTATATCTAATGTTCAGAGACTAGGGCAAGCAGATGGTCAGGACTCAGAGCATGTGATGGGTCAGAGGTAGGTGAGTTGGTGAGCTCGAAAGGATCCCAAAAGAGAGAGTGCAGTGCCAGTATGGGCTGCTATAGGATGTACCTCCCACATTTTTATAGTACAAGGAGGATGATATAGAGGCATCGCTCCCATTGCCAGAGGAGACAGAGGGGCTAAATTTTGAGGAGTTGTCGGTAGGACCTGGGATAGCTGACCTAGGGTGTACAGAGGCCTACACAGCATGGTGGATAGGATGGTACACAGGTGTATAGGTGGGTCCCTAGCTGGATCTGCAGGCTGTCACCAGGGAGTGGGATATAGCTTGCGAGGAGAGGGACACAACACGATAGGAGAGGGACACGACACAAGCTCATGTGACCATTCTGCAGGGATAGGTCATGGTTTTGCAAGGGCAGCTAGTGGGGGTGACAGGACAGGTGACAGAGATGACAAGTCAGGTGGTAGCACTGACAGGGCAGGTCACTCTGTTACAGGGATAGCTGGCCACATCCTAGGCACATGTAGTGGCATGATAGGTTTTTGGAGGGCAGGGCCCACTGCAGTAGCCATCTCATCAGGTGGCATTTTCATAGGGGGCAAGACCGTCGATATTGGTGCAGCTGACATTTTCACAGCTGTAGGGGTCAGTGTAGGGGACGGTAGTAGGTCAGATGGGTCCACCATAGACTGCATCTATAGTTAGATACAATAATGCATTGGATGAGATCGCATATTATGAGGGAGCCATTAGGGGGTTTCCTTAGATACAACAATAATCAGATATGAGGGCAGAGCTGAGCCGATAGCGGTTTATGTCACGGGTGACTGCTACAGATTCATGTAGACAATGCAGATCAGAGGGGGGAGAGGATAAAACATCTTCTCGGCCACCACCACCACCACAGCCATAGCCTTGAGGGAAGATTTTGATATGATGTATATATCAGCCTGCGTGCCGATGATGCGAGATGTATGTGATTTTTTTTAGAGAGAGAGATGCACAAATTGTGCGATTGTATAAAACTTTGAGATATATATGATGAGATTATTTTGGATTATTGACATGAGTTATGAGAAATTGTATGGATGTGTTTAATGTTTATGGCACTTTGATTTGATGCATGTTTTGATATGATGTGTATAATGATGATGCTATGATGCTATGTTTGTGATTATGATGACTAATGTGATGATGAATGTGATGTTTAATGAAATGGTTATATGATGATGATTAATGATATTGATGTTGACATTTGATGTGAATGGTTATGATTTTTAGATTAAATGGTGATGTTCAATGACTATGGATGGACATGATGAAAATGATTATGCTAATGATTATGAAAATATGTGACTAACTGTGATATGATTGACAAGTCACGAGAGAATGGGATGGAAGAAAGTGACGAAGAGGATGGCTGAGCTAACCCCAAGAGACCCCATGTCAACTGAGTGCTGCCTACATAGCCCTTATCCTAAGGGCCTTAGGCCAATGTAGTTCTCCCAAAGAGGGAGGAAGAGGGTCGAAGTGATTTATTGGTTGTGGTCGAGGTCAAGTCATGGGTCGAAGAGGATAGAGTTTATCCATCAGATAGATGAACAAATGAGGGTGGTCAAGCTAACCCCAGAGTGTCATCTCAGTGCTACCTACATAGCCCAGATTGGAAGGGGCCTCAGACCAATGTAGTTCAGATGAAGGGTCCAAGTGGTTGATGGTGGGTTGGTTTGTTCATGGGTCGAAATGATGAGGAGAAAAAGATGTTACAACCTATTCCAAATGGTGTATGATGTAACATTGGTTGAGGGGTCTTTCATCCCTAGCAATTTTCCATATTCATGATAGATGTATGCTAAAAATGAATTGAGGTCTATTTATGCTTCAACAAGTAATTGTTTATGCTAAACATAAATTGTGTTGTCCATAGTTTCCATGTGTATTGGTATCCATAGAAACTAGTGTGAATAAGTTATGTGAGTGGTCTGAAAAGAGTCGAGTTGATAGGCTATGTGAGTGCTTTGAAAATAAATTAGAGTTGAGTTGATTGGGTTTGACAAGTGATGAAGTTTGAATGTGACCAAATTGTAAGCAGAAAGTGAAAGGCATAATCGCCCTTTCATTGACAAGGACCAGAAGGATAGCATAGATAGGGGTTGTTAGAACAAAGAGCCCCATTCATGCATTGTGTTGTTGACCATGATTGTGTTAGAACGGTAATCGAATCACTTTGACATTAAAGTGAGCTCGAAGTCCCTTGAGCAGGTGTTATGATAGGAGGAGGATAGGGTAACCCATTTTATGAGCAGGGATAACCTTGCCCCTTTTTATAAGAGACCCTGAGACAACTACAAGCCAAGTCCATGACCTATTTTTTTTCTGGGTGCAGACTAATCAATGTGGGAAGTCTACATAGCGATGTCATTTTGCTTTGTGGTCATTTGTGAAGCTGATCGGTGTATGAAGCTTCTAAGAAAGTGCTGTTTGTAGCAAGAGTTAATCATAGCCATCCTTCAAGGGAGTGATCTATATTTTTGCTTTATATAATTTTGAATAGCTATCCTTCGAGGGAGCAGTCTATTAGCTATAGCAATGATAGTATAGCTATCCTTCGAGGGAGCAGTCTACTTTTTGATTTGATTTGGTGACCTTGGATATGTTTTGACATCTCGATTTATTTTTTGACAAAATTTGGAGTCATGGACAAGACTATAGAAGTTTAAGGGCTCCCTTTTATTAGGACAAAGCATCCATGCATCATAAAAGGGTTATAGAGGATTTGTTTAGGGGAATAGGGTTGAAAGGAATGAGGATTAGGAGGAAGGGGATTGCTCAAGGGATGAGCTCAAGTTAAATGTCAAGTGGATGAGTACTCGACTAATAGTAGAATGGTCACAGATGCAAGGCATTAAGAGGCTCAAGTTCTTACCGCCCATCGAGAGAAGACAGACGATAAGTCCCTGACCCATACTTGTGCATGATGAAAGGTCTGAGCTATTTAGGGGAAAATTTGCCTTGTTTACTTCGCTCCATATTGGTGACATGCTGGTGATGATTAAGAAGTGGGTTGATGTGGTCGCTGATTTGTCAAGACTAGTCGAGGGCGGGGTCGAGATTGGTGTTTGGTCATGATTAAAAGGTTGGTTGATGATTGGTCAAGGTTTGGTTGATATGTTTGGTTGATTGTTGCTTTGGTCATTGCTTGGTCAATGTTTGGTCGAGGCTTGGTCGAGTCTGGTTTGATGATTGATTGAGGTCATGGTTGATGTGTGATTGATGTTTGTTCGAGGTCATGATAGGCAGTATAAAGTCAAACTCCCCCAGCCATTTGGTGGTAGGAAGAATGTCTAACACCCAGTGTAGATGATTAATGGGTTAGATGAATGAGATGGAGAGAAGATGAGGAGGAGAGACCTGGGTACCCCACCTGGTTGATAGGTCAGGGGTTCTAGACGGATGGCGTTTAGGCATTGAAAAATTTAGGAGGGATGGAAACCACTGACTCCATAGGTGAAGGAGGAGGGATGGGTGAGCCTGGAGGAGATTGGTCAATGGTTGGCTTAGGGCAAAGGTCTGACAAAGCCTGAGTGGGGTCATGATATCCCAGGCCATACCGTTTCTTGGCATCGTCATCGTTGAGCGGCTCAATGGGCTGATGGGAGCCCTGCTCATAGCATCTGAAACCAAAACCCTTCCATGCACACCTGTAAAGGTAAGTGTGTGCAAAGGTGGGGTTGCCAAGAAATGAGAAGTCTGATGTGAATGGTTGGGGTGAAGAGAGAGGGTTGCCATCAGTAGGAGCTTGATTGAGCCCCCCATAGACAAGATTGGTTGGGATGTGAGGAGGACCATAAGGCACGAACATCCTGATCTGATGGTCATAACTGGGGCTGTGGTGAAGGCATCCATACTCTTGTGGAGTTTGAAACATGTCTAAGGTCAGAAAGTGATATTCCCCAAGTGAAAGTCGCTGGAAGATGTCTTCCAAGGGGTCTTTGGTAGTCGCTTGAAGAGGAGGGGTAAGGGCGACCGCCGATTGTGAACTAGTTGAAGCTATCATGGATGGAGGCAGTGCTGAGGTTGATGGCTTGATAGGAATGAGGATGTCATTTGGATGTTAGGTTGTGTTACTATTTTTGAAGGGTGAAGGGTCAGCGGGAATGGTGTGGACTTGCCCATCATGCTCAAATTTCACACAATGGTGCAGGGTGGAGGGGACACAGGCCATGGCACGGATCTAGGGTCGGCCCAGCAACATGTTGTATTGAAACTCTCCTTTGATGATATAGAAGAGCTCTAGGACTGTGCATGGGCCAACGCGGATGTGAAGGATGACTATGCCAATGGTCGTGGTAGTGGTGTCATTGAAGGAGCACAAGATTACATCAGTTTTAGAGATAGTTCTTGGGAAGAGCTAACTAATCAAAGGTATGGGTGGAGATAATGTTTATGTTGGAACCTCTATCAATCATAATGCATTTAATGCATGTTTGATCAACATAGGTAGTGATGAAGAGGGTGGCATCCTGATCTTCTGTGTTGGATGTGGGAATCTCAAAGTCATTGAATGTGATGGAGGTAACAAGAGATAAAGAGTGGACGAGGGCAGCGAGTGGTTGGGGGTCCTCAGGTTGGACCTCTACTACCTGTAGGGCTCTGATGAGGGCTTGACAATGCTGGGGTGAGGTTTAAACAAGGTCATAAAGGGACATCTTCACAGGCATCTGGTGAAGCTATTTCAACATGGAGTCATTAATCAGCCCAGAAGAGGAAGAAGAAGAAGGCTGAGATGCACCAAGGATAGAAATTTTAGGCTTGGGCACTAGAGGTGGTTTGACGAAAGGGTAGGTCCAAGGAATGGTGGATTTTTCTTTTTCCTTGTCTTTTTGTGACCTAGTGGCTATGTGGATAGCATTGATTTCAAAGATAGGAGGTGAATAAGGGGTCATGGCCTGTTGGTGAGATGTTGATGTGGTTGAAGGGGTTGGATGGGAAAGTGTCAAGGGTCGATCAAGAGTGTCCTCAAGGAGAAGAGTGTCCTTCTCCATATAGCAATGAATGATGGCCTTGAGGGCACAACAAGTCTCGGTATCATGTCGTGGCATACGATGGTATAAGCAAATCTTCGTGTCATCGAACCAGGAGGGCTTGGACCTAAGAGGTTGGAAAGGCCTGATGGGTGGAAGGGTTATGCTGGAAGTCTACAAAAGTCGGTTCAATATCAATGAGTATGAGCCCACTAAAGGGTCCGTGATAGTTGATGTGTGCGATGCTGGTGACTTTTGCTTAGGTGGAGTTGGAGGAGGTTTCTGTACCACCTTTTGGGTTAATGGTGTGGTGACAGGCAGAGACAACACTTTCTTCGTGAGAGGTAACGCCTTTTTAGGAGAGGGTAGGCTGGAGGTAGGCAAAGGAAGCAAAGGAGGCAACTGGTTTTGATTAGAGGTCAGAGTGGGAAGGACTCTGGTCAGGGTCGAAGGATGGGGGCCCAAAATGGAAGGTAATGGTGATGGGGGAAGAGGCGTTCACTTTTGTGGTCTGGCAGTCTTCTTTGACCTGGTTGGAAGACTACTATTGGTCGAGGTTTGGTCTAAATTCACCTTCACTTGCAGGTGAGTGAGGGTAGAGACAGGGTGAATGCCAAGTGACTTGATAAGTTTAGATGGGGTAGATGTGGGTTTAGAAGCGGGAGTCTAGTCTTTGTTGAGAGTCTTGGGAGATTTTGCCTTGGGAGGATTGGCAGCATGAGACGAGAGGGCACGGGCATGTTGAAGAGCTTTAAGACGCTTCCACAGTCCCTGATGCTCCACTTTCCTTGAAGGGAGAAGTCTGATTTTCTCCACTAATCAGGAAAATGGTTGAGAAGATGTTGGATGAGGTTTGGGTCCTTGAGAAGATGTTGACGGTTGTGGGGCCAAAGATGAGATGGGTGTAGCAGTCTCGGACCCATGGCATGATGAAGTCATGACAGATTCATCCTTGGTTAGAGATGAAGGAGAGGTAGGTTCTTCCCTGGGTGGAGAAGAAACTAGAGAATGAGGCTCCTCAAGCAGGTAAAGGGCAAGGATGATGGTGCCCTCCACTTGCGATCGAGGAGTAGGAAGGGTTGGGTCCTCCATAGGTAGTAGGAAGGAGGATGGTGAGACCGGTGGTGCCGGTAAGGTTGAGGCATCCTCCAAGATGAGAGAGGTTGATAGAGAACTAACCAGGAAAAGAGGTTCATCCACATGTGATGGACTGGTAGATGGACTAACCTCTTGAGGTTGGTCAAGGATGAAGGGCAAGACCGTATTGACTGTTTGAATGTTGTGTTCATGAGTGTCGTCAATCAAGGTCTGGACATTGTTTTGGGTTGGTGGATGATTGGGGAATGGTTGCTTGAAGATGTTGATGCCCTAATTAGGGGGTGTATTGGGATTGTCTAGAATAAGGTCACCCTTTTCAAGCATGTCTTGGATTATGTTTTTAAGGGTTTTGTAGTTTCCCATGTCATGTCCTTTAACATGGTGGTAGTTGCAGAAGTCATTTTCCCTATACCACACAGGGATGGCGCGTGAGGGATCAAATTGTGGAGGTGGTCAAATTTGGGGGAGATTGAGAACCCCCTATTTAACAAGTTTTTATAGCACAGACACGTATGATTCTCTAAGAGGAGTATACTGTCATTGTACGTATCTCTACTGGAATTGGTGGGTGGCGCTCTGAGATGTGGATGGCTCAGGCTAATTGGTTGAAGGTGAAGAGGATGAAGGTCTAACGACCACAGCGTTAGCTGAAACTTTAGACTTAGGATTGGATGATGAAGGTTTAGAAGAAGAGGAGTCATTGGTCTTAGAATTGGGATTCTTGCTCCACAACTTGACTTTATTCTCCTTGATGGCACGTAATTCAAGTTTGTGGGCCATCATGAAGGCTTCATCAAAGGTGCAGAAGGTCTGAACTCGTAAGGTGGAAGAAATATGTTTGGTGCAAGCTTGGGAGAAAATTTCAATAAGCTCAGGTTGGGGTAAGGAAAAGGAGAGTTGATTGATGAGGCCTCTCCAGCGAGTAATGAAGTCAGCTATGGATTTATCCTCGAATTGGCAGATAGAATAGAGGTCTGTGATCGAGACCTTCTTGGTGATGTTGATGGAGAAGTGATCAAGAAAGAGCTGGGCCAGCTATGTGAATGTGAAGAGGGAATGGCTGGCAAGAGAGCTGTACTTGTCAAGCGCAGCACCAGAGAGAGACATAGGAAACGTGCATAAAAGCAATGCTTCATCATGGGAAATAAGGTAATAGGCATGTCTTAATGCCTCTAAGTGATGTTGTGGGTCTTCCTTGCTTTGAAAGCAAGAAAATTTAGGAAGTTCCCACTGGCTGGGATATGGCCTGATCGGGATAGAAGGATGAATGGGTTCATTGCAAATTTGCTCATATGAGAGAGCATTGCATGAGCCAGAAATGGAGGTCTCTAGGCTAGACATCTTGTCCATCAGCATTTTGATGATATCTATTGACGGATTGGCGGTTGGAGCACCCCTAGATTATAAGGTGCTTGAAAGATATTGAGAGGGGCATATGATGTGGTTGGTTGCATAGATGCAACATATGGGTAGCTAGCTATCGGGGTGGAAGTTGAAGCCAAGGGCACTTGTGTTATGGGGTTCGTAGGCACAAATTGGATAGGGGCCGTCAAAGATGGTTGAGGAGTGGCCATACTTGTTGAAGGGTAGACAATTACTCTTGTGTTGATAGGTGTAAGAGTAGGGGGGATAGAGACCACTAGGTTTTGGAAAGGTGTAGGATTTGGTTGAGTAGTTTGAGGTTGAGGGGGTACCAAAACCCCCATGGAGGTAGGTCTAGAAGGAGAGGCTAAATTTTGAAGGTATGACACGGTTGGGTTATTAGTCGAGGTGTTGGCTTGATTGTCTATAGGTTGAATTGTAGATGTTGTTGATGTGATCATTATCTCGACTAAGGAAGTCGGCATCCCATAGATTGGGTTGCCTAAGGAGTCTCGCGTTCGGCTATGTGCGAATAGTGCTGTAAGGATTTGACGTTGAGGTCCAAGAATCATGCGAAATCTTGGTCCCCTTCTAGGACAATAAGAGTTTGAGGAGGGGTTGGGCGAGTAGGAGTTCTTTCAGTCTCTGAGTGGAAATCCATTATAGGACTAGTTATGGATAGGGTAGACGGAAGCGGTTGATGCCTCACGTGGTTGACTAGAGCCTTGGCTTGATTGTGAGTCAGAACCATTCAAGGCAAGGAAGGTTAGGTTTAAAAAACTATGTTTTTTCAGTTTCAGAAACTCAGAATGGGGTTTTGGAAAAAAAGGGACAGGTTTGAAGGCTGCTATTTTGAAAAAAAAGAACTGTGACAGTGACCAACGTCGGTTGAAAAATTGATGTCGGTGAGAAAGATGGCCGACGTCGGTCAGATAACTGATGCCAGTGATAAAATGTTATCGACATCGGTGGTAAAACTAATGTTGGTGACTGTGTTTTCCAAAAACCCAAAAGATTTGAGAGTTTTTGGAAAAAAAGAAGAAGAACGTCCTCACTAGCTCAAACAAGCAGATAAGAATAGAAAAGATGAAGAACACAAGCAGAGCCTAAGCGTTAAATCCCTAGAAATAAATTATTAAGCTCGGGTGGCTTATGCCTTAAAGTAATGTTTGGGGAGGTTGTCTATTAGAAGGGTCCTAGAAGAGGTAGTCTATGGATGGTTTCAGGTTTGTTTAGGCACTCAAGAGTCTGGGTTAGGTTCCGTACATGGCCTGGTGCTAAGGAGCAAGCTCCCCTCACTTCACAAGCCCAGTGATAAGTTGGTCTTGCTTAGCCAAAATATACTTTCCCTAGAGATTAGACTCTGCCAGAGAATAGAGTGGGCTTTCCCCTTGGTGATGAAATCTAAGTAGGATTGTTGGGATGGGTAAGGTATCCGCTGGGTGATGAAATCCCAGTTGGGCCTTGTCTCAGATAAGTTTTGATGTTTAGTTTGGTGTAAGTGGTTTGGTCGTGTAACATCAAGTGGACTACGATTAATTCATGATGAGATTTGTTAATTATTAGGTGTGGACTAAGAAATGCAAGCAAGCAGAAATGATATGTAATGTGTTTTAAAACCCAAGTTGAAATGTTAGTTCGAATGAAAACAAGTTGAGAAAGGGTTGAAGGATATGATTTTTGACTAATTTGAAATGCAAGAAAATAAAGAAAGGTTCTTTTTAATCCTGCTTATGATGTCATTTAGAAGAAAAGAAAGAGGTGAAAAGGGAGAAACCTAATGCACCTATATGAATAGAAAGAAAAGGAACCCAAGGAAGACCCTAAGGTCCCACCGAGCGTGCCAAAATGTTTCTATGCTAGATTCCCTTTTCACATTCAAGAAAGAGAAAAGATGAGAAACTAAGAAGAATGGATGAGGGTTTGTACGTACTCGGGTTGTAGACATGCGCACCAAAATTCAGACGATAGCAGGAACTCCTCTTTGGTTGTGGAGGATGACACCTGAAAGAGAAAGACACTAAACACGAAAAATGTTAGATGACAAAAGGGTGGACTGCCAAGCAAGAGCTTGGTCCTAGAAGCGCAAAGGCTCCTTGGAGGATGACAGTCCACTGTTAAAAATAGAATGCTGATCAAAAACAAAAAGTGATAAATGATGAAAGATAGAAAGAAAAAACTTAAGGCAAATGCATACCTGTTTAGAAGGAATTTGCTTTTACACAGTCATCGACGTCGGTGGTATTGCCAGCGTCAGTCAGGTAAGGTCACCGACATCGGTTAGGCTACCAACATCGGTAGGAGAAATGGACGAGGTCGACTGGGGTAGTGGTCTTAGACAGGGTCTTGTCGGGTTACAGGCTAGTTTCTAGTCTATAGAATGGACTATGGTCTTGTCTGAGGGTCAGGGAGGTCTATTTAGAGGTCAGAGAGATTGCCTGGAGGTTTGAGGGACTTGTTTTGGGTCTGAGGGACTGAGAATGTTGTCTGGGAAAGTGACTAGTTGGGAACCAAAAGTACAAAGGGGAATGAATGAGAGGCAGGGGTCTAAGAAGGCCTTTCAGCCTCTCAGGGGAAGGATAGGGAAGGTCTTGGAAGTGGTTAGCTAAATAGATAGATTAAACAAGAAATGAAATGGAAAACAACACTGTGCTTACCTCTTGCTTGTTGATTGAAGAATGGAAAAACCTATTGTCGGAGCTGTTGAAGGACCTACAAATGGAGCTGTTGCTTGGAGCTGTTCTTGCAAGATCCTTGTAGCTGCTGGTGTTGCTGTACAAGGGGGAGGAGAAGAAAATATGAATGCAAAAGCGTCCAGAGAGTTATATTTGCAGGGGGGGAGAATGGTTGCAGAGAATGGTCTTGAAGGCTGCTGACGCTGGCAGAACCACTAACGTCGGCTGCATAATGACCGACGTTGATGGTCAAAGAATGGGGATAGAGGCTAAAATTAGCCTCTATCCATTCTTGCATGCTGCCGAGTCAAGGGGCCATGGGAAAACAGTCAAGGAAGGCATAAATGGATGCAGGAGGAAGGATAAAGGGGAGATTTGGGAAAGAAAGGCTAGGAGAGAGGTGGAGGCATCCAAGGAGGGGATCCAAGGTGGCATGGGTGAGGTGGAAGAGGATCAAATATTTAATTATTTTAATTTGATAAATGGAGGGGGCTAGGACAAGGGTTAGGACATGGGCCAAGGGGGGCCAAGGGTGAAAGATGACCTAGGGGGTGGACACAATTTCAGTGTCTATAGTAGCATCAGGGTTATCTAATCTAAGCTCCCCCTTATCAATGAGGGATTGGACAAGATTATTAAAGGTGTTACATATATTAATACCATGCCCTATGACCTGATGAAATACATAGTGGTCATTATCATTATACCATCCTGGCATGGGGTGAGAAGGATCAAACTATTGAGGTGGCTTAATTGGTAGAAGTTGAATGATGTTAGCTTTTAACAATTTTTCTAAAATAGAAGCATATGGTTCTCTAAGTACAGTTAATTGCTTCTGATTATTCCACATTTGGTTTCTTTGGTTAGAAGGATTTGAGGAGTTATAGGTTTGGTTCCTCAAGTTTAGTTGGTTGGTATATGGTAGAGGTATGGCTTTTCAGACAATAGCATTGGCGATCACTTTGTTATTGATATTGCTATTTGTTAGGTTGTTGGGTTTGGATGAAGAGGCCTCATTGGGTTTATAAGTTAAGTTTTTATTTTTAAACTTTAACTTCCTTCTTTAATGGCTCTATTTTATAGTTTATGAGCCATGATAAAGGCTTCATCAAATGTCCAAAAACTTTGGACACATAATGTGGAGGAAATGTGTTTTGCACATGCTCGAGTAAAAATATATATGAGTTCTAGTTGAGGTAAGGGAAAGGAATGTTGGTTTATTAAGCTTCTCCAATGAGTGATAAAGTTGGAAATAGACTCATCTTCATATTGTTGGATAAAGTAGAGGTTGTTAATGGAGACTTAAGTGTTCCAAGAAAGTTTAGGCTAGTTGAGTGAAAGAGATGATAGAATGATTAGGCAAGGCACTATACCAATCTAAGGCTAGTCCTGTTAGAGACATGGGGAATGTGTAGAGAAGAAAGGAGTCATCATGGGTAATTAGGTAATATGAGTGCTATAATACCTTAATATACTATTAGGGGTCCTCCTTATTTTGGAACTTAGTAAATTTTGGGAGTTCTTATTGGGGAGGGTAGGCATGGATTGGGACGGATGGATCGATGGGTTCATTACATATTTGGTCATAAGAAAGGAGGTTATTAGATCCTTAAAATGAAGATTCAAGATTGTTAACTTTCTTGATTAACATCTTGACAAACTTAGTTTGGGCTTGGGTTGGGGGAATGGTATAATTGATAAACTGATGGATGGTTAGGAAGAGGGAATATGGTGGTAAGAGGTTGATGCTTATTGAGGGGGTACCCCATAAGAACTTTTGGGTATGAATGAAGAGGTAGGGAGAGATATATGGCTTTGTGGGTTAGCCACATATTGATAAGAGGTGGAAGTTGTTGTTAGGGAATATTTGTGGTTAGGGGAATGGATGTATGAGAGGGTTGGGTTTGAGAGGTTACTCAAGTTTGAATGGGAGGAAGTATTTGGGGTATCAAAAGCACTAGGTTTTGAAGAGGGGTGTTGGTTGGTTGGATAGTGGTAAAAGGGGGAGAGGAATGAGTAGTGGAAGTTTGACCCATGGTTAGTAGGGTATCGATGGGAAGGGACACACTCACCTCCATGTGAGATGAGTTAATTAGAATTGAGGGCACTTAAGCAGTGGCTGGGATATTCAATTGGGTTTGATCTACTAGAGGGACATGAGTTAAGGAAGAAGCATGAGAAATGGAAGGTCGGGTAGAGGTGACACCAACCATGATGTGTTACGACATGCTATAAGGTGGATTCAAGAGAGGGATGGAAGAGGTTGGTGCATGAAGGGCCAAGGTGGCAAGGTAATGCTGCAACATTATTAGGTTATTATCTAGATAGGCGGTGAAGTTAGTATCCCCTTTTGGGACCACCAAGGGTCTATTAGGTGAATGAGGCATATGAAGAGAATCACGAGGTGTCACTTAGATGTTTGAAATATAATCCATGGGTAAAGATGAGGAAGGAGGTAGGGGTAGGTTAGTTTGGTTTCTCACCTATAGTTGGGTTAATACCATGTGAGAAACCAAGGAGAGGAAGTCAAACCTCACACCTCAAATAAGAAATAGTTGAATAAAGAAAAGAAATTGAAAGAAATCAACAAGCTTTAGAGAATGTTAAGCCCTAGAGTTTTAATTATCTCTTGTTGGATTAATCCTTAAATGAGTATGAATGGAATTGGATTAAAAAGGTCATAAACAAAGCCATCTAAGTTTAGTTTTGGGGCGTTTGGGCACTCAAGAGTCAATTTTTCACTGAACCAAGTACATGGCCTAGTATTAGGGGCTTGCTCCCCACACTTCATGAACCCAAATTCGAGCTAGACCGCTTAACCAAAATATACCATTTGTTCAGAGTTTATACTCTACAAGAGAACAGAGTTGGTTAACCCCTCAATGATTAAATTTGAGTACAAAAACTCGATAAGCATAAGGTTATCACTTGGTGATGAAATATAAGCTAGAACTTGTATCAAGTATTGTTTTGGTGTGTTAATTATGAAAGTGGTTCAGTTTGTGTGTGAAGAAAAAAATTGATTCTATTATTAATTTACCTATTTAATTAAAGCTATGTGAGATAATTAAGCAAACAAACCATGAATGCGCTTGATTTTAAACTAAAGGAAAAATTTGATGTCTTTGAATGAGCATAGAATAATGTAAAGGTTTATTTTATGCCAAAGGAAATTTTACATTCCAAATTGATGAGAATAGAAGAATGCAAGGATTTATTTTATGCCAAAATAAATTTTAGATTTCAAATTTCATTTGATGAACATAAAATAACGTAAAGATTTAATTTATGTTAAAGGAAATTTCAGATTTCCAATTTCATGAGCATAAAAATAAAGGAGGGAGAGAATGCAAACACAAACTATGAAAAATTGGAAGAAAAGGGCACCTAGATGATGCTAGGTCCCACCGGGCATGCCAAAATGTTTCTGTAAATTTTTGATTTTTTCTTAGTTTTTTATGAGAAAAGATAGAATCCAAAGATAAAGGGTGTGTACCTAGTAAACATGCACTCATTGATGACCAGACGAAGAGAGAAATCCTTTTTGTCTTGGAAGGAATACTTGCAATAAGACAACACTACCACAAGCTTGTTGGTTAGACAAAGATGTAGGGTGGAGTGTCTAGCATATGCTAGATCTGAGAAGCTAAAGCTTCCTTGGTGGCTCTCAATCCACTCCCCTAATAACAAGTGAATATGATAAAATAAAATAAAGGTAATTGCATTTAAATTAATGATAAATTAAATGCTAAGTACAAAAATAAATGAAATCTTATTCAAAGAAAAATGACTAAATATAGTACATGCTAAAACTAGTCAAGCTAAGGCCATAGTTATGGGGTTTGGGTAAAATGGTAAGGGTTAAAAGGATTATTTCGTTAGGTTGGGTAAATAATCAAGACTAGAAATATACAAAAGGGTAAATGGATAGATGAGTCAAATAAGAGAATATGTCAAGTGTGGCAAAGAGGTGAAAGAAGTCAAGTGAGGAATATGGCAAAAAGGCAAAATGGGGTAAAGGGGTAAATGGTAAGATGAGGAAGGGATGAAGACAAGAATGGTTAATGGAGTGAAAGTTTTAAGGGGAGGGAGGCTAAAATGAAATAAATAAATAAATTTAAATAAAAAAAAAAATATTACCTCAATGTTTGTAGATGCTTATTGATGAAGATGGTTTGTTGAAGATTGTTGATGAAGATGTCTTGAGGTAATTTCAGCAGAGTTTCGTTACTTTGAAATATTTTCTTCCAAGATGTGGAAGATTAATTACCTTTTTGAAATGGATGAACCCCTGTAATAAAATTTGGGAAGTAATACTCTAAATTTTCAGCCTCTCTTTTGGGTGAAGGAGAGGGGGGTATTTTTAGTTTTTTTGTGAGGAAACATGCCAAAAGAGCGCATCTTGGAAATATGGCACATTTTTACCCATGTTAAAGGATGGGGTCGGTGGAATATTCCTATGGGGGTTGTCAAGTTTCCCTACCTTCCATTCAAATCCAAGTTTAAAAGTAATTATGCACATGGTTTGAAAATGGGACTGAAGACTTTGTTACACCCTTATTTATCCTCATTTATGAATTTTAAGAGTTCTCCCACCAAATATGGCACAATTTTTCAAAGGTGGAATGGGTGAGTCAAGATGAGGTGGGTGAAGATTCCAATTTGGGATGATAAGTCTCTTATTGGGGCTAAAAATGGGGACTTTTTGTCTCTCTCAAGGCATGAAAGGGGCAGGTAAGTCAATTTTGAAGGCTATTTTCATGTGAAAATGCAAAACCAAGTCAAATGAATTACCTTTGAGGATAAATTCAACCCATTTCAAGTGGGGACCCTTGTGATGCTTAAATGAGGTCATTAAGCATCTTGGAAAAAGGGGCTAAAGGTGGGGTACCAAGCCATGTCACTTTACCATATCATTTTGCCATGTCACATGCCATGCCATTTACAATGTCACTTTCCATGTCATATGCCATGTCATCATGAATAGTGAAAATGGGTCCCGTAGTGAATAGTGATGGTGAATAGTGTTTTGTGAATAGTGATTTCAAAAACTATTTTTGAATGGTTTTTTTAAATAACACTTTTTGAATATAAATGGGTAGAATAGGGACTTTGGTTAAGTTATGAGGGTGGCATAAGGGGTTAGGAAGGGTTTATGGGGATGTAAGGTGGTCCTGAGGCATTTAGACATTTAGAACTGCAAGTGTGTAATTTTCTAGTATCTACACCAACATTCCCTATAGATTTGGCATGAGGCCCTGTTTCTAACTATTTTTCGCTTTTCACATTCAGAAGATGACAAAAACTATGATAATGGTTAGGGGTTAGATGATACCCAGATGAAGTTTGTGCACTATATCTAGACGACTGAAGGAGCTCCTCTTTGGCTGTGGAGGATGACACCTATAGATAAGAAAAGCTTAAACAAAAGAAAATGTTAGATGGATATATGGTGGACTACCAAGCAAAGCTCGATCCCAGAAGTGCAAAGACTCCCTGGAGGGATGACAGTCCACTAGATGATAAAAAGAATGTTGCTAGAAAGTGAAATGGTGAAAGACTGAACCAAAGAAATAGAGATAATGTGTACCTGTATTCTGCAATCTATCTTCCATAGTCATCGATGTCGGTAGTTATGCCGGCATTAGTTTGTCAAGGTTGCCGGTGTTGGTTATTCTATCGATGTCAGTAGGGGTAATGGGTCTAGAGGCTGATGTCAGTGGGGGTAATGGGCTTTGGATGAGTTTTAGGGCTATTTGTGGTCAACATAGTGGTATGGGATGTCTGTGGGAGTTTAATGGCTTATGCAAGATTTTTAGGGTAGAGAGTATGGCTTGAAAAAGGGACCAGATAGAGGACAGGGGTGAAAGGGAGATAAGGATGAGGGAAGGCTTTTTAGCCTTTCTGGGAAGAACAAGTTGGGTTGTCTCAATAGTATTGAGAAATAGACAATAGACTGATCACCAAATGCATTTAAAAGAATACTATAATATAAACCAATTTAAATACTTAGCTCTTGGCAGAGAACCTGAAGTGTAGAAGACCTGTTTCCATTATGGCTGATGTGGGAGACTTCGTGCAACCTTCAATCCAGTGTGGAATGATTGATGCAGAGTTTCTGAGCCTGGAGAGTGCTGTTGGGATGCTGATACATGCAAAGAGAACTTAGAATTTGGAGCAAGTGAATTTAATTCACGAGGGGGGCTGCAACAGAGGTTAGATTTTAGTTTTAAAGGAACTGACGTTGGTGATACCACCAGCGTCAGCCGACTACTGACCGACGTCAGCAGCTAAAGAATGAGAAAAGAGGCTATTTTTAGCCTTTTGCCCATTCTTCCAATTGCCAGGTCTAATTGTAGTTGGAAAATGGTCTAAAGGCAGATTAAATAAGTGTGAGAGGTTAGTGGGAGGGTTGAAATGGGGTTTAAGTAATTAAGATTTGCCATGGGGTGATGGAGGTATCCAAGGAGAGGTATCCAAGGTGGGGTGAGGTGTCATGGGTGATGTGTCAAGGGTGGTGTTATTAGTTTAAAATAGTTAATTTATTTTAAATTAACAAGTGTGTGGGTTAGGAATGTTCAAAAGTGGACCAAGGGGACCAAAGGGGGAGTCGACCAAGGAGTAGACACAATTTTGGTGTCTACATTCACCCCTTTTTGTCTTGTTGGTTGTTCTTGATGAACTACAAGACAAAAATAGGAGTAAGTTGCCCTAGGTATGGGATGAGGTGTTCCCACATCAAAGTGAGAGTCAAGGGAAGGGAACCTAATATCGGGTGCTGATTTGATAGATAGTGGATGGATATGGTGAAGTTTGAGTGTGAACGCTGCAAAAGGTGGGATTGCATGTATGCCACTCCATGTGATAGGTAAGTCAAATTGTCACAGTCAAGGGTCGAGGAGTGCTAAAATTGAAATAACCAGTCCCCAACATTTAGTCATAGCTGATTGGGTTAAATGATCAAAGTTGTGGCTCCAATGGTCATCGTGTTCCAAGTATCTCAGGCTCAGGAAGTGCTCTTGGAAAACATGAAAAATGTCAAAAATATTAGGGATCAAATTGCTCACGATCTGAGACTTGTGAGGGTCGTAATATGGGTTACAAACAATTTTTCTAACTATTCATGAGGTAGCATACATGCAAGCAAAACAACCAAGGCATAGTTGTCTCAAAAGTGGTCATGGTCTGAGGAGATAGTTGGGATCTCCAAGGTCATTGGTTGAGTTGAGTTGAGATATAAGTGATCTCAAGTGACGATTGTTGTGGTCAGGGAGATGTATTTGATCTCTGATGTTCCCCATGAGAAGTTGAAGGTGACTCCTATAATGTCAGGGCTGGTTGTTTGGTCATGAGTTTGGGTTGGGATAGAGAGTTGGTCCATTAGATGGATGGATGAAGCAATGGCTGAGCTAACCTCAGAAGACATCGTGTCAACTAAGTGCTGCCTACATAGCCCCTATTTCAAGGGCCTCAGGCCAATGTAGTTCTCCCTAAAAGGGAGGAAAGGGTTGGTTGTGGATTGGTTTGGACTAGGTTAAGTCATGATTAAAGGTTAAATGGTTTGTCCATCAAGTAGATGAACAAATGGATGTGGCTGAGCTAACCCCAGAAGATGTTATGTAATTTGAGTGCTGCCTACATAGCCCCTGTTTGAAGGGCCTTAGACCAATGTAGTTCAGACCGGTTGATAGGTTGGTTTGGTCAGGTTAGGGTTGTTAGCATTTCCCATATGTGTGATGGTACATGCTTGAAATGATGAAGGTAAGATGATGTTATAGCCTTTTCCATATTGTGTGATGGTGTATTCTGTAACATTGGTTTGTGTTTTGGTTGTTAATTTCCATGTGTATTATTTTTCATAGAAATTAATGTGATTTGTTTATGATAATGTTAATGGTTGTGGAAATATGTGATTGGTATGTGATGAAGGAATGGTTGAGCTAACCTTAGAAGACCCCATGTCAACTGAGTGCTGCCTATATAGCCCTTGTTTTAATAGCCTCAAGCTGATGTAGTTCTCCCAAAAGGGAGGAAGGAGTCAAGGTTATGGATGGGTTTAGACTAGGTTAAGCCATGGTTAAAGGTTGAAATGGTTTGTCCATCAGGTAGACGAACAAACGGATGTGGCCGAGCTAACCCCAAAAGATGTCATGTCATTTGAGTGCTGCCTACATAGCCCCTGTTTGAAGAGCCTTAGACCAATGTAGTTCATGCTGGTTGATAGTTTGGTTTGGTCGGGTTATAAATGATGAGGGTAAGATGATGTTACAACCTTTTCCATATTGTACAATGGTGTATTATGTAACATTGGTTGTGTTTTTTTCATCCCTAGCAATTTTCCATATTGGTGATGGTGTATGCTAAAAATGAAATGAGTCTATTTATGCTTCAGCAAGTAATGGTTTATGCTTGACATAAATTGTGTGGTCGATAGTTTCCATGTGTATTGGTTTCCATAGAAACTAGTGTGAATAGGCTAGGATAATGTGAGTGGTCTGAAAAAGGTTTGGTTGGTTTGATTTGGTTAGAAAATGATTTGGTTGAATGTGACAAAGGTATGTAGGAAGTGAAAGGCATTTTTGCCCTTTCACTGACAAGGACCATAATGATAGCATAGGTAGGGGGTTTTTAGAAACAAAAGCCCTGTTCATGCATTACGTCGTTGACCATTGGTTGTCTTAGAGAAGTAATCGAATCACTTTGAAATTAAAATGAGCTCAAAATCCCTTGAGTAGGTGATGTGATATGTTAGGATAGGGTAACCCTTTTTTAGTAGGGATAACTTTTCCCCTTTTTATAGGAGACCCTGAGAGCGACTATAACTCAAGTCCACGACACTTTTTTTTTGGTAGACTGATCAATGCGGGAAGTCCACATAGGGATGTCATTTTTATGGTCATTTATGAAGCTGATCAATGCAGGAAGCTTCTGAGAGAGTGTTGTTTGTAGCAAGATTTTTAGGCATAGCCATCCTTCGAGGGAGTGGTCTATTTGCTTTATATGTTTTCAAGGGCTTTGAATAGCTATCCTTCAAGGGAGCAGTCTATTAACTACAGCAATGATGATGTAGTTATCCTTCGAGGGAGTAGTTTGCATTTAGAGTTTATGACCTTTTGATATTTGTTTGACATTCCACTTTATTTTTGATAGAATTTTTAGTCATGGACAAGACTATAGAAGTTTAAGGGCTCCCTTTTATTAAGACAAAGCATTCATGCTTGACAAAAGGGTTAACTAATGTTGGGAAAAAGGGTGAAAGGAATGAGGATTAAAATGATAGGGATTGCTCAAGAGACGAGCTCAAGTTAGATATCAAGTGAATGAGTACTTGATTAATAGTAGAATGGTCACAAATGCAAGGCATTAAGGGGCTCAGTTTCTAGCTTCCCTTCAAGAGAAGACAGACGATAAGTCCCTGATCCATATTTGTGCATTATGATGTAAGGTCCGAGCCAATTAGGAGCAAACTTGCCTCATTTACTTCTTTCCATGTTGGTCACGTGTTGGTTCTCTTTGAGGATGAGGTCTCTGATTTTGAAATCTCATTCTCTTAGATTTTTGTTATAGGCATGTTTGATAGACATGGAGATGGTTAAAGATGGCAAGACAACATTCATCGAGTAACTCAAGTTGAGCTAATCGATCTTGATGAAAGTCATCCTTAGAAAGAATGTCATGCAAAGAGATGCATAAATAAGGTATTTGTACTTCAAGAGGTAGGACAGCCTTTGTTCCATACACTATAGAGAAAGGTGTAGCACCTGTAGGGGTTTGAATGCTAGTGCGGTAGGCCCACAGAGTGAAAGGAATGTGAATGTGCTAATCCCTTCCAGTATCATTGACCACCTTCATGAGGATTTTGGTTAAGATTTTGTTGGAAGCCTTGGCCTACCCATTTTCTTATGAGTAGTAAGGTGAGGAGAAGCTAAGCTTCATGCCAAATGAGTCACAAAGTTTTTGGACAATTTTGTTCTTGAAAGACTTGCCGTTATCAGTGATGATCTTGTGAGGTACACCAAATTGACAGATGATGTGGGTGTTGATGAAGTCAACAATTTTGTCAGCCTTTGTGGAGGTGAGGGGAATAGCTTCCACCCATTTAGTGAAGTACTCAGTTGTAGTGATAATGGACTGATGTCAAAGAGATGAATGGGGGTTAATCTCACTAATTAGATCTAAGCCCCACTGTGAAAAGGGCCAAAAATCCTTAGCAACTTGTAGAGCATGGCTAGGGATGTGAAGCAAATTAGCATGTTGTTGGCATTTGATACAATGCCGAACATAGTTGTTTCAATCTTGGTGAAGAGTGGGATAATAATAGCCCAGGTGAAGGATACGTTTTGCAACTGAGTTACCACTAAAGTGTCTGCCACAAATCCCATCATGAACTTGTTTAATGGCATGAGATGCTTCACTGGAGGTTAGACATTGAAGAAGGAGGCCATCGAAACCTCATTTATAGAGAAGACCCCCTATCATAGTATATCAAGCTATGCTTTTGATAAAATCCCATTGTGCATTGCTAGAGAGATCAGGGGGGACAATTGAGAAAGTTAAGTAGTCCACAAGTTGTTTATACCAAACATCCCATGGACTAGAGTCAATGGTGTTGACGAGGTTGATATTAGTGGAGATATATGAAGGTAACACCAAATGGTGTACCATAACATATATTCTTGAGGAGGCAGATGATGATGGGATATGTGAGGCAAGGGAGGCCATGGTAGCAAACTTATTCATAGATCGAGGAAGAGTTTGCAAGAGGTAATGGTTAAAAGATTCTAGCAGGGTGTCAACATGGTGTTTGTACCTTTAAAAAATTTTGTTTTTACAAAGATATGAACCATTGATTTGATTAATGACTAATTGTGAGTTGCCAAAGATGTTGATGGTCTTGATGCTTAAAGAAAGGGTGGTTTCAAGTCCCAAAATTAAGGCTTCATATTCAGCCATGTTGTTGGTAAATTCAAAGTCAAATTTGAAAGATAGGGGCATCAGCTCACCCTCGTGTGGGATGAGGATGACCTCCGCACCCCCATCAAGTTGATATTTGGATCCATTGAAGAACATTGTCATTTGGTAAAATGTGTCATCAATAGAAAGTGTGGTGATAGATTCATTGGGGAATTCGCAGTGAGAAGGTTGGTTGTCAGGTAGAGGGGCCTCCACTAATTGATCAGTGATCATTTTCCCCTTTATGGATTTTTGTTGGATAAATTCCAAGTTGAACTCAGTGAGAAGCATGAGCCAACGAGCCATACGTTGGTTTTGGTATGGCTTAGAATGCATATATTTGAGGGGGTCAGTGTGGGTGATGACATAGGTTTTGTGATTGAGAAGATAATGACAGAGTTTGGTAGTGGCAAAGACTAATGCCAAACAAAGTTTCTTGGTATGAGTATACCAAGTTTCATAATCAATGAGTGTTCGGCTTATATAGTAAACCGCTTGCTCATGGTGTTGTTCATCTCAGTGCGCGATCATGGCACCTAACGAATGGTTTGTTGCTGAGATGTAGAGGTAGAAGGGTTGGTCATCTTTAGGTGGAATAAGGACTGGTGGAGAGACAAGATAGCATTTAAGAGCTTCAAAGGACTCTTGGCAATCCTTATCCTAATGAAAGGAGACGTCCTCCTTGAGGAGGTGATGAAAGGGTTGACATTGGTCGAAAAGCTGTGAGATGAAGTGATAAATAGATTGAAGCTTCCCTTGCAGGCTACGAAGTTGCTTTAGATTGGTTGGGGGTGGCATCTCGAGTATAGATTGAATTTTAGAAAGATAAATCTCAATGCCACGAAGGGAAATGATGAAACCCAGGAGCTTCCCTAAGAGAACCCCAAAGACACATTTTTTGGGGTTAAGGCAAACATTGTATTGAAGAAGGCGAGTGAAGATTATCTTAAGGATGGCTAAATGGTCATGACGAAGCTTAGACTTGCCTAGTAGGTCATCCACATAGTCTTGCATGATTTTGTGGAGGACATCATGAAAGATGTAAGTCATGGCGCGTTGATATGTGGCACCTGCATTCTTTAGGCCAAAAGGCATGACCCTATAGCAAAAAGTCCCCCACGGGGTGATGAAGGTAGTCTTGTGTTGATCTTATGTAACAATTAGGATTTGGTTATATCCTAAAAACCCATCCATTAGTGATAGCATCTCATGACCGGCTATAAGATCAACAAGTTGGTCGATGTTGGGTAGAGGAAAATCATCTTTTGGGCAAGCCAGATTAAGGTCACAATAGTCAGTACAGATTCAGATCCCCCCAGTTGCTTTGGTGATAGGGACGATATTTGACACCCATTGTAGATAATTTATGGGTTAGACAAAGGAGACAGAGAGAAGACGCTGAAACTCCTCTTTGATAAGGAGTGAAACTCGAGGATGCATCTTGTGAAGCTTTTGCTTGACAGGCTTAGCCTTTGGATTTGTGATGATGTTATGAATGGAAATGTTAGGGTTGATGTCGGGCATGTTGCTATAGGTCCAAACAAAGGCTTTGTTATGGTTTGAAAGGAATTTGGTGTATTCAATCTATTCCTAGGCATCTAAAGACTGACCAATCTTTAAAATATGAGGAACATCAGAAGATGGAAGGTTAATGTCAATGGTCGATTCATTTAACATAACCTGCATTTTAGAAGGAATGGAGCGTTGAATGAAAGAGTCATCGGCACCCATGTAGGTGAGAATGGTGTCATCATCTACACATTGGAAAGTGTTGATGGTTGCAGATTCATCATCTATCATGTTTGGATAAATGAGAGGGAGAGACTTAGATACCTTGCCTAGTTGATAGGTTAGGGGTTCCAAGCGGATGGTGTTTATGAAAAAAAAAACTAGTAGGGATGGAAACTACCAACTCTGTAGGTGAAGATGGGAGGATAGGTGAGTTTGGAGGTGATTGTTCTATGATAGGTTCAAGGTAAGGGTTTTCAGAGGCTTCAGTAGGTTTTTCAAAACCCAGGCCATGTTGCTTCTTGGCATTCTTTATGGCCTCATCATTTGGTGGTTCGATGGGCTGGTGGGAGCCTTGTTCATAGCATCCAAAGCTGAAACCCTTCCATGCACACCTATAGAGATAAGTATGAGCAAAGTTTGGATTGCCAAGAAAAGAAAATTTAGATGTGAACATGTGAGGTGGTGAAAGAGGATTCCCATCAGTGGGAGCTCGATCTAACCCCCCATAGATGAGATTTGTTTGAAGATTAGGAGGACCATAAGGGATGACCATTCTAATATGATGGTCATAGCTAGGACTGTGATGAGGTTGTCCATACTCTTGAGGATTATGGAACATGTCCAAGGTGAGTAAATGATACTCCCTAAGTGAAAGTCATTAGAAGATATCTTCCATAGGGTCTTTTATTGTCACTTAAGGAGGTGGTGTAGGTGTAACCGCCACCTGCATACTTTTTGAAGCTTCCGTGGGTGGAGGTGGTGTTTGGGTCAATGTCTTGAGAGGAATGAGGACATCGTTGGGTCAATAAGTTGTGTTACACATCTTAAAAGGGGATGGGTTTGTGGGAATGACATGGACTTGACCATCGTGTTCAAATTTGACACAACGGTGTAGTGTAGAAGGGACACAGGCCATGGCACAGATCCAAGGTTGTCCTAATAACATGTTGTATTGGAAATCTCCCTCGATGATGTAGAAGAGCTCTGGGACTATTCATGGACCAACATGAATATGTAGGACGACGGTGCCAATGGTAGTGGCAGTGGTGTCATTAAAGGATCGAAGAATTGTGTCAATTTTTGATATGCAATTCTTTGGGAGGGCTAATTGGTCATAGGCATGGGTGGAAATGATATTGATGCTGGCACCCCCATCAATCATAACTCACTTAATTTGAGTTTGATCAATGTAGGCTGTGATGAAAAGGGCAGCATCCTACTCTTTCGAGTTGGAGGTAGGAATTTTAGAATCGCTAAAGGTAATAGAGGTGGCAGTGGGTAATGATTAGACTAAGGTAGCTAGTGGTTGGGGGTCCTTGGGTTGGACCTCCACTGCCTATAAGGCTTTGATTAGAGCTTGACGATGTTATGGAGAGCTTTGAATGAGGTCATATAAGGTCATCTTCATGGGTGTTTGGTGAAGTTGTTTCACTGTAGAATCACGGATTGCCTTTGAAGAAGTGGGTTGGGATGTACCCAAGATAGAAATTTTGGGTTTGGGTGGTTGAGGTAGTTTGAAAAATGGGTAGGTCCAAAGAATAGCAACTTTTTCTTTTACCTTATCCTTTTGTGACCTAGTGGCCACATTGATGGTGTTAATCTTGAACAATGGGGTTGAAGGTGGTAAAGGGACCATAGTCTGATGATGAGATTCTGATGAAGGTGAAGGGGTTTGGGAGACATGAGATGGTGTTGGAGATATGTTGATAGTCTCCTCGACAAGAAGAGTGTCTTTTTCCATGAAGTGGCAGATGACAACCTTAAGGGCACAATAATTTTTAGTGTCATGCCTAGGTGTGTGATGATATAGGTAGATTTTAGTGTCATTAAACCAAGATGATTTTGGTCTGAGAGGTTGAAATGGTTTGATAGGTGGAAGAGTGATGTTAGAATTTTGTAAAATTCAGCATAGTATCAAAGCATATGAACCCACTAAGGGGTCCGTGCTTGTTGATGCATTAGGTGTTGATGACTTTTGCTTGGGAGTTGTTGAGGGAGACTTCCGTACCACCTTTTGGGTTGGTGGTGCAGCCGTTCGTGTAGATGACACTTTATTTGCGAGGGGTGCCAAATTTTTCAGAGGAGGTAGGTTTGTGGTGGGTAAAGGGAGTAATGGAGGCAACTTGTTTTGGTTAGGGGTTGGATTTGGGAACACTCCTGTTATGGTAGAAGGATGAGGGCCCAAAATGGAGGGCAATGATGATGGTGGAGGAGGAGTTCTCTGACGTGGTTTAATAGCCTTCTTTGGTTTAGTGTGAGGACTACTATTGTGTGAGGCAAGGATCAAGTCTACCTTCACTTGTGGGTGAGTGAGGTTAGGTATGGGGCAAACACTAAGGGATTTAATCAGTTTTGATATGGTGGATATTTGTGAGGGTTTAGGTTCGGATGTGGATGGTTGAGTTTTTGAAGGTTTGGAAATAGAAGCCTGGTCCTCGTCAAAGAATTTTGGAGGTTTTGTCATAGGATGGTCGACAACACGAGATGAGATGGGATGTGTAAGGTGAGGAGCTTTGAGTTGCTCCCATAATGCCTCATGCTCTAATTTTATTGAATGGATAAGTCTTAGTTTCTCCACCGATCGAGAGAATGGTTTGGAAGATGTTAGATGAGGCCTTGGTTCTTTAGAAGATGTGGGTGGTTGTGAGACTAAAAATGTGTTAGTTGCAGTGATCTCAGACCCAAGGCATGAGAGAGTCATAACTGGATCATCCTCGATTGAAGTATGTGAAGAGATAGGTTCTTCTCTTGGTGGAGAAGGAATTGGAGAATGTGACTCCTCAAGAGGAGAGAGGGCAGGGATGATTGTGCCTTCTACTTGTAGTTGAGGAGTAGGAAAGGTAAGGTCCTCCATTGGTAGTAGGAAGGATGAAGGTGGGGCTAATGGTGTTGGTATGGTCAAAGCATCCTTCAATATAAGAGAGGTCAATGGAGAACTAATAGGAGTAGAAGGTTTGTCTACCTGTGAAGAACCAATGGGAGAAGAAGGATCTTCTACCTATGAAAGACCAATGGGTGGGCTAACCTCTTTAGAATATGAGAGAGGTTGGTTAGGCATAAGAGGTGAGACTGTGTTGACTGTGCATATATTATGCTCTTGGGAGTCATCGGCCATGGTATGCATGTTGTTTTGGCTAGGGGGATGGTTAGGAAAAGGTTGTCTAAAGATGTCTATGTTTTGGTTAGGTGGTGTGTTTAGGTTATCCAAGACAAGATCACTTTTATCTAACATGTCCTGAATGATATTATTAAGGGGCTTACAATTGTCTATGTCATGGCCTTTGACATGATGATAATTGTAGAAGTCATTCTCCCTGTACCATGCAGGGATGGCATGCGAGGGATCAAATTGAGGTGGTGGTATAATTTGAGGGAGTTTGAAGACTCCCTATTTGACAATTTTATCTAACATGGATGCATATGATTCTCCTATTAGAGTATATTGACATTACACGTATCGTTGTTGGAATTATCATGTGATACTTTGAGATGAGGAAGGTTTAGATTGGTTGGTTGTTGTTGAAGATGATGGTCTAACGACTACATCATTTGTTGATCCCTTAGATTTAGGATTAGAAGAAGAAGATTTGGAAGAAGGGTCATTTGACTTTGCATTGGGGTTTTTACTTCACAATTTGACTTTATTTTCTTTGATAGCACGGATTTCAAGCTTCTTAGCCATGGTGAAAGCTTCGTCAAATGTGCGAAATGTTTGGACCCAAAAATTAGATGAGATATGTTTGGCACATGCTTGTGAAAAGAGCTCAATGAGCTTGGGTTGAGGTAAAGAAAAGGAGAGTTGGTTGATTAAGCCTCTCCAATGAGCAATGAAATCAGCTATTGATTCATTGTCAAATTGTCTAATAGAGTATAGGTCCGTGATGGAGACCTTTTTGGTGATGTTGATCGAAAAGTGGTCAAGGAAAAGTTGAGCTAGTTGGGTGAATGTAAAAAGAGAGTGACTGGTAATAGAACTATACCAATCAAGGGCAACTCAAGAAAGTGACATGGAAAATGTGTGTAGTAATAACGCATCATCATGGGCTATAAGGTAACAAGTGTGTCTAAACACTCATAGATGTTGTTGTGGGTCTTCATTACTCTGGAAGCGAGTAAACTTGGGAAGTTCCCACTGACTGGGATATGGTCGGATTGGGACTGAGGGATGAATGGGTTCATTATAGATTTGTTCATATGAGAGGACATTTCTTGAACCTAAAATGAATGTCTCAAGATTAGACATCTTGTCCATCAACATCTTGATTATATCAGTTAATGGATTTGTAGGTGGGGTGCCCCATAGATTGTAGGGCACTTGGAAGGTGTTAGGAGGGGCATATGACGTAGTTGGTTGCGCTTGTATAGGTGCAACACATTAGTAACTAGTCATAAGGACTGATGTTGAAGCCAAGGGTGGTTGTGCCATGAAGCTATGACGCACAACTTGGCTTCATGTCGCCAGAGGTGGTTGGATGGTGGTAACATTAGCCAAAGGATGAGTAGCCACCCTTTTGTTGATGGGTGCAAGAGTTGGTGGGATGGAGACAACTAGGTTTTGGAATGGTGTAGAACTTTGTTGAATAGTTTGCGGTTGATGGGGTACTGAAACCCCAATGGAAGTAGGCCCAGAAATAGAAGGAGAAGCCACACTTTGAAGATTGGTCATGGTCGGGTTATTATTTGAGGTGACGGCCTGGGTGTCCATCGGTTGAATTACGGAGGCGGTTGATACGACTGCCGTCTCAACTAAGGAGGTCAGCATCCCATAAATTGGGTTGCCTAAAGAGTCTCACGTTCAACTTCTCATGAGATAGTGCTGAAGGGCCTTGACATTGAGGTCAAGGAACCTTTCAAAGTCTTGGTCCCCTTTAGGAACAATAAGGGGTTGAGTCGGAGTTGGTTGGGTAGGAGTTCATTCAGTCTCTGAATGATACTCCATTAGAGGACTTGTTATGGAGGGCGAAGGCAGAAGTGGTTATTGCCTTGCGTGGTCAACAAGAGTTTTGGTTTGACTACGTGTCAAAACCATCCAAGGCAAGAGGGGGGGTTTAGGTTCTAAAAACTATATGTTTCAGCCTCAAAAAACCAAAATGTGTTTTTGACAGCTGGAAGGTCAGGTTTTTGGCTTATTGTTTTGAGAAGAAAAATTTGATAGTGACTGACGTCGGTTGAAAAACTGATGTTGGTGAAGAAAGTTGTCGATGTCAGTCAGATAACTGATGTCGATGAAGATAGGTTGTCAACATCGATGGAAAAATCAATGTCGATTATTGTGTATTTCTAGAAACTTCAAAAAACTGAAAGTTTTTGGAAGAAAGAAGAAAATTTGAGTTGTTCTTAGAGCTTAGAATAATGCATCCTCACCAGCTCAAAAAACTAGATGAAAATAGAAAAGTAGACAAAGACAAGCAACATCTAAACGTTAAATCCTAAGAATAAGTTTTAGAGTCTTGTTGGCTTACGCCTTAGAAGAGTGTGTTTGGGAAGTTGGCTTTTAAAATAGGTACTAGAAGAAGTAGTCTAAGGTTGGTTTCAGGTTAGTTTTGGTGCTCAAGATTTGTATTAGGTTCTGTATGTGGCTTGGTGCTAAGGAGAAAGCTCCCCTCACTTCACGAGCCTAGAGATAAGTTGGGTCACTTAGCCAGTATATACTTCCCCTAGAGTTTATACTAAGCTAGAGAACAGAGTGGGTTCTCCCCTTGGTAGTGAAGTCCAAGTGGGATTACCAGGAAGGGTAAGGTGTCTGCTAGGTGATGAAATCCTAGTCGGACCTTGTCTCATGTATGTTTAGATGTTTAGTTGTGAAAGTGTTCTAGTAATGTAACATAAGTGCACTAATATTTATTCATAATGCATTTTTAATTACTAGATGTGAGAGCTAAGTATGCATTCAGGTAGAAATGAAATGCAATAGATTTTAAGCCCAAACTGAAATGTTTTGTTCAGATGTAAACAAGTTGAGAAAAGGTTAAGAGTATGAACTTCACTACTCTAAGATGCAAGAAGGAAAGGTGTCAAGAAGAAAAATAAGACGTTCTTTTTAACTTCTACTTATGATGTCTTTTCAAAATAAAGAGATATAAGAAGGATGCAAGAAGAAATCTAACGCACCTATATGAATGTTTGCTTTAGGAGAAATGAACCCAAGGAAAACTCCAGGGTCCCACCGGGCATGCCATAATGTTTCTAACTATTTTTCGCTTTTCACATTCAAAAGATGAGAGAAACTATGATAATGGTTAGGGGTTAGATGATACGCAGATGAAGTTTGCGCACCGTATCCAGACGATTGAAGGAGCTCCTCTTTGGCTGTGGAGGATGACACCTGTAGATAAGAAAAGCTTAAACAAAGGAAAATGTTAGATGGATATATGGTGGACTGCCAAGCAAAGCTCAGTCCCAGAAGTGCAAAGACTCCCTAGAGGGATGACAGTCCACTAGATGATAAAAAAAATGTTGCTAGAAAGAGAAATGGTGAAAGACTAAACCAAAGAAATATAGATAATGCATATCTATATTCTACAATCTGTCTTCCATAGTCACCAACATCGGTAGTTATGCCGGCATCGATTTGTCAAGGTTGCCGACGTCGTTTATTCTGCTGACATCGGTAGGGGCAATGGGTCTAGAGGCTGATGTTGGTGGGGGTAATGGGCTTTTGATGAGTTTTAGGGCTGTTTGTGGTCAACAGAGTGGTCTGGGATGTCTGTGGGAGTTTAATGGCTTATGCGGGATTTGCAGGGTAGAGAGTATGGCTTGAAAAAGGGACCAGATAGAGGACAGGGATGAAAGGGAGATAAGGATGAGGGAAGACTTTTCAGCCTCTTCGGGAAGAATAGGTTGGGTTGTCTCAATAGTATTGAGAAATAGACAATAGAATGATCACCAAATGCATTTAAAAGAATACTAAAATATAAACTAGTGGAAATACTTAGCTCTTGGTAGAGAACCTGAAGTGCAGAAGACCTGTTTCTGTTATGGCTGATGTGGGAGACTTTGTGCAACCTTCAATCTAGTGTGGAGTGACTGATGTAGAGTTTTTAAGCCTAGAGAGTGCTGTTGGGATGCTGATACTTGTAAAGAGAACTCAAAATCTGGAGCAAGAGAATTCACTTTCATGGGGGGGCTGCAACAGATGTCAAATTTTAGTTTTAAAAGAACCGACGTCAGCGATACCGTCGGTGTCAGCTGACTACTGACTGACGTCAACGGCTAAAGAATGGGAAAAGAGGCTATTTTTATCCTTTTGCCTATTCTTCCAATTTCCAGGTCTAATTGTCATTGGAAAATGGTCTAAAGGTAGATTAAATAAGCGCGATAGGTTAGTGGGAGGGTTGAAATGGGGTTTAAGTAATTAAGATTTTCCATGGGGTGATGGAGGTATCCAAGGAGAGGTATCCAAGGTGGGGTGAAGTGTCATGGGTGATGTGTCAAGGATGGTGTTATTAATTTAAAATAGTTAATTTATTTCAAATTACTAAGTGTGTGGGTTAGGAATGTTTGAAAGTGGACCAAGGGGACCAAAGGGGGAGTCGACCAAGGAGTAGACACAATTTCAGTGTCTATAGGCCCCTTCCTTCATAATCTTGATTTTCCATGATGTGATTGGAAATGGGATACTTGGGGTTATTATAAAAAACATCAAATTTATCATTATACAACCATGACTCATCTCCTTTGAGAAGGTCTTATTCTAGGCCAAAAACTAGTATAAAAATGACTAGTCCTAGATTATGAACGTGGCCTTTCCCCTTTATTTTCCAATGCATGTGTGGTATAGATTTAGGTCTTCCAAAGGATTTTGGGTTCTAAGGAAGCTTTGAAATATGAAATATATCATGAGTCACATACTCTCCTGGGCCATTAGTTGAGATGCTAAAATGATTGGATACTTCAGGAGGTGGCATGTAACTGAGAGAATCAAGGGTATTAGGGTCAATGTAGTTATATTTTGGTAATTTGAGGAGTATTTCCTTCCCCTTATCCTAATTATTATATGGATTCATGATGAAATGGTAGTTCTAACTTTTTAACTTAGCCTGTAAATGCTTACAATGCTCATATAGATATAAATCTCCTGGAATGTTAACCTTTATCCTTGAATGGGAGAACTTAATACAATGGTGAAATGTCAATGGGACTACACATATCTCATGTAACCAAGGTATACTTAGAAGCATATTGTATGAAAAATCAAGATACAACACATGGAAAAAAGGTACATGAGTTAAGGGCCCAATGATAACTAGAAAGTTAATGGTGCCCTATGATTCATGCTCTTGATTATTGTAGGCTTTGATGGTTATTATTTTTACTTGGAGATATGTCATTATGTACCCAAGAAGCTTTAGGAGCTTGATAGGCACTATGTTCAAACCTAATCCATTATCTATAAGGACACATTTCACTTTGTGCCACATTCTATATACTTCAATGTATAATAGATTGTTTGGATTGTTATGCAGTGGGCCAAGAGGTGACACATCTCTTTGGTTGAATGTAACTTGTTGGGTTGGAGCTAGGTGTCCAACCAAATATTGAAATTGGTTAAGGGATATGTCATTCAGAATAGTGGATTGGCTAAGGTATTCATTCAATATTTTCTTGTTGATTTTTGATGTGCACAACAAATCTAAAATGGATATTTATGTTGGCATCTTTTGTAATTGTTCTACTATATGAAATGTATTTTCTTGAATAATGTTAAATAGATTATTCTAAGGTTGAATGGTGGGTTAGATTATGGGTAAAGTGTTAGGTGGTTTTGGGCCTGGTATGGTAATTTTAGACTACCAAGTTATGATTATACAATCAGGATTAGATACAGGACTATTATTACTAACCAATGATGGTGAAGGGGGGGGCAGATAAAATAAGTCTCAGTCATTGATTCACTTGAGTGTGATCATGGGAAAATGATTAATTATCATTATAAGGTCATAATGAAGGAATCCCTACTTTTTAGTTCACTTGTGTGTGGTCCCAAGTCAAATAAGGGTTACCAGAATGACTGGATTGGTTTGGTATGACTAGTAATGGTCTTATCTAGTTAAAATTTGGTCTAGGATTGATGGAAATGGTATTAACACTACCTCTCGAGATATGAACTACAACTGAGTTATAGTCATGTGTAATGACATGGTAGTTTTGTTGGTTTTGGCCAATGTTCTAGCCTTGGTTTTGTCCATTATTTTGGCTTTGCTAGTTTTGCTACTAATTTTGTTGATTTGGCCTTTGTTATTGATGTTGTATTGTCTGATTGTTATGTTGAGGAAATGGGTTATGATAGATGCCAAGGTTCTAATTGGATGTGGAAGATCCATTATCTAATGTGATCTTGTCATTATCCAACATATTTTGGATGACATGTTTGATTTTCACATAACATTACAAATTATGGCCTTTAACCCTATAAAACTCATAGAATTGTTCTGGCTTATACTAGTCTAACATGTTTGTACCCTCATGATAGTACTCTTTTATAATGGGGTATTTGATTAAGGTAGCTATTATAAGCTTTTGAAATACTACTTTAATGGGTTCTCCAAGGTTGGTAAAAGGACAATGAATAGGTGGGTTTCTCCTTAGAGGAGGTGTGTTTTCCAAAGTTAAAGGCTAATGAAATTATTGAATTTGTTGCATTGGCTTAGGTTATGCTTGTTGTGCATACTATAGTTGTTAAAGAGGTTATTGGGTATGAGTAAGATGAAAAGGTAGTACTAGCTGAGCAGATGGTTTTTTCACCATTTGGACATGGTGTGACTTTGTTACTCCATTCCTAACAATATTCTTATTATGGTTAGATTATTTTGGCCTATCATTATTATTGGCCTATGGCAGTTGTGATACTTACATTTGGTTCATATTTTGATGCTAATTATTTTTTTGATTTTAGTTTTGGCCATTATTCTGATTGGTTGAGTTTAGTTTTATGATCCCTTTGTTAATAAGGGCTATTTCAATCACTAAACCTTTGTTGATGATTTCTTTGAACATACATACACATTGTAACTCCAGATAGTAGGATATTTCACTATGTAGTTTTTTGGTAAACACAGCTACTAGTTGCTTGTTTGGTAGATTATGGGTAAAGTGGAAGGGAAGAGCTCTCCATCCTTGTAGATAACTTGTGAAGCTTTCACCTAGTTTTTTCTTCACTTATGTTAAGTCAACTAATGAAATATCATGCTTGATATTGTATGAGAAGTGTTACACAAAATTATTTGATAGATTATTGAAGTCAGAAACCAATTTCTTTGGTAGTTTCAAAAACCATTCTAAGGCCTATCAAACTAAACTCCTTGGAAAAAACACCAATAGATAGATGTCACTATATGCCACTAAATGACATGCAACAAAGAACTCTATCAGATGTATTTTTGGATCACCTTTCCCCTTATATTTGTTAAACTTGGGTGGCTCATATCTTTGAGGGAATGGAATATGAGTGGCTTATTTGACAAAGAGAGGAGGTTAGATAAAGTGTTAGTCCATAAAACTATGAAATTAACACACTAACATACAAACATCTATAAGCCTAGATCTTAGGGGGAGATTAATGAATAGACAACAATTAAAAACCTAACTAAAATGAAAAGAATAACAATTTTACCTTCCTTGAGATCTCTAAATGATTTCTTCATTAGCTTTTTTGATTTATGCATAATAAGTCTTCATCAATGACATATGGCTAACATCATCTCCTCTATGCACCATTACTAAATGCTTGGTTTGATTTATATGGCTTGGCTCAATTTCAACATTATAACACTAGGATTTTAGCTTCATGAATCTATTCGTGCATTATAACTCTACTTTGATAGAGCTCCCTAAATGAAGAGCTCTAGGCTTGCTTTTATAGGCTTTCAAATCCCGTAGAATGGGTTAAATCTGACCATGGTTGAGTTTATTAAGCTTGGTTGAGTTTGGCATATTCCTAAGATATTCTTTTAGATATTTTATAAAAGTGACAACTCACAACCATGCTTGAGCTTATTAACTTTGACTGATTTTGGCATATTCCTAGGATATTCTTTTAGATATTTTCCAAAAGTGACAAATCATTAAGGTAATGAGTGTGTTCTAGGATGTTCTAAGATGCTCTTAAATTTCATTTTTAGTAATTAATTTAATTTATTTATTAGCTCATGGGTAAAATCAATTATAATTTGAAATTGATTTAACTTGCTAATTGATTTTGATTAGGGTGTGCAGGTTAATTAATTCTTTTTAGGCATTTGGTCATTTATTTAATTTTGATCAATTCAATATGTGTATTTTCCTTATTTAATTGATTTATTAGGCCAAATTGATTTAATGCAAGGCTATAAATCCAAATTCTAGACTAATAGAAATTATTGGGTTAGGTATTTAATGATTGGAAATAATTAGTCTAAAATCATATAAGAAGTCATTGGTGGCCAAATTTACTTGTCTACAACATCCCCCTGTTGGGATATAAATAACGTAAGCACACAATTGATTACCAAGAAACTTAATATGCAAAAATTAACCAGAATCAACAAATAACTAGAATTCAAAAATAAAACATGATATGAGAGACAATACACAACTTGTATTAAAACTCTTATAAAAGGAAATACAACAAAGAAGGCTACCACAGTTATTCTTCCTTACACACCTCTAGGGCTCCCACACCTCTAGGGCATAAACAGTAAATCTTCCCTCAAAGATCTCTCCCTTAGGTCTCAACACCCAACTCAAACATAGAGTTGGTGTTCACCTTACACCTGTGCTCCACGCACTCCATAAGTGCTCCACACACTCCACAAGTACACACTGTACTTCAAGTAGATCTCCCCTGAACCTGCAACAACCTGCACCTCAATCTGATCTTACTTATGGAAGGATCTTCCTTGCCTTCCTCTTTGCTCTCTTTTTGAGTACACACTGTACTCCAAGTAGATTCCACCTGATTTTGCTCCCTGTTGTGTTACTGTCCTATCTGATCTTGCACACATTCAAATCAATCTAGTTTTGCACACCTGTGAACCTTGACCTTGCACACACATACACCTGCAAATCAATGATCTTACTTACCATGTAGATCTCCTAAAGTAGCCATGCTCACCTGATGACCAAGATCATACATACATGAAGAACCCTACTGATTCTCCAATCCAACACCCACACTTGGTACTGTGGCACTAGGAAGAACACACCATTGCTCTCTTCTCTTAGAAGGAGATTATTTGCTCTCTTACTCTCTAGCACAAGTTTACAATACAACCAATGAGTCTCTTAAATAGATCTCATGCAAACAATAATTAGACATCCAATTACAATAATTAGATCCACAGCTTCTAGTCTAAATTTGGATCTTGACATGCAAACACTTGGTTTGTTAGCTAACTGCCTGTAACATACTCACAGTTCAAACCAGATAGGTGACCGACGTCGGTCCCTATCTACCTGGGGGGTACCGACACTGGCCAACTTCTGACCAATGTCGGTTGCTCTCCTGCCTTATCCTACTGACATCGGTTGGCCTGACCAATGCCGGTGTCTATGACACTTCGCAACCCTTCACAACCTCCTTCCCTACTTGCATCAGTGAAGCTTTTAGCTCCACAACCTAACAATCTCTCACTTGGAGATAAACATCTGCACTGTACCTATACCTGTACCCCATCTAATAAATTTCCTGGCTTGTATCCCTCTTCAAGATCAACCTTGAAGACCACCCACCACACAACCTGTGGTGCACCTCCTGTCATCTGAGTACCCTGCCACATCTGAACCTACAATCCCATGTAGTGAAGTCCTAACCCTGAATAGCATGAATCCCTACTGCTGGTCCATCTCACATCCCTGAGAACCCACTTCTCCGAATTGGCTCCTAACTCTCTGACAACACCCACTGCTTGGGCAAACTCAGGTCTATACTAGACCTCATGTGATTTCAGACACTAAACTATCCAGCCCTTGGTGTGCTTCGATTCTGTATCCTTAACCTTGCCAACACCTGATTCACATTAGCTCCCACTGGAGACAAAATCAACCTGTGATCTCCCATGTCTCCCATGCCAAAGAATTTTGCTGCTCCAAATTCTTCATAGCAAACCACTGAACTAATCTTACCCTTAGCTCAGCAAAACCCTATATGTACAAACCTACTAGCAAACATACCATCCACATACAGTAATAGGATAATGTCATGACCATCATCCCCCTGGTAAGACAAACCATAGTAGTTACCCTGACATTGACTAAAGTCATGCTTTGTCATCCCCCTGTCAAAACCTGTACCACTATCCTACAGCTTCCTCAAGACCATATGCCCTGGTCTTTCATCTCATGTGTCCATTCTCTCTATTCTTTAACTAAGGTATCCATTCATCTCTGTGCTTTCATACTGGCTGGCAACCCTACCAAATCTCTCATTTGGTTCTGCATACTATTCTTGCCATGCTCCCATTGTTTCCTAGATCCTTCTTGCTCTGCAATCAGTAACAAGTATAAAGAAGAGGAACAATGAATTTGAGGCTTACTTACCACCTTCAGTCCTCCATATGGGCATTTGAGACTCCTTGATAGCTTATTGTCTGCCCAAAATCTGTTACAATGACCGACCTCAGTCACCACACAGTCTGCATCCAATTGACATCAGTTTCATGCACCTGTCTTGACTACCAACCCTACCGACATCGGTGTCCTCCTACTACCGACATCAGTCTTCCTAAACGATGTCAATCTTACCTACTACCAACACCAATTTTCCTACCGATGTTGGTACCTGTGTTTTCTTGTAAGTGACGACTTTTTACCTGCGAGCTCCTTTGAATCAAAACCCATGTCCAAACTGCCCTGCTCAGAAGTATCTAGCCCCATCCACTGGTCTCTGTCTACCATCTCCTCCATAAACACCAAATATTTCTAGTTCTTAAGCCTATCAAATATATCAGTCTTCCTCTTAATAACATGCATCTCCTTCTTTCTTATGTGACCAAGCCTACAAAGCCACGTCTTCACAACAGAAGAACAATCAGTAATATAAACAAGTAGATAAAGAGTACCTATTTTCTTACCACTAGCTAATTCAAGTGCATCCACTGTGAGAGTTCTTGAGCATCTCTCATCACCCAACCTTTTTGAAGAAATTAGCCACATCTCCAAACCTGGGACCTGCATGACCTCCTTCAACACCCATGTGTTGACCACTTGCAATTTCAGCTTCACTTCCCCTTTGCCAATTCTTTGGCAAGGCTCACCAGCTCCTCTCCCTAGGGCTGCATGGAAAGAGGAAACATAATCTATTATCCAAGATTCAACTTTATCCAAGAAACCTCCCAAAGCATCCTGTGCAACAACACCTACAACATCTGCATCTTCAGTTCTTTCATGCTGATCTGCTACCAACCAACAATCTTCTTTTACCTACTCTTTCTTTCCATAAGACCATAAGTGACCATCTGTGCTTTTCAACTCCTCCATTCTTAGCTTACTTTGATCTACCATTGCTCTACTCCCACTCAATCAGAAACCCCTGAGAGTGACCTGTAACCAAACATAAAACCTGCTCCTTGCAACCTTAGCTCTGATACCACTTGTTGGGATATAAATAACGAAATCACACAATTGATTACCAAGCAACTTAATATGTGGAAATTAACTAGAATCAACAAATAACTAGAATTCAAAAATAACACATGATATGAGAGACAATACACAACTTGTATTAAAACTCTTTCAAAAGGAAATACAACAAAGAAGGATGCCACAGTTCTTCTTCCTTACACACCTCTAGGGCTCCTACACCTCTAGGGCATAAATAGTAAATCTTCCCTCAAAGCTCTCTCCCTTAGGTCCCAACACCTAACTCAAACACAGAGTTGGTGTTTACCTTACACCTGTGCTCCACACACTCCACAAGTGTTCCACGCACTCCACAAGTACACACTATACTTCAAGTAGATCTCCCCTAAACCTGCAATAACCTGCACCTCAATCTGATCTTACTTATGGAAGGATTTTCCTTGCCTTCCTCTTTGCTCTCTTTTTGAGTACACACTGTACTCCAAGTAGATCCCACCTGATTTTACTCCCTGTTGTGTTGCCATCCTATCTGATCTTGCACACCTGCAAATCAATCTGGTTTTACACACCTGTGAACCTTGACCTTGCACACACATACACCTATAAATCAATGATCTTACTTACCATGTAGATCTCCTAAAGTAGCCATGCTCACCTGATGACCAAGATCATACATACATGAAGAACCCTGCTGATTCTCCAATCTAGCACCCACACTTGGTACTGTGGCACTAGGAGGAACACACCATTGCTCTCTTCTCTCAGAAGGAGCTTATTTGCTCTCTTACTCTCTAGCACAAGTTTAAAATACAACCAATGAGTCTCTTAAATAGATCTCATGCAAACAATAATTAGACATCTAATTATAATAATTAGATCCACAACTTTTAGTCTAAATTTGGCTCTTGACATGAAAACACTTGGTTCGTTAGCTAACTGCCCGTAACATACTCGCAGCTCGAACCACACAGGGGACCGACGTCGGTCCCTGTCTGCCTGGGGGGTGCCAACGCCAGCTGACTTCTGACCGACGTTGGTTGCTATCCTGTTGACGTTGGTTGGCCTGATCGACACCGGTGTTTGTGACACTCCGCAACCCTTCACAACCTCCTTCCCTGCTTGCATCAGTGAAACTTTTAGCTCCACAACTCACAACCATGGTTGAGCTTATTAACTTTGACTGATTTTGGCATATTCCTAGGATATTCTTTTAGATATTTTCCAAAAGTGACAACTCACAAAGGTAATGAGTGTGTTCTAGGATGTTCTAAGATGCTCTTAAATTTCATTTTTAGTAATTAATTTAATTTATTCATTAGCTCATGGGTAAAATCAATTATAATTTGAAATTGATTTAACCTGCTAATTGATTTTGATTAGGGTGTACAAGTTAATTAATTCTTTTTAGGCATTTGGTCATTTATTTAATTTTGATCAATTCAATATGTGTATTTTCCTTATTTAATTGATTTATTAGGCCAAATTGATTTAATGCAAGGCTATAAATCCAAATTCAAGACTAATAGAAATTATTGGGTTAGGTATTTAATGATTGGAAATAATTAGTCTAAAATCATATATGAAGTCATTGGTGGCCAAATTTACTTGTCTACAACATCCCCCAAGGAAGTATAGTACTTCTTCGATGTAGCATTCACTAGGAAATATACCCACCTATCTCACTAATAAATTCATTTCTATCTTCTTTCTCATTATAGGTTAACTTCCCAATCCAAAGAAGAGTTTTCTACATCGATAGATCATGAGCTCGTAAATAAATCCAGGTTCTTCTAAACTATATCCTTCGTTTGAAGTTTTTAATCTTTTAGATATTTTCCAAAAGTGACAACTCACAAAGGTAATGAGTGTGTTCTAGGATGTTTTAAGATGCTCTTAAATTTCATTTTTTAGTAATTAATTTAATTTATTTATTAGCTCATGGGTAAAATCAATTATAATTTGAAATTGATTTAACTTGCTAATTGATTTTGATTAGGGTGTGCAAGTTAATTAATTCTTTTTAGGCATTTGGTCATTTATTTAATTTTGATCAATTCAATATGTGTATTTTCCTTATTTAATTGATTTATTAGGCCAAATTGATTTAATGCAAGGCTATAAATCTAAATTCAAGACTAATAGAAATTATTGGGTTAGGTATTTAATGATTGGAAATAATTAGTCTAAAATCATATATGAAGTCATTAGTGGCCAAATTTACTTGTCTACAACATCCCCCAAGGAAGTATAGTACTTATTCGATCTAGCATTCGCTAGGAAATATACCCACCTATCTCACTAATAAATTCATTTCTATCTTCTTTCTCATTATAGGTCAACTTCCCAATCCAAAGAAGAGTTTTCTACATCGACAGATCATGAGCTCGTAAATAAATCCAGGTTCTTCTAAACCATACCCTTCATTTGAAGTTTTTAATTTTTTTACTAAAAATAAAAATAAAATAAACCCAAAACATAGTGAAACACTAAGTTGATTGATCTAATCACTTATATTTAGAGAAGACCCACATAGATAAAAAATAGTCAGTTTTTGGAGACTATGTTAAACCTATGCATAGACTGTTAGAACTATACTGACAGGTTTGATATAATACTAAAAAAATATAAATATATAATATGATGAAAAAATTAAAGGGTGAAAGAAAACCTACAAGGATTTGATTCACATCAAATTCACCAGAATGTATAAAAAATAAAATGTAGTTAACCTATTAATCAATCCTAGCTTAGAAAATATAAATCCTACTTACATTTCTAATTATTGATAAATTAGATATTTAGGGTCATGATCAATATGGATTTTATATACCTAAACAAGTGATTTCTTACCATAATAACATCACTAGAGAGGGTTCCAAAGCCTCTAGTCAAGTAATAACATGCAATAACCCTAGTTAGGTCCTATGTTTTCATATTCACAAAGTAAATTTAAAATAAAGTATAATTTAATCTAGTGCTCACCAAATCTTGTGGCACAAAGTGGGGCTAATAAACATAAAAATTAAACTTTGATAGGAGAATCTTAATTAAGTTATGTATAGGTAAAACCCTAATGTATGGGAGAGAAGTACAAACGCAAATACATCTACTTTTATAGAGGAGGAACAAATTTAGGAATACTTACCTTTTAAGATGAACCCACCAATATTTAATCTCTCCCTTGGCCAAGGTGATTTAAAAGAGGTTATTGTTGTATGTAAGAATAATAAGGATAATTTAGCTTTAGGCTACACAACTTCTTTATGCATCTAAAAGAATTCTCCATAAGACAAGATTCGTATCTCCAAAGAAATTATTGAAACCCTAAGTTATGCTCCTCAAGTAGAATGGTGGATAAGAAGATGCACAATATAATATTATTATTATTCTCTTCCTTATAAATGATGAAAATGCATGTGTATATATAGATGAATCTAACCCTAAAACTTTTTAAAATTTTAGTTGATAGGGTTAACCCAATCAACTATGTATCATTAATTGATAATAATAAAATAGATCCTAGTCTAAGTTAGTCAGGGCTGACCTAGACGCATAACTTGCTTTTAAAAATTTAAATACAGGGTCGACCTAGCCTTACAATGTATGGTAAATGTCAAAAAGGTTTTAGGCTTATAAAAGGGATAAGTAAGGTAGTTAAATGCTTGAATGAATGTGAAAGAGAGGAGGAAAGGCTTATGGAAGTACATAAGAGAAGGTTATGTAGATAAGAAGTGGTGGTATATGGAACAAAAATCCTATAAATCACTAATGATCTACCTACCCCTTATCAATACACCCTTTAATGTATGCACTTAGAGGGATTAAGACTTGATAGGTTCCTTTAAGAGAGAAAACATTAGTAATTGATAAAGTTTTAAAATATTATGTATAGACACATGTTTATAATATGTTATTTACAAGACTAGGTGAGGACGTTGGGCTTAGGTAAAAATGCATCCAAGATATAGTTTTTATAAATAATAATTACTCTTTAAATATTGACCATAATATATAGTTTTTATAAAAAAAAATCAAAATATCTCTACTAATAATGATAAACTTAGTCAATCCTCTTTTGGATTATTTTTGCATTCAAATAAAGTATCCTATTTGACATTGTTTTAAATCAAGCTATAAAGAAAGGTAATTTATGATAGATTTTTAAAAACTTTTTGGGAAAATTTTGAATAGACTTAGCTTTTTTTGGAAGAAACTCACAACCTTTTTTAAATTGTAGGAGTCTTTTGTGATGCTAATTTAATAAATCACACATGGAATTTGATGTAGAGGCTACATGAAATGATGGTTATGATTGGGTGATAATAAGAGTAAAATTAATAGGTTAAAATGACATAGATGAGGGCCACCTAAAAACAACAAAAAAACTAGGGTCAAATAGTCTCCCAAACACACAACCAATTGAGTTTGACCTAAGGTCAAATACACAAGCTGATACTAAACACAAGATATCAAACCTAAGGCTATATAGAGGCATGTAGGTCTTTTATAGGAAATTTACCAAGACAAACAAAAAACATAGTTATAAAGAAACCAAAAAAACTATGGTAATAGATACCAATGAACTATATATGCAAAAATAATTACTTCACCAAAGATGAAAACTCCCACAAATGGACTATATACCAAGCTTATTTTACAAATAAAAATCTCATGATTTCAAAAGATAGCTTAACAATAATAAAAAACTAGACATATAATTACCATGGGTGGCTCTAGTGCTATATCAGAGATAATGTGGTTCTATATAACATGAATGCAAATGTTGAGATTACATGAGTTGAGGCTTATGAACACCAAAATGTTGTTGAATCAAAATGAAATAATTCAAAGACAATATTTTAAGAGATAAAAAATAAGTGGATCAAAACCCAATCTTTCATTAAGTTGAAAATCTCTCAAATAAGATGAGTACATATAGGAAAATAAGCAAGTAACTCCTCTACAAAAGGTGGTCAATAAACCCCTAGAGTATACAAGTAACTCCTCCATAAAATTTGGTTAATAGGGCTAAGAATACATGAGTAACTCCCATAACTGAAATAACCAGTCAAGGGAGTTATTTCATAGTTACCTAGTTAACTTGCACACATAAGCAAGTTTTTTTGTGAATGTAGAAAAAATGCAAGTGAGGGAAAAAATCTCGTAATAAATAAATATGGGAAAAAATAAAACCCTTACTCTAACAAATTTACTATAAGAATTATCTTAAGTTGTGTCACTTAGGAGCCTTTTAATTGGTAAGAAACCATATACATTTTGACCACACTTTTAAATTAGATATACTATCTTTTTTAGGCCTTGATAGCCTTTTCACCTCTAGAAAAGCCATCAAATTTAGTCCCTTCATCTTTATGACACCATAACTACCATATGGATCCTTATCTTCTCATTCTATTCCCTTCATTATGCTTTTGGTTTGTTTTAATGGGTCCCATTTTACCACTTGGCATTATGTGACATTCTTAAGCTTTTTTTTATTATTTTCCTCCATAATCTCCATCACCACATGTAATTTATATTAACCACATGGTCTTTCTTCAACCACCTCATATATCAGGCCAACTAGGGTATTACAAAGGGTGCATTGTAGTCCCCCTAATATAGCCAAAGGCTTTTTTTTATGAGGTCATTAAGCTAAGCTAGGAAATTTTTGTGTAGAGGCTAGATGGAATGGTGGTTCTAACTAGGTATAAATGAGAGTATAATCCACAAGTGAAAATGTCAAAGATGAGGGTTGCCTAGAGATAATGCAGAGCTAGGGTTGAACAGTCCACAAAACACATAAAACTAGTCAAGGTTGAGTTGAGGCCAAATACATAAGCTAATACCAAAAACAAGAAATCAAACCTGAGGTCATATGGAGGAACATATTCTTTTACAAGAAAATACAACAAGACACATGGAACACACAGTCACAAAGAGACCACAAAAAATAAAGTAATTGCTACCAATGAACTAGATCTACAAATGAAATGACTCCACCAAATATGAAAAATCCCACAAATGGATATTATACTAGGCTTATTTTATAAATAAAAATTTCATAATTTCAAAAGATAGCTTAACATCAATAAAAAACCAAACATACAATTACCAAAGGTGGCTCTGATATGATATTGAAGATGTTGCTAGTTATAGATAACACAAATGCACAAGTTGAGATCACATGAGATGAAGATTATGTACCATAATGTTGTTGAAGCAAAATTAAAAAACTCAAAAATAATATTGCAAGAGATAAAAATAAAGTGGAGCAAAACCCAATCTTTCATTAAGTTGAAAATTTCTCAAATGAGATGAGTACAGATATGAAAGTAACCAAGTCATCTACAAAAGGTGGTCAACAGAACCTCAGAATAGACAAGTAACTCCACAAAAATTAGGTCAATAGGGTAAAAATAGATGAGTAAATCCCATACCCAAAATATCTAATAAAGGGAGTTACTTCCTAGTCACCCAATTAACCTACACACATAAGCAAACTTCTCCACAAAATTAAAAAAACTCGAAGAGGGAAAAATTACCATAATAAATAAATATGGGAAAAAAGAAAACCCATAATATAACAAAGATAAAGTGTGGAATGATGCTATAAACAAATTTTGGGAAGCCTGTGATGCCCCCTTGAGGGAGTGGCCAAAACATAGGATTGATGGATGGTCCATCGAAAAGAAATAAGAAGAAGAATTAAATTAACCCATAGACAAGGTAAATCTAATTGAGATAATACTTACACACATTGATTAAACTATTGATTTAACCAAAGGTAGTTATAATTAGTAATAGAGGTTGAAACATTGATTTTCCCCAAGGCAATTATAATTAATAACACATGTATGTTTCCCAACAAGGTAGATGGGTTGAAATAATGATTTTCCCAAAGGTGATTATAATAATTATGATGACTTAGAGTTAATTATTATTTATCCCAAGTAGGAGATATTTAAACATGATAAATTGGTTGTGCCCTAATAAGGTAGATTGGTAAGCATAATTCATGGATATAACCTATCACATAGACTAAAGATGGGTAGTCACAAACATAGGCAACATGGTCTAATGACTTTTCAAAGACTAAAAAAGCCACAAATAAATAAGCACATGAGGATGCAAAAAGTGATGAAAGAGATGATTTGAAGACAATAATGGGGATGGAAGGATAATGATGGCCAAGCTGACTCAAGATACATTATGTATCCAAGCACTACCTACATAATATGAATATACATCAAGCCAATGTAGTTCACCAAGTACTGTGAGAAAATGGAATGAGAAATATAATATAATAATAATAATTGATTAATATAGATAATTTATTTGTACCTACCAATGTAAATATGCTCATCTTTATTAGCATTAATACAACCAAAATGGTCAATGGGTTTATTTGATCAAGAAGTAGGGGATAACTACCAAAGCAAACAAGGAGAATTACTACCAAAAAATCATTTGATATATAAAATATCATGGTTTTTGATATAAAATGTGATAGTATGAACCATTATATAAAACACCATGATGACCTAGCCATAATGTGTATAAGGTCTGACTCCTGATCCAATAGACAATTGGAAATGATGCACCAAAGATAAAAACCATGATGATAATGTTGACATATTAATATGGATGGACTCAAGAACTATGCATAGGGATTAGCCTTTTGAATGCATATACACTGATTCAATGTAAAATAATGAATTAAATACATAGGAAAAGAAACAAACAACTAAGCAAACACACACAAAGCTTGAAAATAAAAGCAACAAAAAACATCCTATCATTAACCAAATCAATATATATGTGTGAAGTCTCAATGTAATGATAAATTAATGGTGCCCCCAAGTAAGGATATATGAAAGGGAATGATATGCTAGGATAAGATATCCTGGTATAAGCTGCATGCTTTGATTTACCTCAGTAGAGTGAAAGTTGTGAGCTTGGCCTAAAAGTGTGAATTAGAACCAACCATGAATTCACCCCTGTAGAGTGGATTAGGGATTGAAATATCCAAATGAATTCTAAAATAATTGGATCAAGGACTAAGGTGACCCAAAGTGGGTGGATTGAGGATTTTTTATTAGGTTTAGGATAAGCCAAATGTTTTTGGATTGTGAGGCTTTATATCCCTCTAGGAGATTGTAAGCCAATTTTTAAATGTTTAGGTTTTTGAAATGTTTTAAATGTTTTTGAAATTTTATGGGTTTACTAACTAATTATATATTAACAATATGACATTCTAAAAACTATGATAATATGGTAAAAAAATGGGGTGTATTAGTGCATCAATTTCAAATCCACAGTGCACACAAAATAATACTCAAAAAATGGTTAGATCATTGGCTTATGTTGATTAAAAATGGTGATAGCATTAATTGTACTTCTCAAAAAATGGTGAGAACATTTAAAAATGGGTGACTAAGCTAACCTCAATGTAAATTGAATTCTACCTACATAATCCTAAAGGACCTCAAGTTAATGTAGTTTCACCTACAATGAAGAATCCTTGGAAATGTTTTCAATGTTTTGAGGTTTTTTGATATCTCAACTCAATGGAGGATTACAAGCTACATAATAGTCTAACTCAAAAAATAATGAGAACATGGTAAAAGAGGCGACTAAAATAACCCCAATGTAAATTGAGCACTTCTTATATGGTCTTTAAGTAACTCAAGTCAATGTAATTCCTCCCTACAATGAGGAATCATGACTAAGTAATAGTAGGTGAGGAATAGGAAAATGGGTAAAGGTATGAAACGATGATAAGGCAAGGTAAATGGATAGGTAGGGTAAATGGAAAGTTATACTAAATGGAAAGCTAAGGCATGAAATAATGGTATGGTGAGGCAAAGGGTAATGTAGGGTAAATGGTAGGGCATGAAACAATGATAAGACAAGGAAAAGGGAAAGTTATGATTCTATTGTTCCTACTAATTTTGAGATGCATGTCCTGATCAACATATGATACAAATAGAATGGTTAATTGATCTTGATCTTTATCCCACACCCACTCTGAATAGTTACTCCTATAACATAAGAATCCAAGAGGGGTTTAGTTAAATGTTAGTATGATAAACCCAATAAAAACACATATAAATATAAAACCTTAAGCCTAGATACTTGGGGATCAAAAGAAAAATGCAAGTGACAAATAAAATAAGACAAAAAAAGTATTCTTCACCTTCCTTATGAGAAAGAGTTTCAATTTGGCCTTGGAGTGATGTGTTTGGTCATGTGTTTAAAGAGTCTTTAACAATGGTTCTCCTTGTAACATTTATCCTTGTCACCTTGAATTGGCATGTGAATCTATCTACACTCAATTGGGAATTAAAATTTTGGCTTGGGAACTTCTTGAAGGCATTCCTATAGAAAAAATTACACACAAAAGATTTTTGAAAGAGAGAGAGGTCTCTCTTATTTATAGTTTTTCCTAAAATCCCATGAAACAACTATGATAATTCAATCTAAGATCAAGATGGAGGGCTCACAATTGGACCAATTTTAGAGGAAAAAGGCATTAAATGCTACAATTAATATGAATGGATGGCTTTTTTTGATATTTGTTTTCATTAACTTTTTGAGTGCTTACCAACTTTTAAGGTGATGTCATGATGATGTCATGGGTTGATATTTTACATTTTTGAATTTAAAATTTTATATATTCATTAATTACACATGGATTATTTAAGTAAGCAATTAATTAAGTAAATTTGATTAGTCTTTTGACCTTTTCTAAAAGTTGGTTAAGTTTCCCGCTCAATTGGTCAAAAACATCAGTTTTCTTGGTTGTAACCTACCTAGGCATGAATCTCTAGGAGATTATCATTTAATACAAGGTAATACCTAAAATAAAGAATCCTCAACACAATTATGGGCATTTATGTCTGATGTGAGGATGAATTTGGGCATTTTAATGATTTCTAGGCTTAATTTGCATTATTTGTTAAAATTCAATCTAAAGACTAGTTTAGACGTAGATGTAATTGAAATAGGGTGTCTACATATTGCCCCTATTTAAGAAGGCATTGCATAACATAAACATAGTAACATATTTTCAAATAATGAAGAAGGTGTTAAAAATAAAAAGAAGATAATGATTGATGAATGATGATACAAACAAAGTTTTGGAAGCCTATGATGCCCCCTTGAGGGAGTGGCTAAAACATATGATTGTTGGACAATCCCTTGAAAAGAAGTAAGAAGAAGAATGAAATTAACCCATGGATGAGGTATATTCAATTGAACTAATGCTTACATGCAATGATTAAAATATTTATTTACACAAAGGCATTTATAATCAATAAGAGTTTAAGACATTGATTTACCCAAAGGTAGTTATAATCAATGGCACATGTATATGCCCCAATAGGGTGGATGGGTCAAAATAACTATTTTACCAAAGGTGGTTATAAAAATTAGGATGATTTGGAGTGAGTAATGATTTTTCCCTAGTAGGGAAATTTTTAATATGATAAATTAGTTGTGCCCTAGTAGGGTAAATTAGAAAGCATAACTCAAGGATATAACCTATCACAAAGATTAAAGATGCGTGGGCACAAATGTAGGTTTGATGATCTAATGACTTTTCAAAAACTAAAGTAAAAAAAAACACATGAATATTCTCAAAGTCAAATTGATTCACCCTAAAAGCACTCAGGGAGTGACCTTGGACTCTTAAAATACAAGAACAACCCACTCAAGACCTTGTTTTTATGTTTTTTAATTGATAATTTCCATATTTTTGTTCTACCAGTTTAACGTATTCTTCAAAAAATAGTGACTGCACCATTTGATAGCTTAACTACACCATTTATTTGTTCATTTATTTTTATAAAAACCCAAAAACTTTTCCATTACCCAACACCATCACTATCAATCAACAACTATTCCCTCGATCTATATCTTTTCTGTTGACCAGTAGATTTTACCTTGACTGATACATTTTCCATTGACCAATAGCTTTTATGTTGACTAATATCTTTTTCATTGATTGATAACTTCTACCATCACCTTAAAATGTCACCATTGACTGATAGAATCACCATGGATAAATCTATCACCATCAAACAATAACATCACCATAAATAGCTCTATCATCATTAATTGACAACATTATCATAGGTGATTCCTTCACCATCAACCAACAAGCTTTCACTATCACTGACCACCCTATCATCGACTAATAACATGCTATTACTGCCAAACACTATCCTACCATTGATCAATAATATCTCATTATCACCACCCTTTCCATTGATTAACAACATTTTATTAGCCCTCAATATCACACTACCATCAATTGATAATATCCTACTATCACTTGATACTATCTTATCATCATTTACCTTCTTGTTGTCACTAATTTCACTACCATCGATCAATAACATCTTGTTATCATTTGACACCATAATTCCATCAATTGACAAGTTTCTATCATTTTTGACTACTCTACCATCAACTAATAACATCTTACTATCACCTGACACCAATACTACCATCGATTGATAATATCCTATTGTTACCCAACACCATCTTGCCATTGTTTGCATTCCTCTCATCATTTATTCACTCCTACCATTGAATGACGATTATCGCCAATAGTTAATTGTAGGAAACTAAATCAAAGGGATAAGATTTCAAATACTTTAAAAAGTCATTCATAATTCCTTTTGGTGTTTAAAATTTACTTAATAGATTTTATTTTTGATTTTCAAAGTTACAAGTGCAAACAACAAAGTCAAGGGGTCAAATTTTCATTCACATCTTGTTTAGTGCTCTAAAAATAAAAACAACCTTAGATTAGTGGTCCTAAGATCTTTTGAGTTTTGTTTATTCATTCTTTCAATGGTAATTATTTTCCATTTCTTAGATTAATTTGTTTTTTGGCAAAACTAACTTTGTTTGTATGCTCTCCACCATCCCCTTTAGGTAACTTGGGTGATCAAAAGTGTCTTATTTATTGCTTTTTTTGGTTGAGTCTAAATAGGAATAAATGTTTTTTATGATCTCCCCAGCTTTGAGTGACTTGGGTGACCCAGATATGACCCTGAAGTTTTTCCAATTTTTCATTTATTTCTTTTTCTACATTAGCTTATGGGTGGGAGTTTATAGCCTCATAAGTTTTTTATGGGGGGTATTGACTTAGGGTTTCATATATCAACATCATTTCAACCCCACTCCATGGTGGTTTATATAAATTAGGCATAATAAATTGGAATTGAATAATGGCTAAGAAGTTATCCTAATAATTATAACAAAAAATTAGATCAATTAATGCTAGATATCAGACTTCACTGAGAAGTACATGCCTAAAGTCATTATGCAAAGGAATAGACCTTTTCATAACAAACTAACAAGTTTAAATCTAATTGATATGATGCACCCTTATGTTAACCACACTTAGGACCATTTAGATCATTTCAAAAATTGTAGTTTTTAGTAAACCCCACTTTGTCATAGAATATCCTACCAAATGTTGAGTGTTTCATCACTCTAAGTTCCTTTTCACATAGTAGTTGTTGAGAGGTAGAGGGGGGATTTAAAAAATATACCTATAAATTTTATTTAATTTCTAGATTAACACTTAATTCTTTACAAGACTGGTATATCAGTGGAGACTTTGGAGGAAGCTACACATACCTTATCATTTTTAGGGTAGGACGTGCACTTAGGTGCCTTTTCTATTTGTTTTACTAACATGTATTTTTGGATCTAAAATTTCTTTTTTTGTCAAATAGAGTCCAAAACTTATAGATTAAACACATGTTATTATTAACACTTTGACTTAAGAAGTGGTATGCTATTGAATTTATTCTAAACATTTGCCCTTGATATTTTTAAAAACCGCCTTTTATACCACTTATTTAAAGGAGCATTGTCATGCTACCAATTTTACTCCAAAAGATTTGCCTTTGAAATCAAGTCCAAAATAATTGGTGTAACTTTATTCTAAATAGGGTCATTATGCTCCCCATTTGAGTCTATGTCATTGTGTATTTGAAAATATAAGTCTTTCAAAATCTCATTCAAAATCTATCTTTGGAAGTTCAGATCTAAAATAATTGGTTCGTGCTTAAGTCTTGTTTACAACTTGGGCTTGAGTGGTTCACCTTTCTATCTTTAGATTGTGAAACTTGGATTGATTTTTTAGTTTGAATTTTAAAAGCCTCTGACTAGAGTCCAAGTTTCATTTTACCACACCTTGCCTTGATTCCAAGTTTTTTATTTTAGACCAAGTGTGCCATTTGTTTGAAATTAGGATTTTTAAACTTGATTTTTTTAAAAATTTGCATGCCTAGCCTTATGTGCCAAGACTTGTTTCCTATGTATAGATTGAATTTGTTTTCAAATTCCTATCCCAAGTTTGTTTATGTCAATACCTATATAAATGTACCTAGATCAAGTTTATCTTTATATGCTTAGACCAAGTTTGTCTCCATGTCTAAATTGACTCCATTCAAAGCCAGACCTTTTCTAAACATCAAGTATTTTAACCAACTTGCACTGTCATGCCATGTTAGGATTTATTTTTGAACCCACATTCTAATCCAATTGAATTTGTTTTTTATCCCACTTAGACCATGCCAATTGAATCCCTTTAATTACCTAGACTTAGACCTTTTAAATCAAACCCATGCTAATTATCAAGGACCAAGATTGCCCTTTTTAGGCCAATTTCTAAATAACACTATGATAATTATCATATTCCTATACCACCCTTATTTTGAAATTAGTATATTTAAACTTGATTTTTTTCAAATTTGCATGCCTAGCCTTATGTGTCAAGACCTATTTCCTGTGTATAGATTGAATTTGTTTTCAAATTCCTATCCCAATTTTGTTTATGTCAATACCTATATAAATTTACCTAGATCAATTTTATCTTTATATGCTTAGACCAAGTTTGTCTCCATGTTGTTGACGCAGTGGATTTGCACCCGTGGGTAGGAGGCCGAGCTCCTGCCTTTTGCACACGCAAAAATGGAAACTCCCCTCTCACCTGTGGGACCAATGAAGTTAGAGGGGAGAGTCTCTAGATAAGGGCTAGCTCCCTCTAATGTATCCTTTAGGCCCTAGTTTCTCCTACTGCTAACAAATAAAATGAAAAAAAGGGGGGGATGAAAAGGGAGAGAGTGATGCCAAAAATAGAACCTAAGCCTAAAAATGAAAAAAGGTGATACACCAAAAAATGTGACCCATCCAGCCCAAACATACACTTTTCACCAAAAAGAAGCACCTATACACTTCATCTGAAGTGGGAAGCTCTTCTGCAATAGTCAGCTAGGGGTCCATGGAAGTATAGGGAGGAAGGAACTAGCAAAGGTGTTCTGGGACACGCTTTGATAGCATATTCATAGGCACCTATATTCCTCTAGAGACACTTCTAGTAGACCTACAAAAAGGAGACTTCACAATGCACTGGACATGCTGTGATCGATCTGTGAAAGCATGAAATAAAATGACTTAACACATAAGAAGAAAATAGACATATACTTTAAAGTGCAAGTCTAGATGGAGGTAAAAATGCTAAGTCTTGATTCAAGGTAAAAATTTGGCAGCTCTACCTTACAAGCCTGAAAGATTTTTGGGCAGAGTTTTGCCTTAAGGTTGAGTGTGGATCCTTCTCAAATGAGAATTTACAATATATAGAAAGAGGAAGAGAACTTGGCACTTCCTAGGAAAGATTTTGGTGCCCTTTTCTGCTAGTGGCCCATGTGAGTTCTAAACCTTGGGAAGATGAAGCCACTGTTACTGATGTCATTCTTCTAGAAGAGGCTTGCTAGAACCATGTTGTATAATCACCAAAATTGACTTTGGCATTCAAGAATTAATGTAATAACATGGATGTGCCTATTTTTTGCAAACAAACTATAGTTTGTCCCCTCATCAATGCCAACTAGAGAAAATAGGCTATGCCACTCATCTGGTAATAACTCGCCTTCCCTTTGCCACTTAGACGCTTTGTCTTTTTTGCTCCTTGTCTTCTTCCTACTTTTTTAGCCCTCAGGGGTGATCTTCTAGTGGGTTGCTACATTCCTTGGGCTCTTTCCATGGTTGGCACTCAGGTAGTTCAAAACAAACAACTACTTCACTGTCTTAAAATTGACATCCATGCACCTATCATCACTTTAAAAACAACGGCTAATTAATCTCCTTGAAATTGAAAATTTTTAGGATGTCGCCATCCTTGACAAAGTTCATTAGGTCTTTTCTAGACTTTTTTGCTTCGAGATTTTTCCCACAGATAAAAGTCCATGGGAATTGGCTGCTTTGAATTTCACTACTCCTTTGGGTTCTTTGGTTTTATTTTTTCCTAAATTTCTTTGGACTTTTTGTCTAAAGGAATTCCTTCAGACAAAAAGTCTAAAGGAATTCAAAGCCTTAGTTCTTTTATGTCCTTGGAAGTCCTTTAGAGAAGCCTTTGAATTGCTCCTTGCCCTCTACAAGGGCTATTGAACCTAGAAGTTCCCTCCACAAGGGCACTTGCCCTTCATCTTTGGGACACCCCCTTGAACCACTCATTGAACCGGTTCAATGGTTCAACACTGCGCACTAAGCCCTTCGTTGAACCAACCCATTGAACCGCTCATGCTTAAACCAAATGATTGAACCAATGCGTCAAACCAATTGATTAAACTAGTCCATTAAACTGGTTCAATGGTTCAACACTATGCACTAAGCCAAGTGGTTGAACCAAACATTGAACTTGAAGCTGCTTGAACTTTGTCGATGAACTAAGCATTGAACCAACATTAAACTAACTAAATTGAACCAAGGCTGATGCATTGAACCAATTGAAATGACCAAGGCTAATTGAACCAAGGCCAATTTTCTTCAGACCAGAGCCCAAAAAAGCCTTGTAAAACCCAACACTCTCTAAAACTAATTCTTCATGCGCCAAAGACTAAACCTATAGAGTTTGTAGAAATTTTTTGAAGTCTTTAGAAACTTGTTGAGTCCATATAAATCCAAGCTCTACAAAGTCTATAGAAATGGACTTGTAGAGTCCATAGATTTAGACATGTAGAGTCTGTAGAAATTTTGTAGAATCCATAAGAATGAATAGATTCATGAAAAATTGAAAAATGAAATGGCCTAGAACAATAAGGACAAAAGGTGACTGATTTTTGGTCTGTTGAGCAAAAAATGGTCAACACATGTCTAAATTGACTCCATTCAAAGCCAGACCTTTTCTAAACATCAAGTATTTTAACCAAATTGCACTATCATGCCATGTCAGGATTTGTTTTTGAACCCACATTATAATCCAATTACATTTGTTTTTTATCCCACTTAGACCATGCCAATTGAATCCCTTTAATTACCTAGACTTAGACCTTTTAAATCAAACCCATGCTAATTATCAAGGACCAAGACTACCCTTTTTAGGCCAATTTCTAAATGACACTATGCCAATTATCATATTCCTATACCACCCTTATTTGGGCTAGCTCAAGTATTAAGTTCATCATTTTAGGGATAATTTATTTGATAACAACACTATATCCCCTACTTATGTAAGTAATCCTCCTTTGACCTGCATTAGCAACCAATATCCATAGTGCCTAAATATTAACATTCTATAATCCACTCTTTTATCCTATATTAGAAATCAATCTCTACAACACCCAAGGATTACCATTCTAGGCCATCCTCTTTTGGCCTATGCTAGCAACCAAGCTCTACAAGGCCCAAGGATTGCCATTCCAAGCCCTTCTCTTTTTTTCCATGTTAGTGACCAAAATCCACAATGCCTAAGGATTACTATTCTAAGCCTTACTCCTTTGGTCTACATTAGCAACCAAGCTCTAAAACACCCAAGGATTATTATTCTAAGCCTTACTCTTTTAGTCTATATTAGCAACCAAGCTCTATAGTGCCTAAGGATTACCATTATAGACCATCATCCTTTGGATTACTTAGCAACCAAGCTTTGTAGCACCCAAGGATTATCACTCTAGGCCCTCCTACTTTAGCTTGCTTAACAACCAATATCTATAGTGCCTAAGGATCACCATTCTATGTCCTCCTCCTTTGGCTTGCATTATTAAATAAGCTCTACAAAGCCCAAGGATTATCATTCTAAGCCCTTCCCCATTTTACTCTAATTTTGATAGCTCATTATCTCAACAAGGTTGCACAATTGAAACTAGACATATCACGGTTACCATCTTAGACCCATAACCAATCTTTGTTCAGCCCATATTTGATAATCCTATTTTTAAAGAGCCCATTATCAAATAATAATTCACTACTCATCCATTTCTAAACATTCCACAATTTAGAAAATATAATTTGGTATTAGAAACACAACAAAACTAATTATTACATCTCCAAGATCCATAATTTAAAGAACAAAATGTGTCCAAATCTGAGATTTTGTAACCAAGTATAATCCAATGCCAAGGAAACCAACCAATCCATGATGGCTTTTGAAACACCTATTTATGATGAGTTAACTTGTGTTGAGTCACCCTTAGACTATTACCATTTATTTGAGGATCCTCACTTTGACAAGCTAGTCTCTGTGGAGTTTCCTATTAACCATTTCCATTTTCTTGAGGAGTCTCACTTTGACAATCCAGTCTCAGTGGAGTTTCTTATAGGCTATTTCAATTTTTTTGAGAAGTCTCACTTTGAAAAACCAGTCTTTGTTGAGTCACCTTTTAACCATTTACCTATCTTTAAGGAGCCTCAATTTGACATGTTAGTATCTATGGATTTGTTTGTTGACTATTTCCCTTTTATTAGGGAGTATCTCTTTGACAAGATAGTCTTTGTTGAGACATTCTTAAACCATTTCCCTATATTTGAATAACATCACTTTGACAAGCCAATATCTATGGAGTTACGTATTGACCATTTCCATTTTGTTGAGAAGACTCACTTTGACAATCCATTTTTTATAGAGTCCTTAGTTGACCCTATTTATGAATATCCCATTATTCAACCATAGGCCACTACTTATCAAATACCTATAATTCAACATAACATCTTTGCTACAATACTAAAAGAAGAATCAACATTAAAGTTAGGTTATATTTTTGAATTGATATCATATTTAACATCAAAACTAGAATCAATGCTAGTCTCAACATCAAATTTAGAGTCCCTTAATTCAGACTTATCTTCAAAATCAAAATAAATTAGTGGGTCTTATAACATTGGTTATGCAGTCCTTGTAGATCAGTTTGAATACATTTGTGATTCTTTCATGGTTTTTTAGGAAGTTTACTTCGACATCAACATAAGTTCTCCTAGTATATTCTATGAGGATTGTGTTACCTCTTACCATTCCACTTTCCATTAACACAAATGAACCTAGCCATTATATTTATATTCCACCTCTCACAAGTGTTGATTGGGGTAGATATAATATTAAGGATACTAAGATGACATTTAGGTGAAAGAAGAATAATCTCCTAGTGAAACCTTTTTGGAGGTGCTAGGGGAAAAACAAAGTCCAAACTCAACATATTTTAGTGAAACCTTATTCGAAGCACTAGAATATAATCAAAGTCAAAAGTCAAGTTCCTTAGTGAAACCTTATCGAAGGTGATATGGGACAATCAAGACAACTTTAATGGTGAAAACCTCTTTGAGGCACCAACAACTGAGCACAATAACTATTCATTGTTTGATGAATATATTATTGAATATAACATCAGTACAACTTCCAATTTACAACATAATTAGATGACAAAATCACTTAGACCCAAATAATAGAAAAATATGGTGGTCACATATTTAGTAGTCTTTAACTCCACCACAACCAAAATTATGTTGAATTCAAAATCAAAAACATTACGTGTGCCTAAAAATCCCAATATTCATTTATTACCCAACCATTATACATTCCATTATGATCAATGACCTATATTACATTTATAAATTAGACCTTTTATCCAATGTTTATCCTTATTTATTATCCCTAGTCACACTTTCCTTTATAGAGGTTACAGAGACATCTTGTTTAAAAGTTAGAAGGAAATAAAATCAATAAAAAATCAAGATCACAATAATATTAATGAAGTCTAAATTAGTAGGAAGTTCTTGATAGAGTAGCTATACAGAGAGGGTATGGGTTAGAGATCAAAATCAATTAACCATTTTGGTTGTATCATATGCTGATTAGGACATGCATCTCCACATCATCAAAAACAATAGAATCATAACTTGTCATTTACCTTTTCTTATCATTATACCATGCCCCATCATTTCCACTACATTTCCCTTTACAACACAATACCATTATTTCATGCCTTGCCTTTCTATTTACCATAACTTACCATTTACCCTTCCTAGACATTTAGCTTGCTTTATTATTTCATACCTTTTACTATTTTCCTATTCCTAAATTACTATTAATTAGTCAAGATTCCTCATTTTAGGGTGTAACTAAATTGATTTGAGGTCCTTCATAACTATGTAGGTAGTGCTCAATTTACATTGAGGTCAACTCAATCACCCTTTTTTCCATGTTCTCTCTATTTTATGAGTTAGACTATTTTGTATCATGTAATTCTCCATTTATTTGAGATACCAAAAAACCCTAAAACATTGGAAACATTTCTAATCATCCCTTCACTATAGGGAAAAACTATAATGACTTGAGTTTCTTTGGGACTATGTAGGTAGTGCTCAATTTACATTGAGGTTAACTCAGTCACCCCTTTTTCCATGCTCTCACTATTTTGTGAGTTAGAAAATTTTGTATCTCATATCCTCTATTGAGTTGAGATACCAAAAAACACCAAAACATTATAAACATTTTCAAGCATTCATCCAATGTAAGGTGGAACTACATTGACTTGAGGTCATTAAAGAATATATAGGTAGTATTTAATTTACATTGAGCTCATCCCAATCATCCCTTTTCCCATCCTCTCACTATTTTTAAGTCAGACCATTCTATATCTCGTAATCCTCCATTCAATTGAGATAACCAAGTAACCCAAAACATTGAAAACATCTCTAAAGCATTCTCCACTAAAAGGTGAAACTACCTTGACTTGAGGTCATTTGAGACTATATAGGCAATGCTAAATTTACATTGAGGTTTGCTTAGTCACCTATTTTGCCATGTTCTCACCATTTTATGAGTTAGACCATTCTATATCTCATAATCCTCCATTGAGTTGAGATACCAAAAAAACCCAAAACATTGAAAATATTTCCAAGCTTTCCTCCACTATAAAGTAAAACTACATTGACATGAGGTCCTTTGGGACTATATAGGTAGCACTCAATTTAGATTGAGTTCAACTCAATCACCCCTTTTGCCATAAATTTTTTATTTTTTAAGTTAGATCATTTTATATCTCATAATACTCCATTGATTTGAGATATGAAAAAAACCAAAAACATTAGAAACATTTCCAAAACATTCTCCACTGTAAGGCATAACTATATTGACTTAAGGTCATTTAGGATTATGTAGGTAGCACTTAATTTATAATTAGGTTTGTTTGGTCACCCCTTTTCCATGTTCTCACCATTTTTCAAGTTATATTATTTTATATATCTTAATATTCTATTGAATTAAGATACTGAAAAACCCCAAAACATTGGAAACATTTCTAAGGATTCTTCACTGTAGGTAAAACTGCATTGACTTAAGGTCCTTAAAGACTATGTATGTAGCATTAAATTTACATTGAGGCCAAATTAATCACCCTTTTATAATTATTTCACTATTTTTTGATCACTTCAAGTAATGCTCTCACTATTTTATGAGTAAATTAAGCCAATGCTCTCACCATTTTGAGAGTTGTTTTTATGCTCATTGTGCATTTGAAATTGATGCACTACTACACCCTTGGTTTGTCCCATGATATTTTTATTTTTTGAGTGGTATATTGTTAATATATGATTATTTAAGATATAAAAAAAATGTAAAAAACATTCAAAACATTTCAAAAACCTAAACATTTGAAAATCAGCTTACAATCTCCTAAAGAGATATAAAACCCCAAAATCCAAAGACAATTTTATTTTCCTAAACCTAGTCAACAATCATCAATCCAAAAAATTTGGGTAACCTTATTACTTAATATAATTAATTTAGAATCCATTTGGATGTGTCAATACCCAATCCAATCTATAGGGGAAAATTCATGGTTGGTTCCAATTCACACTTTTAGGCCAAGCTCACAACTTTCACCCTACTAGGGTAAATTAAAAAGTGCAACTTATACCAGGATATCTTATCCCTACATGTTGGTTCCTTGCATATATCCTTGCTTGGGGGTTCTATTCATTTATCATTCCATTGAACCTTAAAATTTAATTATTGATTTGGTTAATGACATGCTGCTTTTTGTTACTTTTATTTTCAATCTTTGTGTGTTTGTTTAGTTGTTTATTTGTTTGTTTGCCTATTTATTTATTTATTTTATTATGCTTTGACTCAATTTATATGCATTAATTGGGCTATTATTTTCACATTGTTATAGATTCCATCCATATTCATATGTCAAAATTATCATCATTATTTTTATAATTGGAGTGTTGTATTCAATTGTCTATTATATTAGGAGTTAGTCCTTGTAAACATTGTGATTAGCTCATCATGGTATTTTATATCATAGTTCATATTATCACATTATATATCAAAAACCAAATCAATTGATCTATTAAACAATGTCATGGGTAGTACTTATCCCTATTCACTTTGGCATTTATCCCCTACTCCTTGATCAAATCAATGCATTGGCCATTTTGGTTGTATCAATGATAATAAGGATGAGAATCTCCACATTAATAGGTACAACCAAATCATTCACATTGATCAATTATTATTCTTCTATTCTATTCCTCATTCCATTTTTTCACTTTTGATTAAACTATATCAGCTTGAGGTCTATTTGGATTACATAGGCAACATTTGGATACATGAACTATCTTGTGTCAACTCAGACACCATTATTATTACATGTCCATTATTGCTTTCCAATCATTTATTTCATCACTTTGTGCACCCTCATGTGCCCAATTATTTGAGGATTCTTCAGTCTTTAAAAATTCATTAGACCATCATTGTATATTCAATAATCCCCACCTATATTTTTTATCTAAAAAGTGGGGACGCCCTTTGTTTTTAGAGGACTTATTTATTATTTGGTTGGATGTGTGTTTGGGTTATTTTTTTATTATCTATAGAAAATTGATGTTTTGATCACTAAATCACATTTGGTGCACCTATTTTTCATTTAAAAAGAATTATTGAAACCAATATATTAATGGAAATTTGGGAAGAATTGTTATATATGATAGGTATTTGGGTTTATTTATTTAGTTTCTTTTATTCAAATTTGATTATTCGAGAACTTTTTATTCGACATTTTGGATACTTTGGGTCTTCGATATTTTGCTCTTCAAAAAATTTTAGTTGGAAATTTTTTGTGTAGGAACTTTATTTAGAATTTTTTTTGGTCAAGAACTTTTATTTATATCATTTTGTTTGGAATTTATTATATGACAACTTTCTCTTTGGAAACTTTGGTCTCCAGGAGGTTTTGGTCTTCGAGACTTTCTCTTCGACAACTTTCATTTGGAAGGTTTTTATTTGGGAACTTTATATATAGTAACTTCCTCTTGAATGATAACCTATCCAAAGATCACTTAGTATTTAGGAATTATTCCTTTGGTGATTCTCATTTAGAGCCTTTATTTTGGGAACTTTCCCTTCGATGACTTATAGATAAACCTTCCTAAATGAATCTCTTCGAAGACCATTTTGATTTTGGGGTTTTTCACTCAAAATATTGGGATCACCATACCATATCATTAGGTAAAAATTCAAAGGTTGACCTCATAATTAACCCATATAATAGAAAGTGTCAAAAGGAATAAGTAACACCATAACACCCTAAATGAATAAGTATCCTACATGGCATGCCCACTAGGCCTAGGTGGTCAAGTTTGAATTCAATAAAGGTGATGAGTTCATATATATTAGATATTAATGGTGCATGAAATAGAATTAATGTAGTAAGATATAAAATTGATACCCCTAACCAAGCTCACCTCATTTGATTTTCAAGAGATTGAGTGCACATAACCAACTGTAAATTAGAAATTCTTAGTTATGTTTCAAATGGAGTTATTAGAACACCATTTTAAAAACCTTACATCACACCATCATCAAAAAAAAATAATGTCATATTCATCTAGGGACTAAAAGGTAGCTCCATCACCATCTAGGTTTTTTTATTAAAGATTCCAAAAAATACCTAGATACGGTCTTTGATGTAAACATGTTCAACGGCTTCAATGTCAATTAATCAGATCTATGGGGGGTCATAAATAACATTGATCCATTCAAATTTGAAGAGGACATATCAATAGAAAAGAAACAACTTGAAACTAACTTGATGTCATTCAAATGCCTGGCACTCCACTATGGAACTACCAAGACAAAAGTCATGTCATGCATCGAATTACTATGAGACTTATTTTTTGAAGGTAGAATTGTAGATAGTGGATATATATATATATATATATATATATATATATATAAAATTTAAATAAAAAAAGTCATTGCATACATCTATGGAGATGAATTTATGAGGTATTTAAGTCTACATGTTCTAAATGCTACATTTAATTTAAATAGCATAATAACTTGGAAGAAAAACAACAATGTAGAACAAGAAGTATGGAAGTAGCTTCTACCAAATGATACGTTCACTATCAAGGAACATACCAATAATCCCATCCCCATCACCAAGTTTAGGATGGGAATTTGTATTAGTATGGAATTATTTAATTGACTTTTTAGCCACCTAATTATTCATTTCTTATATCTAGAATGGGTACCCCTACTTGACCTAATCATTACAATAGAGTGTACCTATACATTATGGGAGCTCATCAGTGTCTACCTGCATAAATATATTCTACACAAGGACAAGAGGCCCTAAGGGGTAAATTTATATATGATTTCATACCTCCTGGATGTAGTCATGGGGACTATTTACCAACATAATGGGGTTTTTTGGAATCCCAACCCTGATTATTTCAAGAACAAAATATGTGACTTCTATTATTTCATCCATATATATGCATACATAAGGAACATTGTCAAACTAGTAGAGGACCTCTATCCTCAAGTTTGGATGGCCATTCAAGGTAAACCTATGGAAAGGATTTCAAAGAGCATTGCTAATACACTCATGAATCTAGGTGACTATTAGTTGTAACCATATTATACAGTCATCATGGTTGCTAGACATAGGGTAGACCCTCTTTGGTTCACTAATTTTTTCCTTGAAAAAGTTTTTGAGAAAGATATTACCTTCCAAATATGGAATGGTATCGATGAATATTTGACAAAGTGTAAGAAAGTCACTTTCCATGGCTCCCATTCACTATTGGGAGGATGTAATATACATTCAAGAGACATTTTAGAGAAGCTATGAATGCGAGGAGTGATTATGAATTGGATACTCTATCTCATAGGGATTGGGACCCCCATAGGAGAGTAAAATAAAAGATTCAAAACCTTGGCATCCCATAAAAACATGAGCCATTTGAACATGACTTCCTATTCATTAATGTTAAAGATGATGAGGAACTAAAGGAAAGGGATGAGACTATGGGCTTAAGTGAAGACTTATTTATGGTGATACAAGAAGACCCCTCCCTTACACTTAGTTAATCCAAATTCAAGATCCCACAACTAGGGGGATGGAGATCCTTTGACTTTTGGAGTGGTAGGCCTTACCAATAACCAACAGACCCAATTCAAAACCCTCAACAACTACCTATTGTGATGACAAATAAATAAGAGTAAGAGCAAGTGGTAGGGGAAACATCAAATGATAGAGAACATGATAAATAGAAAGGGATAGAAGAGACACTAGCTACTGCATAGGTATAATAAGAATAGACTCAAGCTCAAGCATCTATTATTAAACTAAGGAGAGTCAAACAAAAATTATCAAAAGTGACAACACCATATAAGGACAACATAATTGGGGAAGAGGTAGATATAATTTTATTGGAATCCTCTGATGAGGAAGAGATAGAACTTATTATGGTAATGTCAATAACCATAACATGTAGTATGATTCTTCCCTTCCTCCCCAACTAGTGAATGATCAATAGGCCAAGAGGACTACACTTTATTATTGATGAAAACCCTGGGCAAAGAGATCACAAAATCCATAGATGAAGATAAGTAGTAGAGAGGCACAACCTTCAATTAAAGGTGAGTCAAGTCATGAGGTAGATGAGGAAGAGATAAAAGAAGCTAAGATTTTAAGTTTACAAGGATTAAAAGCAAAGGAACCCCTTAGTGGTGATTAATCAGGTAATGATTCTTTCTTCACTTCTCCTCTAGGCCATTATCCTCTTATGTCATTTTTGATTATTTATACTATGCCTTCCCTAGTTGTTTCTACTTTTAATCTTGCAAAATCACTCTCTATTGGGCTTATTTTAAAGGGACTATTTCAGATAATTTAGACTTATCTATAGTTCAACTAAAAAACAAATATCAATAATACATGTACATTATTAAAAATTTATAGTTTTAAATTATATCTAATCTAATAAATGGGGAATAGATCTAAATTATTAGCATACTCTCCATGTGCAACTTGAACAAAACCCAAAAAATATTCATTTTCAAAGATGATCACCCATTTAATTTGGGGACATAAGTCTAGATTATCTAAAATAGTCTTTTTCATTTCTCCAACCACTACTCCAATTTCCACTTTCACTTCTCCAACCACCATTCCTTTAGTCTCCACCTTTGCCACCATAGCCATCAACCAACCCATCACCCAAGTTACTACCTCCTCTACTCAATTGGGTTCACCACTATCATCTTTAAGACAACTTTAAACCATAATAGTGGTGGCAAGAAAAAAGTCCCCCAAGAAGAAACTAGTCTACATTATCCACCCCATGCCAAAATTTGGGAATGTAGACTAGTCCAAGATAATTTGGCCCTTAATGCCTGTGCCATCCACTAAGCTTGAACATGAGCCTAAGAATGATGCATAAATAGAATCCCAACTATTGGATCCATCAAAGTTAACTCTTCTAGATTGGTCTAAGGAGTTAGGAGTGTTATCTTCTAAGAGGCCCAATTTTAATATCACCAAACTTCCCATTGTGAGCTTGCTATTTGATAAAGCCACAACCTTAGTGTAAAGGGTCAAAAAGAGAAATATTGAAGATAATAGTGGTAGAGGGCTAATTTTTTAAGAAAGATAATAGATTTTCTCTTTCAAAAATGTAGGATAAGAAGTAGGGTTAGTCCAACTACATTGAGGACCTCAAGTCCTACATGGAGACCCATACTAAAGTGGTATTGGCCATCCATGAGCGAATGAAGATGGCTAAAAAAGAACTAGAAGAAGAAGTAGAGACTTTTAGAGAGTAACAAAAGGTAATAAAAATTACCTCCAACATAAATTAGGATGTTAAAAGTGTGACACTAAGGCTATACAAAATTTTGGATACTATTCATTCTTTGAGAGTCCAATTGGCTTATCATGTAACTTCAATAAAAAAATTGTTTAAAATTCTCAAAGAATATGAAAATAAATTGAATTTATTGGTGTTGTACACTCTTAATAAGGAATCTATCCACTCAAAGCTGATGATTCTTATCATAATAAATTAAGAGGCTCAAGATTGGGTGAGTGATTTTGAATCTTTAATTAATAAGCTTATAGAATAGGAAAAATAAACAACATAAATTTTGGTTGAGCTAGAAATAATAGGAGATAATGATAACACTACAAAGTTGGTAACCTAAGATATTTTTGATCAGATGATTTAACAAGCTTCAGATATTTTCAATCAAAGTCTACAAGGACTGAATCTAGAGGAGATTAAAGTGAATTAGAGTACAATAAGGAAGAAGACAATAGAAGTGGAGGTCATTCAAGTTAGATTCTGAACCACCAAGATAGAGCATGCAAGGATGATGAAATATAAAAATAGGGTAACTAGACCTCATCTCCTTTATATGATCATAATTAAAGCATAATATGTAAATGTATACAAATATTATCAAGAGTTAGATTCCAAGAACAAAGCAACCTCAACACCACATGCCAATTCTATTATTTAGACCCCACTTACAATGTCAATTACAACACCATCATAAACTTTGGTTCTTCCCATATTAGTAAGCACACCTAAACTACCTCTTAATTCATCTCTAGTTGTAACTCTAGTCTAAGCTACGAGTTTGTCCCCAATAATATCAAGTTTAACTCTAGTTGCTAGCACAACTCTAATTACAACTATAGTTCCAACAAAAACAATAAAAAGTGTCAAGAAGGATCCAATTTAGTCTTAGTCGAAGATTATTTTTTCTATAATTTTGCATGTAATGATTACATAAAAATAATTAAGCCTTTTTACATCGATTTTATAATTAAACAAATTATTTTTTGCTAGCAAGCACATGTTACATGTTTTAGATAATCTATAAGTTATAATATGTAGTTTTATACTAAAATAGAACTTAAGTTTCTAGTTATTTTTGTAATCAAAGTTTTTCTACTTGGAGGATGAGGTGACCCCTTCCCCAAGTATTTTAATTACATGTAGAACACTCTTTTCAAAGGGTCAAAGTTTTGGATCAATATGTAGGAAGAGACCAAGAGATTGATTGTCATACAACTGTGTTTGTTCTTTCTTCTTCCCTTTCTATGTTAATGAAATTTAAGTTTCTTTGTCTATATCAAATCAATAATTTTTAAGTGTGTTAATGTTGTGGATGATTCTAATTATTTTAGTTAATGAATGTTGATATTAGATGT